>VZTB01002684.1:0-50594 GCA_013397245.1 Thryothorus ludovicianus | reverse complement strand
TCTGTTTACAATCTATTACATACCTTCTCCGCCCTTCCCTTCCCTTCCCTTCCCTTCCCTTCCCTTCCCTTCATTTGTTGAGGTATTATAACTCTAATATAATACTCTTAGAAGTTAGTGTGGCCTGTACTCTTTTCCCATAACTAAATGAGAAGAAATTTATGAAGGTGAGAAGAGTTCAGCTGGAAAATGCTGGAACACCAGCCCTACAGTGTGCTTTGGTAGGTAGAAAAATTACCAGAAAGGATGCAAGGCCTTCAGAATGAGGAGAAACAGAGGGAATAAAGATTCTGGGCCTCTTTACCTTAATTGCAAGTTAGATGAAGTTGCTGCAAGGGGCAGATTAAGTGTCAGCAGAGTATTTGTTCCATCACAAATAGCAGCAGGGAGTGCAGATTCAATTTTCAATCATTTCCTGACTAATGTCAACCACCTGTTATACATGCTGAGCATCCATAGATAGAATGTATCTCCAGTGAGTAAATTAATGAACTCACTGTGCCATTATTGCAAATAGAAAAAAATATTGCTTGACATTCGACTAAGAGAAATGAAAGAAATCAAACTGCCAAGAAAAAACACATGCAAAAACAAGTACAGGTGTACACTTTGTTTCATCTTGACATTTTAGATGCTTTTTGTCCTCCCTTAAGCATGTTAAAATTGAGATCACTTGCTATTTTTCTAGATAACTTATTCTTCAACAAAGCTTGTTCTAAGCTTTTATTTAGCTATTTTGTTTCCTTTTTATATTCAATGAGAATTTCTGTTCATGGTCACAGCTCACCCTGGACTCAAACTTAAGACCAGGATATAAATCTCCTGTTCATTCTGGTTGATTTACCAGGGCAGCTCTTGTAAGAACTGGAAGGATTTTTTGAACATCTGTAAAAGGGTTTCAAAATGTTCACAGTGTATGAAGAAATATTTTAAAGTGCAGTAAATGTTTCTTATGCTGCTGCTCACCAATTGTGCTACAAAATAGAACTCACACTTCATTGATTCCTTTTGTGCTTTTTGGGCAAATTGTAGCAGTTCAGTAAAACTCACTGTTAAATGTTGGGAACTCCTGTGTTTATGGGCTCAAAAGGACTGTTTCTCTTTGCCCTGGTAGTCACTTGAACACAGAAACTTGCAGAAGCAGGGATGACATTGGCTGCAGCAAAAAGTCAAATAGCTAAACCTCTGTAATTCTTGAAACACTTTGGAAATATCTACAGGAGGCTTTTTTGGCTTTTTTTTTATTATTTTTATTATTATTATTAGTTTAGCAAGGTACTAAAGAACCTGACATTAAAATTATGCAGCTGATAAGTGTTAAATACATAATTTGGTGGACTTAATCATCAGTAGAAATGCAAATATCCTGTTGGATCAGGGCTGATGTGCTGTGTAGCTTTGGATTCAAGCTGGGATGGAGCATTTCCATTGGATGATGCCCTGAAAGGATCTCAGGTGAGGTGTGAAGGACCAACTCCTCTAAAAGGTCCCTGTTCCCAGGCTGTGCCCTCTCCAGTGCTGGTGTGGCAGCTGTAACCAGCAGAGCTCTGGGCAGGATCAATGAGCAGGACCCAGAATGTCCCTGTTTGTTGTTTATCTCCCAGGCTGAGTAGGGATATTGTAAATTTTCCCATATGGCTCCAGTGAATGAGAATGAGCCAGATACCTTTACCTGCTGCCACTGTTCTTCATTTCAATAGCAGGTAAGTTTTACAAGGCAGTGCATAATTTGCTGCTTTTCCAGTTTCCTTGTTCACTCTGGATTTCTGTCATCTCTGCTGCTTGAACTGCTGCAGCTGCAACATCCTAGAGATCCCACAGCACCCTGTTTTCCTTTTCTCACCCTCCACTTTTTAATCTGTCAGCAGGTTATAAACACCAAGGATGTTTTTAAAATACCTCTTTTTCTCCACAGAATGTTTTAAATGAAGTAACAGGGTAACCCAGATATATGGATAGACTTCTCATCCCTCAAGTTTAGTTGATTCTTCTGTTTTCAGGATAAATCCCTGGGAAACTTAGCTAGTATACAGGATAATGATGCTTCTGTTTAGAATTTGTAAAATAGACCACTGAGAGGAATTTTGTTTAAAAAATAAAAGAAAATACTCTTTCAGAGAGCATTCTATTAATGAGAATCACAATACTGGAAAATCTGTTATAGATTAGTGAAGAACAGTAACAGTGTATCCAAATGGAACTACTTGGATAATTAAATTCATTTAATAGGTACTGAAATTTAAACCTCTTGATCCCTCTGACGTAAACATAACTCTTAAAAGTCATGGAACTTGATTCTAAAAGTGTAATGTGGGAGAGAAGCACTGGGACGATGATTACAGATTTCAGATACCCTGGGAGGAAATGTATTCAGGAGTTAAACAACAGGCATTCAAAAAAAAAATAGAATAATCCACACAAGTGTAGCTATGAAATATAAAAATAAGTTTTAATGGAACCCTGTTTATGTGGGTGTGCAGCTTATATGAGCAGTATTAAAACAACATGACTGGGATAGCCAAGTGACAAGTAAGGGATAATAAAGATTGAAATCATTAATGAACATCATGTTTTCATGGTTCTTACACTCTTTTTACCTGTTCTGTATTGTCTGTTTTGGCTATATGTCCTTCTCTAGGTCTGTTTTGGTTTCCTGTTTTCATGCTGAGAACCCCCAAAGATCCTCATTCTGTGGTTTCTCATCTTATTAATAGAATTTTCTTTTTTTGAATATTGGTTACAATTTATAAATTATGTCCAGTGTATAATTGTCTTTTCTTGATTTGTTGAAAAGGAAACTTTTTACTGAGTTTTAACACATCTTTTAGGAAGATCATACCAAATGGCTGACAGGCTGTCTGCTAACTAGGGAGGAAAATGTTTTGGGATTGGTGTAAATTATGAAGTCCTGACAGTCATAACACTGAGCTATGCCTCATTTTTGTTTGTACTACCTGAAGTTATTGTTAAGGTTTTAACCATGGCTTCTGTTTCACTGTCCCCCAAGGTGCTGTAGGATGAACTTCCTCTCAAGCCCATGCATTAGTTGAGAGGACAACAAATTTAAGACAACAGCTGGAATGCCCATGAGAAAATAAATTTTTTAAAAGTACAGCGTAAAAGTAGATTATTAGCCCTAAAGTTCAGACAACATTTAAATGTTGATCTCATCTTTTTGTCTTTCATGTTTATATCTGACTTCTGTGTCAACACTGGGTGATGCTGAAGTATAGAGGTAATACATCTTATCATTTAATACAATGCCTTTTAATCCAAAAGCATTTCTATTTTACTATTCTTTAATTTATGATGAGATCTCAAAAGTACCCAGCCTAGCTGAGCTTTCTCTGTCCATAAAGCTATAGCTGTCTTAAGCAAAAAGGGTGTGTTTTCATCTTTATTTTCTTTTATTTCCTTCTGCAGTCTGTTATTTTGGAATATAATGGTAGGGCTGAGCTGGGTTACTCATATTTTGGCTGAGACTTTTTATCCTTTTCCTTTTTCAAAATGACAGTGTCCATTTCCTCTCTGTGTTTCAGCAGAGTTAGAATAGATGAGTTCAAAGAACAGCACTACTGATTTCTCCCATCTCAAAGTGCTCTGGGGGAGAGGTGGGCTAACTGCTTTTAGAAGGTGAAGTTATGCATCATGTGCCTACTTTAGTGAAATAATAATTTCCATACCTCGAGGTTTCTTTGTGTCATTAAGATCTTAAACGGTTTTCATTAGTTGCTGCTACAAGCTTCTTTTCTATAAACCTGTTAGGAAGAAGAAAGAGCAGAGCACTCTGTAATTTGTAGTTAGTGGTGATTTGGAGATATGTTCAAACTTAGGCACTTAAGTGAACATTTGCAATTCAAGCAATCCAGGCTTTTCCTTGGAAACTAAACACTCTCTATTTGCCATCAGCTGCTCATGCTTTTACTGATTGCTGCTTCCTTACCTTTGGAGTAAAGGGATACCTGTTTTAGAACTACTACAGACTGTTACATTGAAAATGTGAAAAAGTTTTGAGAAGGAAGTGGGAGTTACCTAATGCTTGATTTCCTGTAATACTTTGTCTAAAGGGAACTTGGGTGCAATTAATAGTGTAGAACAACTTTTCAGTTGCATCATGGTGCAGATTTAAACAAAAAAAGTAAAAATCCCTGTTTACCTGCAGTCCTATTTATTCTATGGTTACAGGCATCTCTTTAAATATTCCTAATTAGGACTTTGGACCTGGTTCTTCTTCTAAAATATTATGGAAATATTATGAAATGGTGAACAAAATACACCACTCAAAGATTCAAAATGCTTTACACCTTTGGACAGATGATGGCATCTATTGGGTTTCTGGAGGTCTTGTTATGTTGAACTTACGGGGAAAATAATTGCTATGAAGAAGGGAATCTGTTTCATTTTAAATCCTATTTATTTGGTATCTTTAGGCCAGGAACAGCCTTAAGCCTTCAGTGCTTCAGATCCTACCTACCTTGTAGGACCTACCTTGTCTTCCCTTGTGGTTGTTCTGTGGTGAAAGCATCACAGAATTCTAGATTCCATGCCATAATTTCCTTATATATGAATATTATAAAACATGAACAATGCTGTCATTTTATAGAAGAGATTATTTTATCCATAGAAGACCAGTTAACACAATTTAAGCAATGGCAATGCTGATATTTCCTGTTTTTCAGAGATGGGATGAACAATGGAGGGTTTCCCATGGTAGAAGCTTTGCTGTAAATGTTTCTTCTGGTAATGTAATTAGGAAGTATTGGCTCCAGTTATTGTAACTTAAATAAAACATGTTGTCCTCAGCAAACTTGTTAAACAGGCATAGCCTTGTCTAAAAGGAAAACAGGGACATATAGTGTTTCCATGGAAACTCGGTTAAAATTCTGATTTGTGGATATGAGCATAATCAGCACTGCAATCTAAATTCATTTCATGAAATGAGTCTTAGTTGTGAAGTCAACACAGTACAACATTATCTGTACACCTGCCAGGGTCAGAGCCTTCCATCCCCATAGATGCTTTCTATCTGCACTTTAATAAAGCAGGGAAACTTGGTGAAACCTTTCTCTTTGTGCCTTTTGTGGCTATTTGTGCCATTTTAATGCAAAAATCTATATAAGAATACAAACTAAATCTGTTTAAATATCCTTTATTGGAGTTTGTTATAATTTACTGCATCTCCAACGTGTGGTTTTGATTTCCTTTTTCTTCAAAGAAAAGTAAGGAAGGCTTTTCCCTTAGTGTAAGGCATATCAGCCCTGTAGTGTGAGAGAATGGAGAAGATTATGTTTGCTTCCATTATAGATGTGCTGAGAAGATTTATTAATTCTGGAAATTATGTTCCAGCATTCTTTTTGTAAAACAGCAGAAAAATAAAGAATTTATTGAATTTTCCCTAGTTAAAAAGAAAAAAAAATTAGAAATGTGTTATAGCAGAACTTCCAGGAGAACTTTCATCATTTATTAATATCTACACTTTGGAAAGTGGCATTTTAAAGTTATTTTGATGCCTAGGAATATGATAGAGATTTCAGAATCAGAGCCCAACATTTACAGAGTGCAGTGTGAAGGAAGTGCTTCTGGAAAGCCCATCAGCATCAGCCTGCCTTTGGTAGGTTCCTCAAGAGCAATAAAAACCTGGCCTTTGCAAGGTTCACTCTCCTTGTAAGTCAATAACAGCTTTGCCTCTATACAAGAGCACAATCTCTGGGAAGCCCTGCCAAGAGTCCTTCCTTGGAGCAGAGTTTGGAGGGGTTTTGTGTTCTCCAGAGCTCCATTCTGGAAGGGGCTTCCTGTTCTTATCCTGTGCTGGGCATCTCTTAACTCTCACAGACTCCAGTGAGCTCTTAGCAGAGCTCAACACCTTCCAGGAAAAGCCCCAGCTGAATTTGCACCTATCAGGCAACTTACTAGAAAGAGAAGCTATTTTGTATGATAAATCCTTAGTTTAATGTATAATCAGACAGCTCCTTTTCAGAAACCTTGATTTATTTCAAAGCTATTGCATTAAAGAGGAT
Organism: Thryothorus ludovicianus; assembly: GCA_013397245.1. Taxonomy (NCBI): domain Eukaryota; kingdom Metazoa; phylum Chordata; class Aves; order Passeriformes; family Certhiidae; genus Thryothorus; species Thryothorus ludovicianus. Next base: position 44,577 of record VZTB01002684.1, on the reverse strand, counting down.
TACATTTGGTGCCCATTATATTGATTTCCCTCTAAACAAACCAATTTATACTTCTAAAATATGCCTTAAGACTGTATTGACAGCTAAATCCTGTGAATCATTAGTATATAAATTATAATAGACAACTTGTTGAAGCATCTGGATAGCAGTTTATGTGAAGTAAGTAGAGTCCATTTGTACTTTTATTGTGAAAGTCATGTCAGCACATAGGCTATTTCCAGAAGTTAATAACTCACCCACAGAAGTTCACTTATGGTCATAAGTTGGCTCACAGATCTGGGGCAGTGCTGACATTTTATTTAAAATCTTTAAGTGTGTCAGTGCCTTTTAATTTTATCAGTCTTAACATTTTTTAAATGACTTATTTCTTTGGATTTTTTCTTGAAGTATCAATTAAAAACATTTATTAACTATGTATTTGGTCATAAGTTGTTCAATCTATTGTTCTTTTGTATTTTGTGGCTTTAAAGAGGTGATTTCATCTTTTTCTAATGAAGAAAATAAGCTGTTGGCTAATTTTCAGCAATATAAAAACACCTCTTAATACATGAATAGTCACCAGATCTGCTGTAAGCCACCATTTCTGCTGGCACCTATGCAGGCTCGTGTAGCAATTCTGATGTTGATTTCTTGTTTTTCCTGAAATCTGATAAGACAAGTAAATAGAAAGCTGTCATCCCACCCCTGATTGCTTGGCCTCTTGGATGGCATTAGCTGTTCCAGTTCATGGCCATGAACTTCTACACATTAAATAAAGCAGAAGATAAATTATTATCCCCAATACAGGGGGAAATTTATTTCCCCAATACAGGTCATTGCTGAGAGGTATGGTTAACATTTCTTGGCCATGTTTCAAAATCCTGGCAATAAAATGTTCTTATGAAATAAATTGAAGTAAACGTGAAAATGTTCAGATTACACCAGTGTTAATCCATAGTTTTAGAAACTGACTTCCAAGTGAGGCATTTGGAATGTACTGAACACTCTTGAAAGATGGTGTTTGTATTTATTTAAGAAATAAAAAGTAAAAATGAAAATTTAATATTAAAATATTAAAGTAATGACAATTTATATTTCAGTGTACTGGATAATCTCAGTGTTATTAGTCTATGATTGCTTTCTATTCCTGACATGGTTTAAACCTCCAGTTCAGGAGATTTCAAGAATGCTAATTTTAGCTCGAATGCTAACTCCTATTTTGCTGAAACAAGATACAAATGTGTCCTTTTCTACACAGATATTTAATAAAAATATATTTTTGATCCAAAAATGAAAAAAAGCAGGCAAACAAATCTGCTTTTGCAGATAATACTCTTCATGGAAAAGTTTAACATCTGTATCTTTTGCTGTTACTGTTTTTTAAAATCGTTCAGAAAAAGCCACAAATGTAAATCAAGTTGCAAATCTACCAGTGTTATTTTCTTTGTACTTGCAACTGCAGACTACCGTGGTACTACTCAATTTCAAACACATTAAAATATGTGCACTGAGTCTTTTGGACATGTAATTTTTTGTCCTTTTCTAAAACTATAGATTATCACCACATGGTTAAACAGCAAAAATGGGGTTAAAGCAGTGATGCTAGAAAAATAAAAAAATGAGAACTATTCTGGAGCATTACAGTAAACATTGGACTTATGAATCATCCAGTAGATATGGTGTTGAAAGGCTGGAGATTTTTATTCATTATGAGGTCCCTTTGATGTATTATTTGACTCCAAGTAACATGACTCATATTTTCAGTAATTCAAGTAATTTGCTAATCACAGTATATAACAGTTTGTAGAGATTATCACTATTATTGTTATTATAACTCAGTAAATAAGAGATCCAAGACTTAGTTCCAAATGAAGTGGTTTGATAAAATGTCAGTGTTTGCTCATTCAGTGTCCCAAGCCTGGTTTGACTAACGAGATTTCATATATTTATTTATTCCTAGACCTTGTATGGGCACAAATCCCCCCGTGAGAGCAGCAGAGAGGGAGTGGCTGGTGCTCAGTGTGTCCTGCAGGCAGGAAATGTTGGGTTTGGTCAGATCCCTGCCCCTGCAAGGGTTGGTACCAGCAGAGTCTACGTGTCTTGGGGCTCCAGGTCTGTGGTGGGAGGCTTTGAACTGTCAGGAGACAAACTGGACAGAGAACCCATGAGTTCACTTCGCAGGGGATGCCATAATATTTATCTTTAATGTCTCGCCCAAAGTATTCTGTGTTTGGCAGTAGGACGATTTGTACCCATTCTGCTATGACAGAATTTCAGTCTGGGAGGGGTAAACCACTTTGGAAATTATGATAGAAGCTTTGCCCATGTCTGAGATCAGCCTTCTCACAATGCTGAGAAATGTAGAAACAGATTTTTTTTCTTTATTTTTTTGTTAACCTGCTTAGGTGGTAGCCAGAATCAAATCTGCAAATAAAATATGATCAAGGCTTGAATGTGATGTATTTTAGTCGAAAGTGGAAACAGAAAGTCATATATATCCCAAGAGAATCTGGTCAAAGGATATTCAGATAAATATCCTAATTTCTGGCTGTTTGTCTGGACTTTGAGCTTCTTAGAGTCCCTTAATTGCCAGCTTGAAACCACAGCCTTTTGGCTGAGGTGGAAAGGTAGTCTGCTGCTCTAAACTAGGACCTCAGCTGTTAGAAGTAAAGCTTTTTCTGAGAACTTGACAAGTCCTGGATCTTCCCTTAAGGTTTATAAAAGTGCTTACAAATACATACTGCTCCTATTTTTCGTTTCAGTCATGGGCTGTACTCAAATAGCAAGAAAACCCTATAAAACTAAAAAATGGTTAGGGAGTTATAAAAATACTCTCACTGCTTCATTATTTTAGCATTACTGTGGTCAGATTTCAATCTTCACATGCTTCCTATACCGTTGGAATTCAGAATTATTTGTCAGAGCAGTTGCTGTGCTAGGAGGTGCTGGAAGAAAGTTGAAGGCTCATAGGAATTCATAAAAGCTCTGCCACCAGCACAGTTTCTTTTGAGATGATTCTTGCCTTGTTTCTGCAGGCTGCTGAAATTTCCTGAGGCTCAAAGTAGTACTACTCAGCTTTCTTCCTTTTTTTCGTCTTTTTTTTTTAGCTTCCTTTCTTTTTTTCTTCTGATAATGGAATAAGCCACATGTCAGGTATATTCTAAAAGTCACAGGGAGGATCCTCCAGACACCAGGCAGGGCTGAGCTGTGCCCTGGCTCACCTTTTTCAAATTGGGCCACCTAAACCGCTCCTTTATGCTGCAACTGTACTCCTGGTATTCCTCAGGAACAAGGTGCCTACCTTTCCAGCAAAGTGCACTTAGTGCCACGGGGTTACCTTCCTCCATGTTTATGGGAGCTTTGTTTGGGGTTTATTTTTAAAGTTATACTTGGATTCTCACGTGCCTCCCTCGAGCTTTGCTCCTGGCACATGAAGTTTATCATGGAGTAATGAGCAGATTTCTGCGGGAGCCCTTGTCACAGTGCTGGCAGCACATCAGCTTCTATCCTGTAAAGTTTGGGATACAGGATGATCATCTCAATAACCTGTTTCTTTCCAAGATCCCCTCTGAAGATTCCTGAAAAGGCAATGGACTTCCAGTCACCAGTGTCTATATTTTTTTACTTTTACACTCAATTTATGTCCTTTCTGAGTTTCCTCCTGCTCCTGCTGCTACTTCATTAGTCCTCCAGAAGGAAGATGTGTGTCAGGGAGTCAAAGAGAGTCTGGCTCATGATGATGTTCACAGACTGCCCTCCACAGTTCAGTTTGTCAGGGCTTGGCTGCAAACCAAGCCCTTCAGCTTTCCCTGGTGGTTTGAGTTTGGACAACTGCAGCCTCCCAGCGCTCATCATCCTGCTCCCCTTTCAGCTTGGCCTCACATCAACTTCCCACCATCTCCTCCCTTTCTGCTCGAGCTTGGCCTCCAGGAAACACCATTGGCTGCTGCCTTCCCTCTGTCCTGGTAGCCTCCATGCACACAGCATCTGCCACCACAAGTTCTAAAAATCTTCTGGAATAAAGCAGCAGGCTTGAGGCTCCTGAGTAAAGAGGCAGAACTTCAGCTTTCCACTGCCCCTTTGAGGAGACTTCACTCTTTTGCATTCTGCTTCACAATATCTCTGATGGAAGAAGCATTCTGTGCTCAAACTCACATAAAACACCCCAATAATTAAATAGGATTGAAAACTGTCTCTGTATGTGCAGTCATTCCACTTACTTGATGACAAAAAGATAAAGACCATAAATAATGCAAGATTTTACCAGCTTAGTGTTTAGAATCCAAAGCTAGGTGATAGTTTACATTTTGAGATATTTTGTATTTGACACTACATCAGGCTCTGTAGCTCAAACTAAAAAGGTAAGTACACATTTACATGGATTTAAAAGGATTTAATAATAAAATATTTGTAAAGAACTAAAATAATTTTAAGTTACTTAAATATGCAATAGACATCTTGTGGAGTAAACAAGAATGTTCCATGTTGAGAAACAAGAAAATTATAAAAACATTAGAAATTTTCCATGAGTTAGGTGATAAACTATAAGAAAACCACAACACAACAAAAGAACACATTGCAAAGGACAGTTTCTGAAAAATAATAACGTCTTATCCAAATGCATAACAGATACCTTATTTTTGCTGAGGTAGGAACCATACTTTATAATAAGAAAAACAGAAGAAAATGAATAACTGCTCAATAATTTAGCCCATTTTTTGTCAATTGTGCTCTTTTATCACAGGCTACACTTAACAATTCATTATGAGGATGGGTGGGGTCACCACCCAGGATTGAGACTGATGTTTTCAAGTCTAAACTTGAATTTTCAGTACATTAAAAAGTAGCCAGACTTGAACAGTTAGGCTGATTATTTTTTTTTCTATTGGGTGTTCACATCAGAGTTAATCATTTCAGGTAATAAAACTTATAAATTTTTCATGTTATAGTAAAATTATGAAGATCTCTTTGAAGAGAAGAATTGAAACCAATGAGCAGGGGTGAGAAGAGGCAGGTATAGATAAAAGGGGAAGGATGACTGAGAAGGGAACTGAATGAAGTGTGAAATTTGGAAAGGTGAGACTGCATTTTACAGTGCCAGTAAACTGAACAGAAGCAGGGATCAGAAACAGTCTGGGAAGTGCCCAATTCACAGGTGCTTGTTCACATTTTTATTTATCCTGCATATGATTCAGGAATGACTGCCACGGAGAGAACAGCTGTGTTGGATGATACTGAAGCATAACTATGTTAATTATTACATAACTATATTATTATCTATAAGAATGTATACCTAACTATATTTTATATTAATTTATTAATAATTAATCTATTTTAACCCTATTTTATATTCATGTTAAAATACCTCTAATTTGTTAGCTAAGACTTATGGGAACTGAGGGTCAAAAAAATATCTATGTTTTATTTTTAGCTATTCTACATTAAAAACCTGTGTCTTATAAGGGTTTTTTTTATCATCTTTAGTGGTGGGAGTCTTCTGTTAATCTATATTGGCTGCTCTTGACAGTGATGGTCTTTATTTCTCAGGATTGTGCATAGGTCTGTAGAGTCAGTGTCTCCTTTGCCTGAGCTAAATGCTGAAGACAGATTTTGAACTAAAACAGATTGAGTATAAGTAGAAGAGAAATCAACTTTTTAAAGAGTATTTAAGTGTGTTCTGGAATATTTGACGTGCAATTATTTGATATTTTAAAAGATGATAAACTGAGTTAATATTAGTAAGGAGAAAGAAGAGCATCTTAAAGAGTCTAATCTCAATACTCAAAGGTAATACAGATTGAAAAATCATCCTGCTACAAGTCTGTGTCCAACATTTCTTGTTTTGAAGCCAAGTTAAACCTCATCTGAGATAGTTCCATCGGAAATAGGAGGCCAAATTATCCTTAAGATTTTAGGCATCATCTATGTATGAGGCTCAATCTCTACTGTATTCTGTGGGAAGAGGAACGGAGACCTCAAGATATTTTTGTAACCTTGCTGATCCAGTGCTTATGCACAGTGTTATAGTGTGTAGGTGTTTCACAGAATGGAAATCCCTTTAGCTTTTGCTACTTTTTCCTATAATCATGTATTTGCAATCCATTTGTCAGTTTTGTAGAGAGACTCAGCTCCTCTCTTGCCTGAAATAAATCAGTCTAATCTGTTTTCCTCTCTTATTTTAAGTAGGAAATTATTCTTTTTACTTAGAGCATAAGAAGGATTCTAATTCTTTGCACAGAAGTAATTTGTCGAGATAATTCCTTATCTTCCTGTCTATTTTCTTTACCACGGAGATTGAAATGAACACAAGCAATCCTGATTTATTCTGAGTAGTTATTTGTTTTCCCTCATATTTGCCTTGATACTAAGCAGCCCTGAGCCCTGTAGCATTTGAGCACTTCCCAGTATTTCCATCCTGAAAGCGACCCACTGAGAGAGTAAAATATTACCTTCAGCCATGGAATCGATGCACAAGGAAATTACTTATTTAACAATAATTATCACTGAGCCAAGAATTTCACTTTGTCGTTCTCAACCATCTGTTATTTCATGGAGTCTGCACTACAAAAATAGCAGGCACTTTATTAAACAGAGAGAAGAAATCTCAGGGAGTTAACTGTTTTCCATAGGCAGAATTAAAGGTTTTTATTTGCATCACCTAAGTAAATTTGCTAATGCATTTAAAACAAAAAAATTGGATTTGCAGTATTCATTTGAAAGGATACATTTTGTGTTACATAACACAAAATACAATTCTGTCAGCTCTCATCAATTGTTCTCCTGCCTGCCCTCAGCTCCAGCCCACCCTCCTCTGTGTCATTAAAGGCAGCAGTGAACACAAAACTCATTTTTCCTGGCTGAACAAATTTTATCCTTTGGCCATTTTGGTTGAACCAAGCCTGCAAATGTAGAAGAATACTTTATACTTTGAAATGTGTGTTCCACACAAAGGTCAGTTAGAGTTTTTGTAATTTGTGGCAGTTATCTGGGTACCTTCCTGAACAATATTTAGAAAAATTTCAGTGCAATTTCAGCTTTTTAATCTAAATCTCTGTGGCAGCTGTTACACCCAGAAGGTTAAATTAAGAATTAGTGACATGGAAGATACAATTTTGAAGTTTTTTTTGTTTCCTTTTCCCCCCTCATGTAGCCAGTTTGTAAAACACAATTTTAAATATTGGGTGGCTTGGAGCACAAGTATATTATTCTGAAGTTTCCAAGTGCTGAAGGATTAGGGATTGCTCAGGAGAATATATTGGCTTGAAAATCTTTTGAAGTGTATTTGAATAGCTCTCATGGCATTAAATAACCAGACAAAAAAATGTCATCTTCTAGTCACAAAGTTCTTGAAAAGCTCAGGAGAGAAAAACCTGCAAAAAGTGCTTTAGTATCACATGAGGGGTTGAAAAGAAAATAATTTTTATATACCTTAACAATGTTAATTCTTTCAAATCTGGAGGCATTAAAATAATTTTCAGCTGAATTTTAGGAACTATTAGTGATTTTCATTTATTACATATTATGCAGGCTATAGAATATTTAGATGCTACTTATCCTGTGACAGGAAAGTTCCTGTGTGGAATTGTGCAGGGAGCAAACAATGTGTAAATAAGACAAAACTGTGAGATTAAAATCTCACAATAAGATAGACCTCTCAAAAACCTTCCTACTGCTGCTTTCACCATGCCATATTTGAGAGATGTGTTCTCTTCTCCTACCCTGCAAGCACAGGTAGAGATCATGGAATCATTTAGATGGGAAAAAAATCCCCTTTAGATCATCCAGCCTAACCATAAATCGAGTCCATTGATCATGTACTTGACATCATGCAGTTCATTATTTAATACCCAGCCAAAGGATTTCAGAACTCTGATTGAGGAATTACTTCACAATGGCAATATGTTAAAATATTACTGTTGTAATGTTGTATTACCTTGACCAGAGTGGATGGTTTCTGTTTTACCCTCTTTAATGGTATTGTACCTCAGAGATTAGTGATACAACTCTTTCCAGTGTTAGGGAGAGAAATAAACTGATTTCTTATTTTAAGGCAGGCAGTAGCTACATTGATAATGCCTGTACTTTCTGTTTCTGCACAATTATCCTACTGCTGAAATTGTGGAATCTGCTCAGGTGTGAGCAACCCCAATATTCCTCACTGTCTATTTTCCCTCACAGTCTGTCCAAGAAAACATCAAAATCTTGGAGCTGCTACTGTGAAACCAAACCTACAGCTGCCTCTTCTCCTCCTCATGGAGAGGGATGCTCTGCATTTCATGGAAATAACATGAATTGTTGTTATGCTGCAGCATTCCATTGTGACTCAGTGAAACATGCACATGGAATCTTTTACAGATGAGCTTTGCTGTAATTATCTTGTTACTGTTTCAGATTCTGTTTATGGTAGGTTTTGCACAGGACAAAGAAAACTTTTCTGTGCATATTGCTGTCTTTGCAAGGAAGGTTCTGAGCTTTAAAGTTACCACTTTTCTACAAAACATTTACACTTAAATCAGAATCATAAGATAATTTAGAGTAGGAGGGATCTCCTGAGCTCATCTAGTCCAAAATCCTGCTCAAATTTGTACATATATGCTTGTAATTTCATCAGGGGAGAGCAAGAGTTTTTACTCTGTAGTCAATGTTTATTATGCTTTCATTAACTTTCATTAACACTTTTCAAGAGCACCAGTTTCCTGGGTGCTGGTATCTCTAACGGTGAGAACTCCAAAGGGCTGAGCTAATCAGGGCCTTAAATGAACAATATCTGAGTGGAGTCCACACATCCCTGCCTGTTACAGGCACACAAGGGTGACCCTTCCCATGCTGACACAGCACCCAGAAGTGATGTGATTTCCTTGTGGAAAGCTCCTGAAAGTGCCTGCGTGTGTGTTTTTAACCTGCATTTCAGAAAAAGCAAGTAGGATGTGCTAGGAATGAGCCCAAAGACAAGCAATAGATGGAGCAAATGTGCTGCTTGGCTGTCAGAGAGCATCTTCTCACCATAACATTGATTCCTAGATAATAAAATGTAGCTGGAGAGGCTCCTCTGGTGTTTATTCAAAAGGAGAATTGGATTTCTCTACTTACCCTCTGAAGCAAAACCATCCATGAGTTACAGTTGGCAGAAAAATATGCATAACCTGCTCTAATGAGAGAATTCCTTACGCAATTTCACATCCCATTGTATCAGTCCATTACAGATTTCATTTCATGTACTTTTCCCTACCTGCTAACACAAAATCAAATATGTGCATGACATCAGTGTGTGTGCATTTGCAAAATCAAGTACCAATAATCTAAATGTAAATATGTTTTTAAACAATTCCTGCTGTAAGCCCTAGAGGAGGAATGAAAAAATGAAATTTCATTCAGTTTTCNTGTTTTCCAAAACAACTTTTTTTTGCAGCTTTGTTTTTAAAAAAACCCATGAATTTCCTAGGAGTTAGATCTTCAGTCTTTTAAAGCTTTTTTGAGTTCTCTCAGTTTAGGCAAGTGAAAGCAGAAGAATCAATTGCTCAAAAGTTTCTGCAAATCTCAGTGTTTTATATTGCTCTTCATTAGAAACAGTGATGGGAACATCAGACTAGGATGGAAGAAAGGTGCACTGATACTAGACAAAACATAATGCCACCTAAGATTATGAGAAACATATCATTTAAACCAGTAGTATCTGGAATAATGATTTTTAAAAATTGCAATCCGTTATCATTAATTTTTTTTTAATTGATACTCAGTAATATTCATCAGATACTTCCCTTCAACAGAATTACACACAATACTCTTCCATTTTTTCCAAATATATTTTTAATGTATTTTGTGTTCCACTTAAAATTTATGGATGAAGTTACCTCAAAACAAATCATCACTTGAAATATTAACCAACATTTTCATCTTGTGTCAGCAAATCTTCACAGGTTTCAGTAGAAAATACATTGTGTGGGTCCCCTACAGGTGTTGTATTGGTACCAGTAAAATATAAATGAGATTGGTGTGAACATAAATATATTCAGCTTGTAGTTCTTTAATGTTAATTATGGAGACATGCAATTTGAATGATTTTTTTTTTTTTGCCATGTGTATTCTTCACATTATATGAAGAATCAGAAAGATGCAGGATCTTTCTGTGTAAATGGTTTAAAATGACTGTGTGGTCTCTTCAATTTAATTAGTTGTGTTTTTTATTTTAGGGCTTAACTTTCTCTTTTCATTGTGAAACCTTTTCTTCCTGACTAATTTTAAAGAATCATTTTGAAGGCATTAAGCATGCTGGGTTTATTTATTTATTCTTTCTTTCCCAGCTGTTGGTATCCAGATGAAACTTGAATTTTTCCAGCGGAAATTTTGGACTGCAAGCAGACAGGTATATTTTAAATTGAAGTTTTCTTTGTCATTGAATCCCCAACAGTTTTTTTAACTATGGAAGTGATGACCTTGTCACAAGCAAGCTATTGCAAAGAAACAATGTATTTGAAGGCTTGTTCTGGTTTTACATTTGGAGACAGAAAAGGAGAATTCAGTTGTTTGATTTTTGGAAGCAAGTAGAAACTTTATTAATTTTAGGCCCCAATACATAAGGACTTTGTTGGCACATGGTTTTTCATCCTTAGAAAAAGTGCAAACAGTAACCAAAAGTGTTGTATTTGTTTCTGGTGATAGCAGAATCACGGCTTCTCACCTAGGTTTTCTCTCTAAGTACCTGCAGGTAACAGAGAAAACCTAAGCAAACACAGATTAATTAACAAAATTACGTTAGTGAATCATGGCTGGCACTCCAGGTGTTCTATAAACTTTACCTAAACCATTCAGGGATAGAATTTGTACTCACTGAAGAGGATAATTGGGTACTTTCTAAAGGTTAGGAGATGCCATCCCTGGTTTGGGAATGGATTGCAATTGTGCTGTTACAGAAAATAAACTCTGGCCCCACCCCTACTAGAAAATCTTCTCTCATCTATGGATGGCCTCAAGGATTTACAGCATGAAAGAGATTGTGGTGTTTAAAGCAGCTGAAATTATTACAGTGTGAATGAACCCTTTCTCTGCAGAGAGGAACAAAACACCTTTGGTGAATGATTCAAAAGTTTGCAAATCACTTTTAGAATTAATTTAGATAAAGATGTAAGCAACATCAACTCCTTTAAAGTTTTGCTCATATGAATTTATAAAATGTTTTATTTTGTAATTATCAAATGGGAATTGAAAATACTTTATTGATTTCTTTTCTATCATCTTTAGTGTGCATCTCTTGATGGCAGATGTGCTATAAGTTGTGATGATGAAGTAAGTATCTAACAGAATTTTTCCATGTATGCCTCTACTGCAGTAGAAGATAAAGTTAATGAATTTAATTTGGACATCTCATTGTACATTATGGTCTTTATCACCTTGTAAATATTACACTATTCAGACAGTGATATTTTTGTTATGCCTGTTACAGATACCCACTGAATTACAACATTGACTCCAGTACCTCAAACATGTGTTGCAATAAATTCTGGTTTGTAATAATGTCCAGTTTGGGGAATAATTTGAAGCAGTGCTAAGGCATTTGTTTACTACTTTATTGTTAATGAAAAAAAAAACAAACCCACTATCAGTTCAAAGTCTTCAGCTCGACACCAGCAGCAACCATGCAACCATATCCAGAAATTTAGTAATAGTGTGAAATACTGATTTAGAGATTCCAGACTTTTCCTTAATGACAAAATACACTGTTGATAAGACTCAAACAAATATCACAGCTCCTCTGGTGAGTCTGTTAGCTTTCACAGCTTCTCTCAATGGCAAGAAAATATCTGCTGAACATTTACAGTATGAATTAAAGCATTTAAAAATAAACATGAAGATGTTAATGCAAATATAATGGCACAATACTCAATAAGTGTTAATGACTATTAATAATAGCATGTTAGTTGTAAGTATAATTAAAAATAAAGGGAATCAATTGATGAGTGTGTGATACCTTTGATCCTAAAATATAGACAACCCATTACTTAAAAATAGTTTTCTGAGGGCTTTGAATTTGCTCATTTATTCTTGTTTTCCTGATGCCTCATGTTTTATTTTAATGTTCTGTTTTCTTTATTTTTCATTTTTGGTTTCTTAACCCATGTTACATTCCATTACTGTTATTGTATTCTGGAGCTGTGAAAAATCCATGGAGGACTTGAACTGGATCAAAGTCACTGTAGTTCAGATGTGTTCTCAAACATCAGTTAACATTCTTGCTGTGTTTATTCTGGACTTCATGCCTTCAGTTTTACAAGCTCAGGGACTCTCCACCTATGGAACGTTCTCCTTGAAATCTGAAATTCACTGAACTTGAACCTTTGGGCAAACTTGAGCATAGTTCACTTCCAATACCTGTGAAACACTGTGAATTAGACCTCTTTCATACAGCTATAGTCTATGCAAATGCTATTATCCCATGCATGAATCTTGTATCAGAAATCTGTTTGAGATTTGCTGGTAATGAGTAAACACAGTTTTCTGCCCTTTGTTTGTGCTAAAGTTAAATTACAAGCTGTTTCTTTAACACAATAGTCATACTCTAAGTTATTTATCTTGCTGGCAATTGGTGAATGAATGGTCCTGAAAGCATATTTTTTTCTTAGTATCTGTAATATGGATTGAAATAGAAACCCTCTTATCTTCCCATTCCACAAAAAATATATAAATTCCATTTATTGCATTATGCCTGTTTCCAATAACAGTGCTAAAAAATTAGTATCTTTTAAAGTTCTGAACTGTGAATAACTAAGTCTTAGAGATTTGAGACATGGCCACTAATTCTTGAATCGAGCCAGTCTTTTCCCAACAGCACTCAAGCCATAAACTATGAAATTAAGCCTACACTTCTTCTTATCCAGCATGACTTCTTTTATTTATTTTCCATACTATGGAGAAATATTGTTTCTAAAGCGGTATCTTTAGATTAATCATTCATGCATGAGGACTGCATATATGTATCCTCAAAAGATCTCTGTGTTGACTTAGCTCCTCTCCTCATCCAGTCAGTGGGAGGTTTCTGGCTGACTTTGGGGAGAGCAGTGTTGTGCTGCTAGAGCCTGCTTCTGAAATTCCATCCTTCACTCACCGCTGAGGTTAAGGGGCTGCCTCTTCTGAGTGCATCAGCTCTGCTCAGTTCTTTGCCAGCATCATCAGATTTTCACATTGCATTTGCCAACTTTGGGTTTTCTAGCAGATCTAAGGTTGAAAATTAGTTGTTTCAACTTCCATTCTGACAGGTTTTCTGTCGCTGGGGGTGCCTGTAGCTTGGGTTCTCCTGTGAATATCCTGCATTTGCATTAAGGAATGATGTTCATTCTGAACTTTTGCCTGATTTCAGCTTTTGTGTTTTTTTTAAACTCCAAGCTAGCATTCCTGCAAATTTCTCCTCTTTGGCCCTGCAGAGCAGTACAAATACGTGGCCAGAATGAGAATCAGGCACATCCAAGCATCTGGAAATATCAGACTGCATTTTCACATCTTGCACAGCTACTACTGCATGGGTAGTTCCTCCCTAAAACAGCACAGAGATCTTGCTGGATGTGCAGAGTGTAGCAGAAAGCATATTTTGTCATATTTCTGTTCAGTCATTTGCAGCTGGAAAGGTTTTGAATCAAAAACAAAGCCAGGATGATCCCTGTATTGAAAGCCATTCTGCTTTTTTCCTTTTATATAAATGTCATAGAAGATTCAATAAGCAAGGATAAAAATGTTGCTGATTTAGACCAACAATAGAAATACAATAAAGATTTAACACTGAGATAGGCATTTGGCAATATTGAGGAGAAACTGAGTTATATCAAGGTTTCAGGGTTTGAGTTGAGCCTTATGTTTAAACTCTGAAGTGCAGTAATTAAAACTTTGCCTGTAGCAAGTAATTCTGTGAGGTTAAAATGGTGCATGTGTGTGTGGAGGGGAGCCCTGATTTGGCTTTACCTTGTTTTATACAGCTCAGACGTCTGACCTACGAAAAGCCAACAGTCCTGCCTCTGAATCCAGTTCCCAATTAAAAACACAATTTGAAAAGCTTTAGGAGACCTGTGGGGCCTCTTTTACAGAAGTTTCTGGTCCCATCCCCCAATGAACAAATTAAAATATATTACCTGGTCCCCTGTTGGTTCTGCAGGCTGACACTGTTTTCATTAATACATCGTTAGGGTAATGGCATTGTGCTGATGTTTTTCTCCAGCTACAAGAGAAGCCATCAGGAACACCAAAGTTTTGTGCCTTTGCAAACTTTGCTATAAGGAAAGCTTTAAGGAATGGATTATAAAACCACAAAATTTTGTGGTTTATGTTTGTAATTATCTTATATCTTCCCATTCTGTATACCTCTGTTTTGTTTTGCATGAAAAAAAGCATAAAAATTAAATTGGATAATATCCTATTACCAAGACTACATTCATTTTGAATTTATGTAAAACCTTAAAACAACCTGAAGATTTTACCCATTTAGAATTGACTTAGAAGTAAAATATATAATTAACTTATTGTTGTATCCTAAAATAAAAAATTAAAATAGTATTTTCTTATTTTTCAGACAATTAATTGCTACCTAATAGATAACAATGGATTTATTTTAGTGTCTGAAGACTATCAACAGGTAAGATTTTTCTTGAGTCTTCTCTTGTAGCAGATTAATCTAAAGTTACTTTTTTAAAAATAGGCTACCATCTGAAAACGGTAGGGAATTAGTAACATAAAATTAAAAAAAAATCTTTCTACAAAGAATTTAAGCTTTTTTCTCACAGGAGCTCCATTTCTGTCTCCCATTGGAGCAGAGTCTGTTCTTAAACTCATAAATGTTCTCTTTAAAGACCTCTCCCAATGTAGAAGTGTCTGTCTTCTGTAAGAGGCTTTTACTCCAAGAAAAAAAAAATCCCTGTGCCATTTTTGTCACATGGAAAGGCTGGGAAGGGAGGGGGGGGGAGGACACAGAGCTTTTACATTCAAACTTAAGATAATGAGATTTTACACAGCTGTTGGCTGAGAAGTTTGTTTTCTGAAGGGGATTACGGTCATTGAAGGATTAAAACTAAGTACTCAACATCACAATGGAGGGGACAAGAAACATGATTATCACAGAATCACAGAATGTTTTACTCACTCCTGCAAACCTTATGAAGGAACCATCACCATTCTCATTAACTTTTGCCTGAAAACTGCTGGGATGGTGCCCCAGTCATGCCAGAATCGCCTGATGTTGAATTGTTTTTATGTGTTGGGATTGTGAATAGGAAGGCCACACTCCTACTTAGTCCTCCCTCAGCTGAATTAAATTTGTTTTGATGAGCATAACCTAAGAGACACACTCCTTATGGAATGATCTTGATACACTCAAAATATTTTTGTCTCTTTCCCCTCTTGCTCTTGTTACTATTTACAAGTGCACAGCCCTGACTTGTGTCAGTGATTTGCCAGCTCTGGCCAATAATTATTAGGAAGAGATGTGTCTTTTGGTAGTCACCTGATATAGAAGCCATTATATACTCCTGTGAATAGTTTGGACAACTGCTGCACCAGAACTAGGCTGGAAATATTTTCTGACCTGTTTCTTTAGTAAAATGAATCCAAGTCTAAAAGAGACAGCAGAGAAGTCTCTATGTTTATGTGAATTTATAATGAGTTTACATTAGTGTATGTCTGTTTTATATATACAGTCTCTATACAGACTATTGTGGGTAGAGGAGTGGGATGATGCCTTATCAATTCCTGACCTGTCTGGGGTTGCCTCAGCACTGTTTTTCTATCAGCCTTCCAAACATGACCTGAACTGCTCCAAGAATCATGTTTGTGGGGCAGAATAATTCTTCTCAATTGCAACTAAATCCTGATGTATTAAAAAAATAGTGATAACCTGTGTGGGACTGCTTTGGGGGAGAGCTGGCATTTACAAAGGGAGCTTTTGTGGAGAGAACTGTCACTGAAATGTCTTCATAAGACTGGTGCACAACTTGACAAATCAGGTTTATTACTATCCAAGGTTATATGAGGCATTTATGGTTTGGAGTTTCTTGACATTGCCTGCCTCTCCAATCGTTAGGGTAATCTTTCTTCATCAGTCAGCCAGGGCAATTGAAGCTGGTATTTTTAGTCATGTTCCTTGTGTTTCTAGGAGACTTTACATACCCATATGTTTTGGAAAATGTTCCAAGATTCCCCTGAGGAAAAAAAAAAAAAAAAAAAAAAGGCCATACTTGCCTTTTAGGTGGAGGAATGCATTTTTTTAGCTAGGGCTGTAACTTTTCTGCCTGCAAACTCCCAGGTGCATACTTGAGGTCAGCTAAGTTCCTTGTAATGGAATTGGGGTTTAGTTCGTACAAACCTATGGAATCCATGCAATTTGAGAGTGTAGTGCCCTTTCCCCCTCATAAATTGTGGGATTTCTCCCTTTAAACAATGAAGAGAAATATCCAGTCCTCCTGGGAGTTGAGGCTCTTAAATAAAACAGGTCTTCCCTAGGTAGAAAAGTGCTGTACTTGCAAGATTTTCCACTGTCACATGAATGGCTGCAGATGACGGAGTCGCTTCCATCCTATGGACCAAATTCATAACAGCAATGTTTGTTTTCTCAACAGAGATTTATTTTTATTAGTCCACAAGTACTGAATAGGGACAAAATGAGTAATTCATCAAGCTGAGTGGTTTTAAGTATGAAATGACTCTGAATGGAGTTAAAATTTATAGGATTGATGAAATGTACTGTTCCAGCTCCTTAAACAGGTCATACAGGAATTATAAACAATGTTTTTTAATGACTGTTTATGAAATCCTCTCACAACCTGTTTATATCTTTTTTGAGTCAGGTTTTAATCACAAGAGTTTGTGATCAGATTAGTGTATTTTCTTTACAAGCTTTAGGTTTGGAAGGCTTTTATTTTTGATATTAGATGTTATATAATGTACCTCAATATATTGTTTAAGCTCTCACATCTGCTCAGGGGTAATAGTATAATCCCAACAACATGCCCTGACTGGGAAGACTTCTTTGGGTTTTATGTAGCAGCAGTCCTGAAAACCTGTTTATGTAACTGTCAAAGCCTCTCCAGTCAGATCCTAGAATATGCCAGTTTAAATTGCATCCAGTGTTGTTTTCACATTTTTCTATGCTTTTGGTAATTCCTTGCATTTCCCCCCTACAGACTGGTTACTTTTTTGGAGAGGTTGAAGGGGCTGTGATGAACAAGTTATTAACAATGGGGTCTTTTAAGAGGTAAGAATTAACATTTTATCTCTTAAAAATGTTTTAACAAATAAATCAAAGTCATGTAAAAGAAAGCCAAGACTGGTGGTGTGGCTGGATTCTCATCTATACCTCTTTACAATTTGAGTGTAATTTGATTCCATACACATCAAATACTGAGAGTATTGGAGTCAACCTCCAGTAAGTTTCTTAATAAAAGAATGGTTTAGTTGACTCCAGAGCTAAAATTGTGTCCCTTCCTCTTCCCACTGGGCTCAGGTGGAAAAGGGATTGGGATCCACTACTGAGCAGTTTTAAACAGCTCTAAAGCAAAACATTTATGCCACATCATCATTTTGACCTGTAAAAAGATGGAAATTGCTCAAGCTGGACAGTGCAAAATGCCCTGCTATTGAAGGGAAATGTGTTCTCTCAGTAATCCATCTCCATTCACATGCTAACTTACCTTTGAACGTGGTTGTGACTGTTGGCCTGGTCTCACTATCATGATGACATTAAAAACTAACAGTGATTTTATGTGTTGTCCTTTGAAGTAAATTATGCACTCTGAGGAACTGAGATTAAAATTTCCCTTTAACCTGTAACTCACCACTGGAGTCTTCATGGCTTTCACGTGGTCTAAGAACTGTTCTGTACTCCTTTGT
Source organism: Thryothorus ludovicianus (assembly GCA_013397245.1). Lineage (NCBI taxonomy): Eukaryota > Metazoa > Chordata > Aves > Passeriformes > Certhiidae > Thryothorus > Thryothorus ludovicianus. The sequence continues at coordinate 26,739 of VZTB01002684.1, read as the reverse complement.
CCTCTTACAGCACAAGAAAACTGCTTTTATACTTTCCCTTTTTATTTTCCTGTGCATTTCTAGCATGAATAAAAAGACATATCACTGATGATCCATCAGTGAGTTATTACCTGTGAGGGTGTGTACAGGGGCTCTCTGAGCAGGTGGTTTGTGGGCTGGCTCAGTAAATCAGCTCCCTTAAAGGCAGAAGCTTTCTGTGCTGTCTCTGTGCAGGGCAGCTGAGTCCCACTCCCAATAAGGGGCTGACCTGAAATGTGAGGATATAGCACTCATGGAATCATGTTTTCAATCCTAGTTTTCTGAGGGTGGCAACTTTTTTACATTTAGCCCTACATTTTTGACATGTGCTGTAGAAGGATGTGAAGTAATATCTGTTTATAGACTGGACTGGGAAATGAAAGGATGTGTTTGTACAAGAGGTGAAGCATTTTATTTAATGCAAAGGACTAAGGGGAGTCAGAACTAAAGGATAATGTTTTAACTTGTCCCAATTTGTTTTGTTCTGCCCAACAAAGCATTTCAAACAGATCATCTACTCAGTGATTGACAGTGATGGGTACCACCACTGAGGAAACAGGCATGGCTTGAGAGTTCCATCTAAAATGCAGTGGGTGGATCTTTGGACTGGGCCATTGGTTAGGATTTTGCTGGTCTTGGACTTCATTATTAAAGATAATGAGGTCAAAAGGTCGATGCAACTGAGCTGCATACTAAGGAAAATGTAAACACAATGAGCCAATGATTCAACCATGATAAACTGACCATTGCAAATCAATTAAAGATGGGACAGAATCATAGTGGAGTAATTGCAAGTGACCAACTTCCCATACAGCAAATAGCAGCAGAAAAAAAAAACCCCAAACTGTCTTTGAGCTGTGTTAGATGAAGCCTTTAAATAAACTATTCCAACAGTATGAAGTCTTTGCTGGTTCTCCTGAAAAATAGTCAGAGGCATTTACAATATTTTTAAGATTATTAATTTGTCTGGCTGGAGGTTGTGTTTTGCTTTTCCAAAATTTTTTTTATATGAAATAAGAAGAAAAGAAACAGAATGCTTGGTGCAGTGGCAAGATCTGCCAGCAGCACCATTTCCCTGAGTACAGGGCACTGCACACATTATATTGTCATTTCTGCTCTTAGCATGGAGGCAAAGCAGAGAGTGAGCTCTGTTCACTGCATTTCATTCTGATAACATCCAGAGCCATCCTTCCCTGAAATTTGCTTCTTACATGGCATTACAGTCCAGCAGGTGAATTTTACAGCCCTGCCCTGCTGGAGCTGGTCGTGCTCCCTTTTTGGTGGGTTTAGCAGGTTCTGTGCAGCCTGATCTCCCCTGCAGAAGAGTTTGCTGACAGCTCCAGCACTGCGTGTCCCCTTCCCCTCCGTGCCAGGTCTGAGTGCCAGTGCCAGTGCCAGTGTGTGCTCCCACCTGGTGCCTCCTGCCAGCTTGCAGCCTCTGCATCCACAAAAGCAATGAAATAACTCTCTGTCTGTTCTCCCAACTACTGCAAATTTGGAGTGATATAGAAGTGCTTTGTAGGAATGAGATGGAAGTGCTAAACAAAAGGGGGTTGTTTGCTGCTGACTGTTTCTTTTCAACCTGCAGCAGGATGAAATTCAATTTTTATGTTCGCTGTTTATTTTTTAAAGTGAACTTAAATACCTCCTTCCCTCCTCAATTTCTTTAAACTCAGTACTTCTTTTGAATAATACGTGCATATGTATGTATGTATATTTTCTTAGTTTATGGGTTTTATAATTAGGGAGAAAAATTATATCAGTGCCTGCACAGCAACGTGACATGCTCTATGATTTCATTTAGCAAAATTATGTTTATTTTATACCTTAAGTATTGCACACGGTTAAATAATTTAAATATGATTTAAATGTATTATTAAATAAATTAGGATGTGCTTATGGAAAAGTATCTGCTTCACATAACTTAGAAAAGTTTCTTTATGGTTTCCTCAGCACTTTGTTTATATAAAAACAGTGAAAAAAAAAAATTCAACCGCTCAAACCATGAAAATCTAAAAAACCAACAGTAAGCATCAGGAAAATTAAGGGCTATCAAAGCAATGAGATCCTTAAAGAAATAAACATAATAAATCTGTAAGAGAAAATGAAACATCTCTTGACTTCAAAACACTTTCACCCTTTCCAGTAGGAGGAAAGCTAAGCAATTCTCTAAGACAAATATGGAAGCAGCATCATTTCCTCTCACAGTTCTCTTTCCACCAGGCATCCTCTTACATAGAAGAGTCTATGCATTGGTATTTGGTATTAGGTAATTTTGTAATTTTGGTATTTGGCAATATTGGTATTTGATCAGGTTGTCAGGATGCATGTCTGAAATGCAGCTTTCCCAGGAGCTGAGGCTCACTCTATCAAGTGCTTGTTGCTCTTAGAGCTCATTTCCCGATTTTTCTTGCAGTGCAGATCCTTCACCTGGGCTCTCCACATCCACAAAAAGGCAGGCTTTCATCTATTTGTCTTGATTTGCTTTATAAGCAAAACCTAGCAAGTGTTTTGCCCCCAGGTTATGAGTATAAAAATTCAGAACTTTGTTCTTCTCCTAGAAATTAGTTTAGTAAATTCATAAAGCCCAGTCATGAGAACAGTAAGCAGTTGCTTAACAGCTGGACACAGTTTTCACTGAGGCACCACAGACTCCAAATGAAGCATATTTTTCTATTTTATCCAGTATTTCATATTTAAGTACTTTATTAAGGATATTCTTTTTTTTTTTGCGCTAAAGTGACATATTTAAATTTTGTATTTATTTTCACGTGGGTTTTTGGAGTCATGGATTTAGCTGCCTATTAACAGGGCAAATTGTACATCTATGCTTTGGAGAAGATCAGAGGTAGACTGAAGGAACATTCCACATTACAGTTGTTGGATTTGCCATTGGACAAATTGTCATTACCAACAAAGTTTACTTTTATTTTGGCATTTACTAAATGTGCATCTGGTACCTGCACACTAAAACTGTCACATTGCTGTGGGGAATGTTTTCTGCTTATATTTTGTTCATGTGATATCTAAATTAATGTCTTAGCTCTGAGTTTTGGGCATTGTTCAACTTTATGTCTCTAAATTTTACCTTTAATGCATTCATATGCAGAATCAGTTTATACACTTAAGGAGAAACACAGGCATGTGTTACATAAATGACTTCTCCTTCCATATTCTGTAAATACAGCTTGAATTGGAGTTTTTATACAAGCTATTCCTTGAGAACCTTGGCAATTGGGAAGAGCTGAGCAATAAAAGCAAAGATACGTGATGACAAGTTTGTTTTGTCAAAATGCTGTAATTTAGTTTTATTCTTTCCATAGATTTTGATGAAAGGTATTATCCTGGCAGCTTCTGGACACTGATAATCTGTCAGGGCAGGTGTGAGAGCCAGAGCAGCAGCAGCCTGGGTTTTCCTACAGTGTCCTGCTGTCTCCCCCCAGGAACCTCTCTAGACTTAGAAAAGGTTTGCTCTTCACACCATTAACACTGTCCCTCTTTCCCTTCCTTGTGAGAATGCCAGACAGGCTGCACATCTTACGTCTGAATTCTGAACATCTTTCCAGCACAAGCAAGCTGTAGCCACCACTAATTTTCCCACAGACTACTGAGTAAAGCTTAGTGTGAATAATTAGGATTTCTGTATTACTGGCTCCCTTTGTTCAGCTCTTCAGAATATTTTTCCTTTTCCTATAAACTTGACATTAACTTTCACGGTAAAATGCTTATTATTCATAAACATCATTTGAAACCCACCAAATCTTGAACTGCTGACAAAACATTTGAATTTTTTTGCATTGAAGACCTGTCAGCTGCTACAATTGTCAGTGGTGGTATTTTATACTACCAAGTAGCTTTTCCAAAATGTGCTGAAAGCCTGGCTGAAAGCAATAGAGAGTACATCTGCCAATATATTCTGTGCTGCTGGTAGGTCTTGGAAGTTTAATTTTCTTGAACCAGATTCGTACTCAACTGTAAGTACATTGCAAAGTGAGAGAGTGGAATTTACTGTATCAGGAAATTGACAATAAAAGGGTTTTTAGTAAGATGTGTTTGGCCCCTGAAGTTACATAAACTGACAGTGCACATTTTGGTTGTGCTAAATTGCTGATGCTGAACACAATTGTTTTGTGGACATCAGGCTTGGAAGTTGACAGTGTGATGGTGTCAGAAAGTCTCAGGAATATCTCCTGTAGGAAAAGCAGAGCTCCCCTGGGAGATGCTGTGGTACAGAGCATGGACTTGGGCACATAGGTGGGCTTAGGAAGTTGTGTCCCCTGACTATGACACAAAAAGGTCAGCTGCAAACCATTACTTCAAACTGAAATGCAATCACCTCAGAAAGGGCAATCTGGAAGCCTTTTGTCTGCAACATTGGGTTAAGTCTTTCTGAGTGAGAAAAAGTCTGTTTTCTGAAATCTCAGAAGGACTTTAGAGGTAAAACACCCTGGAAATGACACCTGAGCACAGAGACAATACAGCACCTTGGGCAACTCTGCTTTGACTACAAATGCTCTAATACCTTTTATAAGGAATAAGGCTGGAAGGCTTTTGCTTTCCTCTCTTAAATTTATAAGAATAAAACCAAAACAACTGGATTTGAAATTGTGAATGCCTTGGAACCCATATAACACCATTCCTAGTGCCTGAGAATCAAGAACTGGTTCAATATGTTGCAGTGTTCAGATTTCAACATGGTCATCAGCTTCATCCTCTGGTCTTTGCAGGGTGTTACAAAATTCTTGTTTGTCTCCAGGTCTTTTAAGAACATTTTGCAGAAATGCTTTCGCTGACATATTTTGCACATCCTGTGCTATAATTGTTTGAATCATCTTTAGAAACCTTTGAGCTAGGTGTTGAACAGCCCACTCTGGAAGTTACTGGACAGCAACACATTGTTTTAAACCCAGAACTAATTTCTGAGCTTTGTTCAGAAAAACTAAATACCTTTCTAAGCATTTGCTCCTCTGGTTCTTTTTTTTTTGTTTTGCCTTTTTTTAAACCTGGATGTATAGCTGATTTCTCATTTTTTCCTGAACCAGAACCTTCACACTGGAAGATTTAAATATATTTACTTAAACTAAACTCATCTAACAAAAAACAATATCAGCCACAGATGATATCAAACCATTCCAAGTTCTGTAGTGTTCCACGTGATTTTGAGGTTGTTAATTAAAACTCTTCCCTTCTTCCATCATTCAAATTTTGACACAAAGTTTTAACTATATTTATTTATTGGTTTTCTTTCTCTTAATCATAGTGCAATCTTAGATTGCTGAATACTCACTACAATAAAATAGGAATATCTACAAAAAATATAATCTAGCATGTTGGCATGCAGTATTAATTATATTTCTGGTTATTTGTGGGAGTACATATTTCAGTCTTTTAATACATTTTTGTCTTTGAGTATCTAAAGAATTCTTTCAGAATGCAATAATTACATAAGAAATGTAATACAAGTTCAAATATTGATGGGGAAAGATTTTTATCAATATCAGAAATTAAGTTTAAATTATAATAGATCTTTCACATGACATTATAATAGAATATATATTCTATATATAGTATAGAGTAGTATAATAGTGCATATATGTACTAGTATATATATAATAGTATTTGATTAATACTGCTTAGCAGAATAATGAAGTCCATCGATTGACCAGGAAGTTCTGCTGCATGAAACTGAAAGTTGAGACATTGATTACACTTTCAAACATGAAACAGTCACCAAACTTAATAAATATATTGAAAAAACTTTTACAATGAATACAGACAGAATAATACATTCTGCTTCTAATGCTAGATATTGAATGAAGCAGGATGAGACTCTTTCATCCATACAGAATTGCCTGATACTCTGCAGAGAGCACATTAGCACCCCTGAAGTGCCCTTTTCTGTGCTTTTATCTTTTGCCTCCATCACTGGGTGGTCCAAGTGCACACACAACAGCACCGTGCTTGGACCCAGAATAAAATTGGCGAGACAACCCAGGCTGGAAAGGCTGAGCTCTAGAAATTCCTTTCCGGGGGCTGGATCCTGACCGTGGTTAAAGGATGGAAAAGAAGGAAGGGAAAAGCCAGGGGAAGTGGTGTATTTCTGCATGCCACAGAGGCAGCACAGCTTACACCGTGTACTGCTCTGTTTGTCTTGGCAGATCTGGGTGCGCGGATCTGGCTGTGGGCGGGATTCTGCCAAGGATGGTCAGTGTTCCACCAACACCATGTTTAGGTCTCTAGTTATGCGTTTGTCTCCCATGTGCCTCTCTCTGCCAGTCCACAAAACAATGGCTTCCTAGGCATTTCTATTCTCAACATAACAGAAAAGCAATAGCGTGAGCAGTATGACCATGTGCTAAAAGTTTAGCTGAAGCTGCGACACCCAATATATTCGAGATTTTGTCTGTAAGCCAGAAAGAAAACAGAGACATAACAAAGAAGCTTTTAGTGATGATTGCTGTCACAAAATTAGATCAGAAAAAAAAAAACCAAAACTAAACATTCTCTTTACTGCAATGGAATACAACATTTTATTGGTACAGGTTACAAGGTTTCATGGCATGCAGTGCAGGATGCCTCATGGTGATGCTGAATGCATTTCATGACCTGGTTTTTGAAGCTTCTGACACATCCTCTCTGTATCTCAATTTGTGTGCTCTTCTTTCCTCTTCACTTAGAAGCAAGGCACACATTGCAAAACATTGAAGTCTCATCTCATACCTCTATTAACCATTTCTGTCCAGTTGTGTTCTCTTGTCCCTCTGATGATGCAAAAGTCAAATGGAAGTGTTTAAATAACAATAGTGAGTTCTATATATTTACACTTGTTGCAAATTATCAGCTAAAGATTCTTTACACCTGCCACAGATTTTAAATGTTTTCTTTATATGGATGGATAAAGTTAATTGATTGTTCTATGGACAGACAGATTTAGAGAAATAATCCCCATAATTCCATGTGCTAGCTCTGAGTTCTGGATTTTACATTTAGATCTCTGAAGTGTTTCAATGATGAATAAAATTGCAAGCATAAGTAAATTTCCCTGTTTACTATGCATCTGAGGAGGCTTCTAGCATAATTTGATTACAGCAGGTACCTGGAATATTTTGCCTTCATGAAAAGAAGCAAAGGTAAACCCATCCTGCTTCAAATATCCGTCAGTGCACTGAAATTCCACCTCTGTCTCCTTCAGAAGCAATGCCACGTTACAGAGCAGTTGTACACTGAGATGCTGGGACTGTTTCTGCTTTTTCTGAAGTTTGAGTGGTCTGTTGTGAGAAGCCTCTCAAATGCATAGGCTCTTTCTGGGGCTCAGTGTGCTGGTCTTAGTCCAGAGCCGATTGTTTAAGCATTGTGTTGGATGTGTATTCTCCTCCTCCCCACATTGTTTATGGCATTGTGTGTTACACTCTCTGTGTACCTTCCCTGGTTCCTCCCAGTTATGCTTTTGCTTTGTTCTGTAGTCTGCTAAAATCCTTGCAAAGTTTTCACAGCATTTCTTACACTCTTTCATGTAACCTGTATTTTAACGATCCCCTTCGCTCTTTCCCCCCGCTGCTGTTACAATTTTTATTTTCTTTTGTGAGCAGAATGTTCCATATCATCATTTTTATTCCACTGTGTTTTCTTCTTTTAGTCAAGCAGTTTTCTGTTCTTCCCTGTAGAATTACACTTTATGACTACCAGGCCATGTGTAGGACAAACAAAGAGAGTAGCGACAGTGCCCATAGCTTACTGGACGTAAGTACAGCACATCTCATGAGCATCTTTCCATCAAAGAAAACTGTTGCAAATATCTCATGGCCATTGTAAGACTGTTATTTTGATTTGGAACGCTCTTGTGTTTATCCCAGAACATAAAAAAAAAAAAAAAAAAAAGGGTGATTCATTATAATCTAATGCAAAGTATTTACTTTTTTTGAGTTCAGTCATTTTAATGCTGGGCCACCATTTGTGAGGTTCTGTCAGAATGTTCCTTGCTCTGTGTGAATCTGCCCTTTTAGGAATTTGTTAATTTGGCAATGGATTGTGTTATGTCTGAGGGACTGGAATCACATATGCCTTTTCTCTACATAAACACGGAATTCAAATTTAAAATTGAGGGGGTTTTTTATATGAAAGGATTGGTTCATTGACAAGTCATGCATGTCAGTGATTTTAAAAATTTATTTTACTTAGTACTTAAACATGTCCTTTAAAGTAGAATTTTGATGCATTTAAGCCCTTATTTTGGATTTGAGTCCAAACCCTGTCCCTCTGCTAGGCTTGATTAGAGCCAATCTGGGTCTTGCCAAGGCAACACTTCCTGATTGTTAAATCCTGTACCAGGGTAATAACCCCAAGGATGCTTTGCAACCATGCATCCATTTTGCTGATTGCTATAATAATCTATAAGAATTGATTAGATGTTAGATAGAGGTTTTGCACATTAAAAGGGAACATTTTTCACAAATAGATGACAGTAACAGCATGAAAAAATTCTTATGTAAAGAGAACAGCAGCAAAATACGGGCAGTTTTTCCAGTCTGGAAAAATTACCTGATAGTATTTTTAAATGCACATCTAACTAGAAAAATAAAAATCTAACTAAAAACAAATTAACCCTTTAACATTATACATTTGGAGATGTTTTAATTTACATGTTTACATGACTCTGCTTTTCATATGCCTGGATTTATGGCATTTATCAGTTTGTTACCCACTAAAATCTGAACCTGAATAAAGATCATCTCCACACCAGAAGTACTAGACTGCAATGAGACTTCAACTATCAGTGAAATAGAACAGGATGCTGTGAAACACATTTACATGAAATATCTTAAAATATATTACAACTCTTAACAAAAACCTTCTATCCAAGGATTTGGGGCTTCAGTTCAGTTTGCCTAAGCACTCAGCATGTAGAGATGAACATTGTCCCTTAAAAAGTGGGCTCTAATCCAAAAGATTATTTTTTTTTATTATTCCAAATTTTGTCCAGGAAAAAAAAGCTCTGTATCTGTTTTGAGATGCACTAAGACATGTTAAGGATTTTTTTCATTTAAAGACAGTTAAACTCTTTAAACCTCAAGTGAGTTTTGGTGATCCTCAGTATGAGAAATGAACAGAATTTTAGGTTATTATTTTTCTGTTGATTCAGTCTCTTCTATCAACCATGGCTACTGAGAAAGTATAAAGGGAACTTGCATTACAGACAGGTAGGGCTAATTCCACATTTTTCTTGGTTTTGTGCACAGTCTTTTATATATCAGGTTATCAGGTAGTATCCAGTATAATTTCTGCTTAAGAAAAAGGTAAAAAAAGGTTTGCTCACAATCCTTCCTGTTGAGAATTATGGTTTTATAAATACAGGAATAGAGACAGGGACAAGATGGAAACTCCTTAAAAATTTCCTACTCTAAAGAGCATAGTCATGGAGAAGAGGCATCAGAGACTCTATCCCAGCCTTTTAGACTGTGGGAGTGAAATGATAAATTAGGGATAGCCTGGACTTAGAGATCCCCTGATCTATGTCTTTATCAGAATATCAATACTTGGTTATTTAGCACTTCTTTTGTTTTAATTGCTCCAAGACCTACATGATTCTCCACAGAGCCACTTAGTTACAATTGTAGCACGGCCATGGAGCCACAGAACTAAATTATTTTGGCTCTCAATGGTGGTTTAAACATGTAGAGACAATAAAACTCCTGCAGTTTTTGTTGCAGTTTTTGAAAGAACCGTCTGTGAGTGGAAAAGGCTCTGGAGTAAAATCACATTTCATGAGAATGCGTTTATATCAATGTTTTTTCCACTAGCATTTCAAAACAAAATATTTTTTTCATTTTCTGTAGACATTAATTAATGTTTTCAGCTACATTGTGTTTTTAAATTTTAACGAATTTCTAATATTAAAATAGTTACTAAAACACATATTTTACACTAATTAGGTATTTTTCATAAGTAATAATGAATACATTGTTTTAGACTAAATTTGGCATTATGAAAACAAAAGTATACAGCAAATTTAATTACTTGGGCATGAAATTTCAGGTTTTCTGATTTGATATGAAAATAAATAAGACATCCCACAGAGCTGACGTTTTCTTTTCTTTCATCTCCAGGAAAGTCTTGTAGTTCTTTATCTTTTCCTATAAGACAGGGTGAAAATCAGATAGAAATCTTTCCTATCTCAGGCATTGAGCATTTTGCTGGGTTGTGATCTCAGCTTTCCATGGCACTGAGTTCTTTAGATCTGTGAGTTCCCAGCCCTGCCCAGAAACCTTCTCTGTGGCCCCTGAAAATTGTAGATGTCCTGTAACTGCTCTGCCAAACAGCCCTGCTTCAGTGAGTGCTGGTTTGGGGTGATTAACTGTGATTTTAGATATCTGAGGAGTTCAGTCATTATGACTTCTTTTTGCTAAAATACTCTCTTTGAATCTAAAAGAATCTGCAGAATTTTATGCAACTAGGACATCCTAACAAAGATGAGGGAGACGAGGAGAAATTCTGAATTTATGGAAGCTGACTTTTCTGCCTGACTTTCTTTCATGGAAGATTAATCCTATTAATAGTCTTTTCAAAAAATGAAATATTCAGAATATATTAGAAGCACTGTAAACAGAGGATTTTCAAAGGATTTGCTGTATTTGTTATGATCCAGAAAAACAGAGGGAGGGAAAAAACTTCTTAAAGTGCTTACAACCGGACTGTCAAATGACTCAGATAAACATTTAGGTAAATTCAGGCTTCAGAAGCTTTTCTGAGCCTAATGAGGCTGAAGCAGTGAATAGAGATTTGCATTATAGAGAGGCAAGCCTGTGAATTGCAGCCCAAGAAAAGCTCACATTATCTACCCGAGCTGCTCCTGCAGCAATAGCCTGGGAAATAGGAACCCCTAGAGGTTAAAGATTTAAGAATCATTTGCAAAAACTTTCCCAACTGATAATCTGTGTGTACGACCAAGTATGATGAAATGGAAATATAATTACATTTTAATAATCAGTGTAATAATGTTTCTTGATTAAAAAAGGGGGGGGTTATGTTCCACACACATTTGAACATCCAAAGCATTGTTTTTACATGAAGAATTTAGTTAAGATATAAATGCTGCATGTTTTTCCTTTTTATTAAATGAGTTGCTTCTCTTCAGCCTTATAATGCCTTCTTTGCTGCAGTAAAGTGGATTATGACTGAACTTGTCTTGTAAGTAGATTGCATCAAGAATGTAACAAGTATTTTATGAATTACTAAATAGTTGTACTTTTGAATATGAATATTTGTACCTTTTGTATTTTACACGCATCATGCTTCTTTTCTTGCATGATTTTAAATATAGTAATATTTGTCAATTTTTTTTCCAATTTTGCCTTTTTAAAATCTGAGAAAATTTTGGCTGTAAAACTGAAGTTTCATTTTTAATGCATTCGTGGTCTTCACTTATATCTGCATGTCTTTGTTTAGCAGATCTCAATACACAACCCAAATTTCTTTCTATGATTACTGTTAAATTTTAGACACAACTGGCAGCTTGTGGTGCTGCTTGGGTGGGCTGCTGCCAGAAGAGAAACTTGTTACCCCAACTCACTGTATTGTTTGTCACTCCATAAAATTCTGTAAGATGGGCCCATTACAGTGCTGGATAAGGTGTACTTGGATGCTGCTGAATTTTTCTATCTCCATTAATTCTTCTAAAATTCCCAGTTAATTCACAATGATCTTTATCTTTAAAAGAAGGTGCCTAAGAAATAACAATATCATATGAAGAGGGAGCCTTAAAATGTGTCTTATTAAGCTATATGATTTATTATTCTTCTTATCTGAAAGCAGAGCTGCAGATATGAGTGAATTTTATCTTTACTGACATAGAACTGATTTTTTTCTCGTAGTCATTTTGTTTAATTGTAAATTGTATGAATTTTTTCAAAGTTCAGAATAAGAGTTAAGGAGAGTTAACTGAAAGGCTGCTGCCAGAGGGCAGAGATTGATCTGAAATGCAGCTTTCTAAATGATTATAAGGGAAATAAAATGTGCTAAAATGAGAATGATGATATATATCACAGCTTTGAAAATGTTAAGAAGCCTTCTATGGTTATAAGTATTGTAGATTTGTGGGCATATGATGAACTGGATGTTGGTTTCACATTCTTTACTCTTATGACAACTGCTTGATTGACACTTTTCAGTCCATTCTTCCAAGCAAATCATGGTGTATTTTAATGTTCTTTACAATTTAGTTAGAGTTGGTTACAGAGTGGTTAATCTTTTCTGCTCTTAGAAATAAAAAGGCTTTATTACTTCAATTTGAGAATTAATAAGAGAAAGTATTTTATGTGTACTCCTATACAGGTAGCCAGGATAGTTACAACCCCATGGCATTTTACTAGGGTCAAAATATCCAAATCATTAAGAAATAATGTTCAACAGCAAAAATAGTATGTGCTGCCATGCCTTGAGAATTTTAATGGACATTAAAATTCAATCAAATCAATACAATCAAATACAATCAATATTTTAAATTAAAAATAGGTAAATCTATGATTTATTGATGGGGTTACTTTCAGAATAAGTTTTCAGAAGTGAAAAAAAATCAGTAAAAATATGAGAATAGCAGCAGTTTTAATCCCAGTCTTATGCTAGTAACTTGAATTTCAGTTCTGTGTTAGCTTTTATTAAAATAGGATTCATGTTATCAAGCTACTGCCAGTTTTGTGTTTTGAAAACATTCTGTGGGGTAATGTGAAAATTCTAATAATTTCTCCAGGTTCCTTGTGGAATTTAATCTATGCAGTTGGTGGCACTCTGATCTAACAGCTAAAGGTAAGTGTGATTTTTTTTTCCTGGCATAATGTCAGAAATGCTTAGAGTAAATTGGACTTTTGAAATTCAGATATGTGTACACTGTTTTAGATTAAATAATAAACATCTGATAATAGTTTTCCTTCCATGCCAGCATCCTCTTCTTTATTAATGTTTCCTAAAACACAAGACAATTAAAATCTTCTTTGAATAACCACTAAGTGCTTGTGTGCACTCTAGGAACACAGTACACTACTATAACAGAAAAGTTTAAACAGTAGATAATAATTCAATATGTTTTTCAAAAACACTTCATTCCAAAACAGTTTTTGTGAATAAAGGAATTACACTGGCCTGTTTTAGTTAGACAACTTTTTTCTTTTCTAGAGCTGCCATAAAATGTAGTGGAATTACAGCAGTTATTGTTCTGGAAAATGCCATTTCATAAAAGTGTACAAAAATATGACGATCTCTATTATTTCATACAAAAATAATTTTAAAACTCACATAGATTTTATGCTAAAAAAGGCTGAACTCTATTTTTTTTCCATTCAAAATAGACATTCAAATGTATTAAAATTAAATTTACTCAGAATAATTTTTTTAAATGCAGAAGCTTCCTTTGAAATAATGGAAATTTTTTATGGTCCCACTAAGAATGGGAAGTTCTCAGTGTAAGCTGTCTTTTTATATTTTAACAGACTTTTTATGGCATTTTCAGAAGTGTTACTCAAAAGTAAAGGGCCACTTTACAAGAGCAGTGCTCTTCAAGTGACAATTTAATAGGCAAATTGTGCTGTATGTCACTGGCTGGTGTCAGGATTTAAACTGAATTCTTCAGCTTCATATTTGCATATTTCTTAGCAAAGCAAAGGATAAAATTGCTGCTTTAGGCTTCGTTTAATATTTGTATTGCTTGGATACTAGGCTGTCTTTATGCCAAAATAATATCCTGCCTGAAGCTAAAATATCAGTCAGGTCCCTAAAAGCCAGCACCAACTGTTCAGTGATTTCCCTAAGCATGAACAGAACCCTCTCTAACTCTGAGGCTCTGGAGGACAGTCAGGTTTGCTGTGCTAGACCCAGAAAATGCAAAACTGTTCCTTGAGGAATGGCAGCTCTGCCTGTCCTAGTCCTTGGGGTTTGCAGAGCAGCCAAAGCAGCCAGTGTAGGAAACAAACAATTTTTTTTTTTCAAGTGTACTTTACAAATATGCCTTAATATATCCTGACATGAAACATCCAGTGGCACTTGCATTGTATGGTAGAGAAAATATCTTTCAAACACAACATCCCTCTTCTTGTCATTAGAATGAATGTCTGATTTGTATTTTGAGAGTGCACTCATTAGAGAAGAGGCAATAATAGCTTGCAAACTTCCTTTTGTTTAAAACAAAACTATCAGTGCAGGACTTTGATGGACCAGTATTTCCATTCATATTTTAGTTGACAGCGAATTTCTAATTTCACAAGTCACTTGCTCCATTCCTTTGATGATTTAAGAGTGTTGGAAATACCCTCTCATCACACTCATTGGAATGTCAATATTTTTAGGGTAGTGCTTGCCCAGCTCATATCTGGTTAGGTAGCAAGGGAGGGTTGTTTGCAAGCAGCGTATTTCAGGAGCAAAAAGCAGAAGATATTTCACAAGAAAGCAGGAGAGAAAAGCACATGCTTAGGTATGTTCTTCTGTAAATGTTATGTTACCACTAAGAGTTGTAATTCTTATGACTGCACTTCATGAAATTAAAATTAAAAAACTTGAGAATTTATTTTTTTATTTAAAAATGCTTAACAAAGCTCAGGAAAAAAAAAAAGATAAAAAGATGTTCCTCGGGTGGAGAAATTGCTTTCCACTCAAATTGTGACATTAATAGAATGAAGATGCTGGAGGCTCCACACATTGGCCCATTTGCCAGACCCTGCTATGGAAAATACTGCTGCACAAGATCTTGTAATTGCAATCACATTTGTAAATGAGGGAGAAGAAACCCTAAACCTTGGACAACCCCATCATCTTTTGGACTCCAGTGAGGTGCAGGAAATCTGAGACCAATGAATCTTTGTCAGCCTCTTTGTTATACAAGCCACATGTTGATACAAGTGAAGGTAGACTCAAAACACAGGTGATAAACTCCAGTCATTCTTGACAACAGACTGGGAGAAAGAAGAGAAAGGGAAGAGGTGTAGTACAGCTAGTAAGACAATTTTCTAAAAAATACTCAACTCTTAAATATGTTGCAACCATAGAGAAAACATTAGTAATAATAAAAAATTTCTGACCAGCTTTAGTACCTTCTCTGAGATCTGTGCATTTGGCGGAATAATTTTTAAATTTTTTTATCATATACAAAATCTGTGAACAGTTCAGAAATGCCCTGCTGTGATTGGAAACGCAGATGTGGTGGCTCCCCTGGCACTGCTCAGTGGATGCACCACTCACTTTGAAACAGATCATCTCCAGGGGATCTGTCGAGCCCAGGAGCCTGTTCAGTGTAATCTATTTTTGTCATACCCCATCTTGTTTTCTCACTTAGCAATTAGTTTAAGATAGGGTTAACATTTGTGCTGATGTGCAAAGTGTATATCTGTGTTAAGGAAAAATGAAGGGGTGGGGTGGAAAAAGAAAAGGAATGAGGGAGAAACTCTGCGTGACAGATACCTCAGTGTGAGAGTCAGAAGAGCTGCTGTCCTGCAGTTTGACCTTGAACCAGCCTCACTGCTTCCTGGCAACTCAGTTTCCCAATCTTTAAGATGGAAATAGTGACACTTTTTCCTTGTGTTGCAAGGACTGAAGATTAAAGGTGCTATGGAGTCTTAATTATTGCTATTTTGGGAAGCAGATAACAAGCATTGCTGTTGGGTAAAGTAACTCTTCTGCCTCTCCCACCCACAGAGTTATTTTAGCTGGTTAAACTCTCTAAACATTCCCAAGATGTAATATAAAATAGATGTTTTGGCTTCAATAAAATATACCACAATTTACATATCAAATAAATGCAAACTTCCATGAATAAAGGTTAGTGATGCACAGCACCACTGAGATAAAAATGACAATAAATCCGTCTTAGTTCTACACAGAAAGAATAAAAACTCATGCATAAATGTAAAGTAAGTTGGCAATGGCTAAACCATTAATAACTACTTTAACAGCGATGTCTTGCAAAATTACATTCCACGGATAAACTTTTATTTTTTTTATTTAATTGAAAAAATAGTGTTATGCACTGCCTAGGAAATCTCACAGGGTGGCAGAAGCTGAGTAACATTTCCGTTCTCTGCGAGCTCTGCACCACAGCATCTCATGTTGTTCACAATTTTGTGTGCTGTTCCTCTCATGCTAACATCAAGATGTTTTTTCCCGTGCCTATAGCGCAGAGGTTGAAACAAACCCTAGAGCCCTGTGATACTGAATATCCAGCCTTTGTTTCCGAGCGCACTATAAAGGAGACCACGGGGAATATTGCTTGCGATGACTGTTTCAAGTAAGCCCTTTCAATTTTTTTTTATACAACTGTTTGTGACAAAGCAATAAAACTGAATTATTCAAGGCTGTGTTGAAGAACGTGCAAGTCTGTTGTGTTTTATCCTTTGTGCTGACCTCTGTCAAGGTGGCGTTTCTCCTGTTACAGGGGTCACTTATAAGTTTGATGCTCTTAAATTAAAGCCGTGCCTATTATTTTCTACCAAAAAAAAATGTAAAAGCAGTAGAGGCTTGTGTTAATTTCAAATAGTGAAAGTTTTAATACTTTTCCTAAATGCAGGCAGCATTCTAAGGGCATAAGCTGTAAGATTTAGATTCAAAAGGTAAGTGCTGTTCAATCTCCTGTCCAGGAGTGAAACCCTGCTGGATAGGTTAGGAATTCCCCCGTGGTACAGTGAGATCTGGTTGTTTTACTGGAATGCCAAACAGAGTTTCTTTCTTGGAACTGTTAGTCTGAAAGAGTGGGAGACGATTAAATCTATTCTCCAAACTTTCAGTGCTGGGAATATGAGTTAATAATAACAAATCTCACATGACAGTGCTGTAATACCATTTCTACCAGAGCTGCTGTAAACTTGTCCCTTATAGAGCTAAAAAGAGAGGAAGACTTCAGCCTAGCTTTCCTCATTCACACTGAAAATATATTTTCTCTGCATTTGGTGCCTGTGTGCTGTGACATTTTGCCTCTTGTTCTGGTACATTTTTATTGTGGAGTTGCATAGATACTGCTCATGCAAATTTCTGTGCCTTGATAAGTCTCCTAATTAGATTTCCTCTGTGCTGAGAGGTTGTCATCACCAGGGAGATTAGTATTTACAGCAATAATTTTTCTATCAATATAAATGTCAGGAAGAATTTATAAGTTAAACAAAAATAGTTACAGCTCTTCCTTTCCAGACTAAATCAATATGCAATTAGCAAATAAAGGTGAAAACTTCACTTTGAAGTCAATAGGTGTGCTTCTGGACTTCCTCCCAAATTTTCTTCTTGATATTTTCACTACTTTAAAACAGGAAATAGGAGTAAGTACACTGGAGATAAATTTTAAGTGTGAATATTCACTTTTCATTTGCAACTGACCAACTTTTAAGTAGAAGGAAATTGTTAATGTCTAGTATGAATAATTGGTTTTATATGGCTTTGTGGAATAGAAGTATGAGAGTGCTTTGTAAATTGATGCCCTGGAACCCTTTAAGTGCAACAATAGGTCCCACTGCCTAGAAAGTACAAACTCAACAAAATCAAGCCATGATTTTTCCACTTGACATATCAAATACAATGAAGGTTACACTGCTGTGACTGCTTTGTGCCAGCATTGTAGAATTTAAGCAGCCTTATTTTGTGATAATTTAACAGAAGGTTACTGAGAAGTGGTGCGACAAATTATCCTGCAATCCTGGAGGTGTTCCAGGCCAGGTTGGATGGGGTTTTCAGCACCCTGGGATAGTGGAAGGTGTCCTTGCCATGGCAGGGGGGCTGGAACCAGATGGTCTTTAAGGTCCCTTCAAACCCTAACCATTGTACGATTCTGTTTAAATATTGCAGACAGACATGATTCCATGCAAAGAAGATTAATTTAACAGGACTAGGTTTTCTCAAAGGAATGCAGATTTTAGTCTGTGCTCCTAGGTAACTTCAGGTCAAAGGAAACGAGTTTCAAAAATAATACAATTCTGCAATACTTGGAAAGCACCAAGTTGGAAACTGAGTTTAGTGAAAATTATAGTATTTCAAAAATAATGCACTAAGATCTTTTTCATAGAAAAACATTTTGTATTCCACAGCGGAAAAAAAAAAAAATAAAAGAAAACCCTGTAAGTTGCAAACTGATCTCAAGGCACCCATTATTTTTCTCCACAAGCAACGGCAAAACCTAAAGAAATAATCCAGAAGAACTATTAGATTCTCATGGGAAAGTTGTTCGTTATACCGTTTACCCACTGTCATTAACAATCTACAAATTGCATCTAAGATTGCAGACTGCATTGGATTCCAAATATTTTTGTTATAACCCAGGACACTTTCCCGCAGAACAGCGAAGGAATTTGACCCAAAGTCCTTTGCAGACCTACATCTTCTGACCCAGTTTTCTGTTTCATAGCCTCAGTACCGATAAATATTTTTACAAGCAAGTGTATTGCTTAATATTTGTAATTTAAGGATGATGGGCTCAATCAGTCAGAATTTAGATTCTCTCTTTCCATACAGTCAGTCTGGAGCTGACACTGTGTCCAGTCCTTGACCTGTGCAGCATCACTTTGAGCCAGTGGGATTATTTTCTGTGCCCTCCTTGGATCGTGTTATAGGTTAATCTGTGATACATCATTGCAAATAGAAGATAATTGCAAATATTTACCTGATTATGCACACCATGGAGTACTGAAAAACTACTTGAAAGGCGCCAGAAAAGTCAGTATGTTGTGAACAGGTTTGCAAACAAAAGTTGTGCAAACACTCTGCTTAAAGCAAGTTTGTGTCAAAAGAAGGGCTTAAAAGCCCCTGGCTTTTGTTTCTGCAGTGTGAGGCACTACTATAGAGCCCTTGTCTGAAAAAGGAGACCAAAAACAGTCCCTTAGTAGAAGTAAAAATGATGACTGATGTTAATTGAAACCATATAATGTTACTTAGATAAGACATTTTGGGGCACAAATACTGTGTTTTTGCTAACAAAGTCACAGTCATAGCCAGCAAGGTCACAGGGCGAGGGGCAGAGGCTCAGTTTTATTCTGTCCTGCCTGTGATCTTACTGATCTTGTAGAAAAACTCTGCCCATGCAAAGAGGGACAGTTACCAACTACAGTAATGAAAATTCATAAACATTTCCAATCATAAATGTAATCAGGGGTAATTGGATTTAAATTGAAGCATCCTAAAATAAACCACACAGTAGAGAGGACTACCTGCTAATTACTTTTTTAATAGCTGGCTCAGGTTTTCAGCCATCTCTGGGAACTCATTCAATGGAAGGACACCTATTCACTTAAGCAGGCTTTGAGTCAGGCACTAAATATACACAGACATATAAAAAGCACTCCCTATATGTAAACTTATCTCTTACAAGCAAACTACTTTGGGATAAATTGCAACGTTTAAAAACGATTTTCAAAAATATAGGTTTTATTAAGAAAGCAGGAGCCTAAAAGAAAATAAGAATTAACATAAGAATGTCATTAGGGTCAGGGTTTGGCTGTCCTACCCCATAATTTGTTGTTATTCAATATCCCAATGATTATTAAATTAATCTGTTATTTAAACAGCAATCAAAAACAAGTCAACCCACATTTTCTAAGCACTGTCAACAAGAGAGAAAAACTTGAATTTTTTTGCAAAATCTGAAATGATTTCATATTTTCCAGTAAGCTATTCCCTTTTATACCAAAAAATCTAAAAAATAAACAAACCTCATTACTTCTGAAAACTTACATCATAGACTGTTCTATCACAGCCTCAATGTTGAAAGCAATTAATTGCTAAAGAGAAATATTTTTTCTTTATGCACTCTTTCTGTGGAGTCAGAGCTACATTAATGACAGATGCATTTGGTATGGGCTTCAAAGATGTTGTGCTGCTCAGAGATGAGTTTCTGATTAGCTTGAAGTTTTAGACTATGTAAACATCTCACTGCTGCTTGTAGTTTTATGAAGTATTGCCCCAATATTTTAGCCAATTTTAAATATAACTGTGCCAGCCAATGCTCTTCAGCAATGCTCACTTTGTACCAGTTTTTCCCTTTTGGGGATCTCATCATAACAAATTTTAGTTGCACTAAAGGCGTCTAGAAAAAACATCCTTAGAATGTCAAAGTTGTTATGAATTAGAAAGGATGATGGCTTTTAAGATATTTGATCAGAAAATGTTTGCCAGTCTTTTTAGTATATCCTCCCATCTCTTTGAAGAACAGACAAAAATGTTTTTGTCTAATTATAAATCTCATTTATACATAAAAGTTCAAATGTTTTCATTAAGCTTCATTTAAGAAAATGCCATTAATTTCAGCTATAACTGCTATGAAGGTGAGTATAGCAATTTATTTATCTGACTATTTATACTTTAAGCATATATGCTAAAATTTCAGAGTTACAAGGAGCCAGTTGAGTGCATAGTTGCCAAATTTGTGTCTTCACTGTAAAAGCTGTGGATATATAGATTAGACAGAAGTTGCACAGTCAAATGCTTAAAAATTTGCCCTTTTAACCTCTCCTGTTCATGTGTGATGACATATTGGACTTGGATGAAGATCAAAAATCTGGCCTTACTTCCAAAAAAATCCCCCTTCTCTTTTAATTGCAGCACTCATGGGTCTACAAGGTCAATACCAAAACCCCAAAGAAACTGTTTTGTTTCCAGTTGATCCTTTGTCCACAATCTTAAGACACAAAGAGGAAAGTAAATATAAGAAAGCCATATTGTCACTAGGGAGGCAAGGAAGTATTTAGGTACAATCATCCTAACCCTGGGAAAGATTTATGCATGTTTTAATTATGCCAGATATGAAAGATAAATGTGTTTACTTTGCCTTGTTGGGCATCACATGTAAATTTCCTGTTAAAATGCCCAGGAACTAATTATTTGAATAAACACTGTCCTGTGTATCATCTGTTTGTCCCAACAGAGTGTTAGTAAGCAGACATTTAGCTAACAAGGAAAATCATCAATAAATCAAACTGCTTCTCTTGCTTTCTCACAGATTGGGTATTGAGGGCTGTTTATTGTCAATAAAAGAGGTGAATGGCAATGGAAGTGTAGTTCTGGATGACACTGAACCCTTCATGTGCATTTGTAATGGCAGATTTCAGACTTGTCCACTGAATGCACAGATTTGGCAGTAACAGATAAATAACAACATAAATTAGATGCAGACTGCTCAGGGCATGAGTATATTAGTGTCAGGAGTAGTGCAATCTGCAGACATTAAAATGGTAATGGTTTTTAAAACCCACTTAATCTCGAGACATACCACCATTTGCTAAAATATTTCCGCATTTCTTTCTCTGTAGCAGCTTGCCAAACTGCTGTACTTGATCATGTTTAAAATGTGAAAATAAATACACAGTTCAATTTCCCATGAAATAAATAATCATTTGCCTTTTCAGATGTAGTTAGTTTACTTCTAAACAAACCAACTTGCCACATAAACCAGCCAAAGCATCCATGCCCAATTTCTTCTCTTTTGGAGCTCTGTCGATGTGTATCAGAACGTCCCTGCATCTGTCCTGGAGCTGTTAGGGCAGTCAATCACAGTCAGTCTGCTAAAAGACATTTTGGACTGCATTCTTTTTCACTGTATTGATCTTTTATGGTCCTGAGGAGATGCTCTCTCCATTTCCCCACCCTTTGTTCAGCCCGGGTGTTTTTGCAGAGTTGCTTTTCCAGCAGCCATGCCTGGTACCCGCAGTTTGATGTGCCCTGAGTGGTTTTGACCCGTGCCCTTGCTGGCTCACAGGTGTGCTGCAGTCACACTGCTCTGGACTGCTCTTTACAATGCTGAACAGACCTTCTTTTCTGAGAGCTTGATTAAATGTGCATGGATCTAAAGGAATATCTTCAAGGGAAACTCGGTATTTGCATGCCTCAGTGGCTCATTGTTGAAGTCTCAAGGATCACAATCTAAGCATATGGAATTATCTTGCACCTCTCCTTCAAAAAGTAGATCTTCCAGACTTGCAGAATGGCTGTTAAAAAGTCTTCAAATTTGAGGCAACAGCAGTATTTCTAGAGACTTTTTTTTTAGCCAAAACCCCAAAACTCTAGAAGATCCAAAAATATTTTTTCCTTGTTTTTTCCTAGTAAAAAGTATCAAATTATGCAATTTAAACTGCTAGAATTGTTTATTAAAGGTCTTTATACTTAGCTTAAAATGTTATATTTTGCGTTACCCACACTTCTCCACTTGCAGGCTGAGTAAATTTCTCTTCACTTCAAAGGCACCAGTGATTATAATGTTTGTCATGCAGGTGTAATTTAAAGTCACTGTATGGGCAATTTAACTCTACCCTTTGATAATGTATGTTTTGAATGTCCAGTTCAGGAAACACTGTAAATTACTATTTTCATTTAAGAAAAAAGGTATATAAAATAATAGGGCAAGACATATCTAAGTTACCAGGCAGGTCTGTGCCTGCCAGTCATCAGTTGAACAATTCCTTGGACAGTTTTCAAGGCTGGAGAATTTCTGTTTGCTTGGAGATTTTTTCTTTTTTTTTGTTATACAACTTTTTTACTATGCTTGTTGAATTCTGGAGCATTTTAGTTGTCTATACACTCTCTCCCTCTCTAAGCACTGTAAAATCTTGGAATTTTAGTGAAAATGAAGTTTACTATAGGTTTTTTTCTCACCAGTAGCACAGGATGTGCACTCTTCCTCTTAACTCCCCACTCCCACTAAAACCTCTGCATGGGAATGTGATGATCTGCACCCATTCACTCTTCACAGTTAAAATCAGTACTCCATTAAAATATAAATCATAATCTACTTAAAAGTTAGCTTAATTTTACATTTTGAACAAGCATTAATAAATACTAATGAAATGATGGATGGGAGCTGATGCAATGAAAGGATGCTTTGTAATGAAGAGGGATTTAAAAAGTTGTATGTGTGCAGAGCTGAGCAGTAATGTATATTATTTTTATTAACAGTGTCTTGGAATAGGAAAAATTGATTGAAACTGAGAGACATTGTGATAAATTTTTAAAGCAGGGCACACTTGTGAAGAATTGCCAATACTAGAACACTAATTTTAGTTTGTAATATATTCACATTGCAGGCAGATGAAAAACAATGCAAACATGGCTTAGACATGGAGCACTTTCCTCTCTAAAGGGTTTGGAATAACTTATGGCCTTTAACTGAGAATGACAACATGAATCTTGAGATTTGAGAGCCGTGCGAGGATCATTTGTATATTATATAAAACAATACAGAGTTTTAGCTGGCTATGGAAAAGATGGAACACAGTCCATAAGTCCCTAAGTCTTTCAGATGTGGCTCTCTCAATCACAGCTAAAGTTTATGTTAACAGAAATAAATTAACATCATCCTTGCAAAACACACTGTGGACACATCTAGTGAGCAGTTTATTAATTTTTAATGTGAATCTCCTGCTTTTTATACTTCAGTTTCTGTTGGGCAGCTTCTTGCTACAGTCATATTGTAGATGAGACTTGACCAAAGTTGTGGAAAAGAGTAGTTAGCAATTCTTGCAATTTACAATGTCATATGATATCTGTGAGCCTTCCTAAACCAGAATTTATCAGCTTGCTTTTTAATCTTAAAGTTATATTTAGAACCTAGCATAGAAATCATATAGCATTTTAAAATACACAATCTGAGATGTCTCTCAATGCAAACCACAGCTACTTGTGTAGAGCTAAAGAACTCTGCTAAAAACACGTATTTGCTAGAATGCTCTGGAGGAACTGCACTTTTTGCATTGATATCTTCTTTGGCCTCTCTGTTGTGGTCTTGTTAACCAGGTGCCACTGTCAAAAGAAAAATTCTTTAGGAAAATTCTGATATGATTTGCTTTGTGCCCGTTACTGTGTCTCTGTTGGTCACTGAGCACAGAAACCCACCCTGCTCGTGGAGGCCCTTGTATGTCACACTCAGCTTGGGTTTGTTCAGGGCTATGAATGCTGACAAATATTTAAAGTTTGTGGGAATTCTGGTCTCAATTTCTTTGAAAAAGAATTGCCTGTACATTTTGAACCTGGAGGTCTGAAACTCTCCATTACCCTCATACAGAAATTTGGCTGCACCAGAAAGGTTACATAAAGTCCAATGCCTAGTTCAATTACACTAAAGATCTTCTCTCATCCTAAAGGCTGTACACTCTAAAGTTTTGGGATGTTTGCAGCATTCCTAACATGCAGTTCATCAAGTACTCTTGTCTGGGTATCAGTTTTTTGAGAAAGAATCCCCTCCTGCTGGGGAGTGAGCGAGATGGGCGTTTCTGCTCTCTGTTGTGGGAAGCCGAGGGTTTTCCAGCCATGAGGGGTTTCCAGCCATGGCTCAGCTCTGCAGGGCTCTGAGCATCCAGCACAGGAATGGTGAGATGACACTGCTCACCTAAATCCTCAGTGCTAAACTCTGCTCTAAGGATGCTTGCACTGATACCAAAGTGAACCACAGCCAGGCTGTATGTGGTGGCAATATTTTGCTAGCATGAAGTCAGGATCCAATTACAAGCCTGAGGCTGGGAGTTTATCTGCCTCTTTTCATGTGAGTGAACCATTAGCTGTGAGAGAGCCATTTATATACTGCTCCAGCTCTCAGAAATGTTGTTATTGGCATATATGTTATTTTTACAAATTGCGTTAGATATTTCATTCTCTATCATCATTTATTTGGAAAAAAAAAAAACTTCACAAAAAACCCAAAAAACAAGTATTGCAACTTGACTGTGATATAAACATTTCATTCATTCATTGCAAAAATGTGATAAACGAGAGAGAGGTGGGTTGGAAAGGTGGCCAGCAGCCTGGAAAGCACATGATAGGAGTTGGGAAACAGAAAAATGGATATCTGCACTTCTGTTGAATGCTTAAATTTTGTTCCAGACCATTAGGGTTGAACGTTTGCAACCAACAGTTATGTGAGTAACACATACTTGAGTGCAGTGTGCACAATATTTTCCATTTTCTCTGCCCTCATGCTGGTGGGGTTTTTTCTTCCTCTAAAAAATAGGAAAGATCACATTTGACAGATGTGAAATGTAATCCCAAAGTTACAACTCATCTTAATCCAAAATACTCCAAGTTCATTAATGGAGGTTTGCAGGCAAAAAATACTCTGAAATGCCCAGAGGGAAAAAGCTGAGTTTACAATTATGCTCAAGAGCCAGAGTGGCCACTGAGGGCTAAGATCAGTTCCATGGAAATTTAGATACTTCCTCACATCTTTGTGCATTTCTTTAGCTTGCAAATTTGAAAATATTGCCCTATGTTTATTTCAATTTAAACTATGCACAGTGAAATTCTTCAATGCTTTGTAAGATTTGTCTGCCTGAGCAAAACAAGTGGTATTTAAAGGATCTTTTCTGTTGTCACATAAAAATTATCTATATGATTATGTATGTGCAGAAGCGACATTTGCCAGCACAATACTCTGATATTCTACTCATAATTTTATTTTAAGTCCCACAGTCATCACTGTGACATTAAACGATAATAATAATAATGTTCCAATGGTCATTAAGGAAACAAATGGAAAATACATACATGGATTTTTTTTGCCCTTAAATCAGGCTGCTAAACCTCCTGAGCGTGGAATTAAAAGTGGATCCAAACAGTGATTTAAATATTTATATGACTAAAATCCTGCCTAAGCCATGTGTTTGTCATGACCACATATTCTACTGCAGAGTATCTGTTGTTATAAGCACAGATAAAACAGCAGGGCTTTTTTGTAAAATTAAAAGAGAATACTGATTGTAAAATACAGCATATAGATCAGCAATTATTACTTATGAAGAAGGCTTTTTAAAGAAAAGTGCAATAATTAAGTATTTCTGTGAGAAAACAAAAATTAATTTTTAACAGGAAACACACAACATTGTTTTAATCAAGTTTTAGTGTTGTTGCTATTGTTGCTCTGTTCAAATCCTCCCCAAATTACAAAGAAATATCTTCCACTCTTCAATATAATGGGAAGATATTCTCTCTAAATGTTCTGGTCCCACAAGCATAGTTTTGTCCTGTGTCTTCCGAGTTCCATGCTGCTTGACATTAGTTCTGTTCCCTCTAACACTTTCCAGCCTTGGCAGCTGTTTGAAGAAAACAAGGGGCCATGGATCTGAAAATCAGAGATTTCTGGATACTCTCAGGAGGTTCCCTTCCATTATTTGTTGCTGAAACAATTCTTGCAGCAGTGTCAGTAGCCACCAGCTAATGGCAGCAGGGCTGCAGGCCAGGAAAAGGAAAATAGCTCAGTGCAAACGAGCAAGAAATGGTGTTTGGGATCCTCAGTCTGGACAGCCCATTGCCACTGTGCCCTCTCTCCCAGCTGCCTGGCCCACCCTCAGACCCATACAAAATTTGCTGTGTTGAACCATTTTCCTTAAGATTTGCTGTGCTGGGGAAGTGGAAGTGGCTGCTTATTAGTAGGGAAATCTCACGTCTGTGTTCAGTTTATATCCTGTTCAAAATTTAACACCCGTGGACAAAGAAAATGGATAACATGCATGGAAATACAGAGACTGAGCTGCTCAACTGTAATATTGATTTCCTTTAATAGCAGATGCTGTAGTCAAATAGTGGAGAGTAAACAACTTAAAGGTTAGGTTTGCTTAGCTGGACGAGACACATCTCTGGTATGTCTGAAATAGAATTACCTTAGCTTCGCCTGTTATTGATCCAGCTAGGCTAGGAAAGGAAAGGTGAAGCCAACAGCATTTCAGAGACAAGATGTTAAGCCTTCCACACACAGATTTTGCACCATATGATTGAGGTATTTGTAGTGAAGCA
>VZTB01002683.1:93050-107870 GCA_013397245.1 Thryothorus ludovicianus | reverse complement strand
GCTTGATAGTAATTCATAAAAAGCTGCCTTGTGTATGTAAGTAGAACCTAAAGAATGCATCCATTAGTAATGGCAAACATGCTATCACCATACATTTACTGCCGGCAAGATTCATCTGTGAATAACCAGGTGCATAAAAAGACTTCTGATCTGAAGTCAGAAATCTTCAAGTCTGTATTAGCTAAGCCAACAGGAGGCTTATATGAGTTATAGTCTAGCCTTCAGTTTAACATTCCTCTTACAGTGGGGATACCACCTAGTATATTTCTACTTTGATAATCCTTTGGGATTATTTTTATGTGATCATCTGTATATTCCTTTTTGGTGCTCTGGATGCCACAAATATACTATTTTAAGGGGAAGCTAAAGTTAGAAATCACTACATTTCTGGTGTGCTCAGAGCTCTGACGTTAATGCGGAAGTCACACAGATGTGAATGTTACAAGTGATAAAGATGATTTCAGCCTTCTTAGGGTACCTCCCTTTATGAATAGGATTTTTCATTGCTCATTCACAGTCAGGAATTAGATTAAGAGCTGTAACACAGGCTTGATATTTCATCCTTTGCCTTTTTTTTAATCAATTACATTGTCACTATGAATGTGTAAAATATTCATGGTATTCTTAGATACTCTTTTAGGATGAAAAGTCTCCTAAGCACCTTGGGGTGGCCCAAGAAGAAAGTAAGCATGACAGCTAAAGAGTCCTATGAACCATAACACCTGATAGCATGTCAATGATCATCTTGGAAAAATGAAAATAATTTCAATACTCTCTTCAAAAATCTAATACGATTCAAGTTTCTCAGGAGATAAGTCAAAAAAAGAAAAAAAAAGGAAGAAAAAAATAAGTATCCAATATTTAGCTGGGAATTTTACCTCCTCCCAAGAAGTAGATATGATTAATAACACTACTTCCTTTTGGATTTAAGTACATATAGCGTTTTTAAACTGTTCAGGCAGATTGGCAACCTGTTATTCATGCCCATTTGTACTGGCTAGAATTATAGTACTGCTTCAGATTTAGATTCTGCATGAAGGATTCTGTGAAGATTGCACCTGCTTTGTCCAGATAATCCATAACATTCTGAACAAACATATCTCAAAGTTGCTACATGGATGTCTGATCAATCATACTTGTCTTCACTCCAATTCTTACAAAAATGTAAGAATGAAGGGAAAGAATTTGCCATGAATTCTCTCTCTTTTTTCAAAATATCTTTTTTTCATCTTCCAGCAGTTATAAGTCTCCAGATTACATGATGTAGATTCAGATGTTCTCATTGCATCCAAACAGAGGGGGAAATAAATTTCCAACACTAGAAGTGTTTGCAAGCATGTGTGAGATCTGTTGTTATCATTTACTGCTTAATTCCAATTGACAGGTGAGTACTTTCTTTTTTCCTACAGCAGTTTAAAACAACATTTAAATGACCTTGGAAAAAATTGAATTTATTGATTAAGTGAAAAGAATTCTGGGAAGAATAAAATAAATAAATAAAAATAAATAAATGTTCTTCCCCTTATTTTTCAGAATATTTCTAGTTACTCTTGATTAATCTCAGAGGAAAACTACTTAAGGTTCATGACTGGCATAAGATCATAACTTATGAAGACAGATATTATAAAAGGTCTAGATAGAACGTTGTTAAGTTTCTGCTGAAAAAGCTTTCAAGATTGTAATGTGATCACATTCTAACTGCAAAGTAGCACTGCTCTCTGCTGGTTGTTATAAAATTAAATTGCTGTTTGGAAGTTGCATAAAAGCTCCTCTATGTGTTTGCTTGATTCATCTTTAAATTATGCTTTTACTTGAATTAGGAGAGATAAACAAATGCTTATTCAGCTACAGAGCTAAAGCATATCTGCCAATCTCTCTGATAAATGAGTGTTTCTCAGATAAGGCAATGTCAGCAAAGCATCACATTTGCAGAATTTTGCATGTGAAAATCCCTCAGCCTCTGACATAATCTGGATCTGTGTTATCCCTAATAAGTTGTCTGATTCTTTGTCCAACTTGGCTTTCAAATTTTTTTTAAATCTCTGCTCATAACAAGCTTCTTTTAATAAGGGAAACAGAGATGGCATGAGTCCATCTGAACACTGCATGGACACAGTTCTTCCATAAGAATCACAGAATCAGCAGCTTCTCCAAACAAAGAAATTTCCTGAGACCTCTGTTAGTGAACCTTAGGAAATGAAAAGCAAGAGTCTTTATCCCCCTCTCTGTGGGTTAGTGTACACCAGGTTCCAACTTTTCCAGTTACATATCTTTCTGACAAATGGTGAGACTTCTTCCATATTTGTGCAGTAATAGATGATGGTCCTTGCCAGTCATCTGCCTCCTCTTTCCTTGTCTCATCCAGAGAGCACTGAGATTGGCCCTGAGATTGAGGTCAATGAGCAATTCATCAATATCACACCTGGGCATTAGGGTATCATGATTTAGGCTCCTGAGACCTGTAATTTTAAGAAGGAACAGCTTTGAGAGGTGAACTTGTTTTGTGACTTGTTTTTAAGGCTCTACAACCACAAAGACAAATAGTGCAATTGTACTTTGGTTTGTGTCTCTGTCATTGAATTTTTTCTTTCTGGAAATGTATCAGAACAATATGAGCAATCTTAATGAATCATCAGAGTTGGTCCAACTTACATAATTTCCCAGTCTAAGTTTAGAGGATGTTGAAAGTTGTCAAGGACTGTGCCATGTGGAAAGAGCAGGAAAACTGTACCCTAATAAGAAACAATGAGAGAAACATAAACCTCATTTGTTACTAGCTCTAAGTACAGCCTGGTGGTGGATTCCCCTTCAGTTGTGAGAGGCACTGATGTTGTGTTAACTTGTCAAGTCCAAATTTTGCAAACACCTTGATTCCCACTGGGAGAAAAAGGCAATGCTGCTGTACTAACTCAGCACTATTTGCGGCAGATCTTTATTTATCAGACAGACAATCTATTTATCCTCTCTAAGAAATTAAAAATATTGCTTTAATCTGTGATAAAAGAGAAGAAGATTCAGAAAACTAACAGCTTCTTCCTTCTAAAACAATTTTATGTCTAAAGCAGCAGACATAACCAAGTGTAAATTCTAAACCAGGCTGAGAAATATTCATTGGTATGTACTAAATTATGTAGAGAGGTGAGATTTTCAATGGCACAAAGGACAGTCAGACTCCTAATTTCACTTGTACCTTTATAAATAATTACAATCAAGAATGAAAGTAAAGTTGTGATAAATGATGGACATAATCCCAAGCCTTTCTGTCCTTTTAAGCATGTAAAAATTGTCATCTTCCATATAGGAGAAGGATTTCTGAGAACAGAAAGCAAACAAGTAAGCAAAGAACTCAACAATCCCTCTCCCCCAGGATTCTTAGGAAAGACAAGCAGGGACTTTTTAAAAATCCTTTTTCAAATCTACTTTTTCACAAAACTGAAAACAGACCAACTGACTTTGAAACTGGCATATTGTGACTCGAGTTACTCCTTTAATGAAACCTTGTAGTTCACTGACTTTTCCAGTCTATCACTCAGGACTTTGTGTTTGGCGTTGCCTTATGGTCCCTGGCTAAATTTTGGTCATAAGCTCTTTAGGATAGAAACCAATCTTAGTCCATGTGTACACAATCTCTAGAATGGTTTATTCCATTCTTAGATTTAGGTTGCTATATTGTGTTAAGACTGTTTAAACAATTTAAAGCTTTTAACTAGTCTCTGACAAACTAGGAAATTGTTTGGTTCTGTATCCAATTGATTGGATTGTATCCAAGGTAGATTTCTTTCCTTTCTTTTTGTTTTTTTAATTAATATACAATCTTGAGCATAGCCCAATTAAAGGAACATTTTCATATATCAATGGGAAAAAAAGCTTTGGCATGCCAAATTCTTATTTAATTTCTCAGGAAAATAGCTTCTTTTCTTCAATTAATTTGCATCAATGGAGTCTGAATTCTATATATGTTTTAAATAAAAGAAAGAAAGAGCTGGTAACATGAGCTGAAAGAGAGCAGGTCTAATTTTTATTAAAGGTTCATACATTTTCTTCCTCTTCAGTTTCTCACCCACCTGTTTTTCTTTATTCTTTTCCCTCCAGATCAATTCAACTCTTAACACACCTCAGAGGAAAAAGTCTTGCATGAAAATATGCTTCACCTTAGGAGATCAAAGCTGTTTTACAGCTCATTTTTTTCAGTCCCTTTTAATCTTAGTGGCATCAAGCTCATTAGGAACAACAACAAAAACAAGAAAAATGAGAAATTTAAGCTAGGATCAGTAAACTAAAAAGGATCTTTGCTATCTAGGAGAAATAAACAATAGGAAAAATATCAGTGCTGCAAAATGTGACCTGGATAGCTAATTATATAAGAAGATGAAAATCAAATCTTTAGTATCTTATTTCATCAGTACAAAATAGTTACAGTGCAGATTCTATTTGTTAGAGGAGAAAGAGTGGGGAAACCTGTAGTGTAAAGAACAAAGCAACTGGACAGGGATATAAGCCTATAAAAGGCATTTTAATGAACTATTTATGGAAGTTGAAAAAACATTAAAGATTTTTTCAATTGCTACAATTATTTAAAAAAAACCCAACATATTAAAAATAGTGTGTCATTAACTGTTGCAAAACACCATATAATAAACATCATGGAAGTCTCAAAAAGAATATGTGAAGAGTGTAAGCAAATGCTTAATCACCTTACTTCCCTTTTCAGTTAAATTTGATTTACTTAAAAATTTCAGCATTTAGAAGTTAATCCACTGATTCAATCTTCTCTTCATGAGAAGAATGGGTTAATTTCCTTTTCCATTTCGTTGAACTGTTGTCATGAGAACAAATCTGTCCTGTATCATTTTCAGTTTGTCTCATTCTCTCTCAAAAGATTGACATTTTTGAATTTTAAAGCACTGGAATATCTCTAATAGACAAGAGTTTGCTGGGCACTTCAGCCTCCTAAACAATCTCTATTTTTGCTGCTTGTCCCATCTGATCTTTGTCACCAGCTGTGGGAGCTAGGCAGCTGACATTCAGCGCTACATCTCTATTTCATTGGAAAAGGCAGCAAGGACTGTCAGCTCATTCCTGTCTGGTGAAGGCTGCAGATGGAATGGACGTTGTTGCCTGAAACTCATCTCAGCCAGGCCCAGGCACAGTTACCATCCAGGAGAGCAGGGATATTGGATGCCATGATGGATGGATAGATGCAGTGCTTAGTACTCAGACTTCACATTTTTGCTCCTTTGTTCATTATGAAGAGGATTTCTTGTAAAACTCTTCAGTGAAAGAAATATTGTTTCTGAATCAATTCAAAACTTCAAGGGAACAATTTCTTGATTTATGGTTCATCTCAGTATCCTATGAAAAGGTGTATTTCTGTTTAGTAAAGACACAGCAGTTAGTTTTTCAGCTGCAATTACTACTATGTGAAGCATATTTTCCTCCTTACAACATGAATTTTTAAAACACACTCCTGGAGCCTGTAGACCTTTGACATCTATTTCACAAGGTCTAAAAGATGGCTGTTCTTTTGCATATCAAGGAGAATGTTTTACTCTACTGCCAGCAGTTTCATTTCCAGTTCATTTCTGGATGCCTTTAAAGATGTTGCTTTTAGCCTGCAATGTACTAAACATTTTAGAACTTTAATACTGTTTCCCTTACATGCAACTTCCAGCCACTAAAATGATCTGAACTTGTTGATTGAAAGTGAAGACATTTCATTCCACACTCCTGCCTTCCTTGTTCAAATATACCATGTACAAAGGGAAGCTTGAACAGCAGCCTGCAGCCAGCTAAGTTTTCTGCATGACAGGAATGCAGTCTATGCTTAATTTTTCTACTTGATCATTAGAGCGCAGACGTGTTGAACATCAGAGCAAATTTTAAAATCCGACATTTTTCTGCACTCAGATAAGGGGTGGCAAGGAAGAGTGGATAAGAAAGTGCAATTAAACTGTTGCTACAATACCAGCACCAAAATGTATTACTCATAGAGGAAGAGAAGCTTACTAGATATAAACATGAGTCCAAGTGCTGAAATTGTAAATACGATTATTACAACTAACTGATAACATTGTGAGAAAGACCAATCTTTGTTTGCATTATGGAAGAGTACCATATATCTTGATAGAATTTAAAAATCAAATCTGATACTTCTGGTTATATAATATGACCTAATACATGGTGTAAACCAGAAAAAATTTGTTTATTTGGACTACATCCTTCATTTTCAATCATTTAGTATTATAAATAAGTGTTAATGCTTGAGTAGCTAGAGTCCATGTTTTCCTGGGCTTAGAACTGCTGAACTTAGAATTGCTGAATTTATATTTAATGTATTCCATGGCTATACCCTACAGCAATTACCAATGAAAAGCCACTGCAAAATAGCAATTCTGATACCAAACCTCCAGTAGCAAAAAAAATTAACATGAATAAAAATACTTTAACAGTAAGTTTGCTCAGAGAATGACTGCCTAAAGTTAGAGTATAACTTTAAAAATAAGGTTTTCACTGAATTTTTGTTCCCCATAGAGAAGTAATAGCTAGAAAATAACTCACAAATTGTCATTCATAAGGAATTATTCTCTGGCAAAACAAAAGGAGAAGTTTCTGAAATCTTCTCTTTCTACATATTTATTTAACCTACCTTTGGTTTAGAAACAAAAAATTCTTACTGAAAGCAAACATCAAAATGACACCACTTTTTAGGTGGTTTTGGGGGGACATTATATACAAAGATAGTAATTCATCACTACAACTTTGATCTGATTCAGCCCAAGCTTTGGAAGCTCGCATCTTAGATATACATTAGCCATGAAAAGAATGTGCAAGTTATTTTTGTATAGCAAATGTCCTTCTGTTGCTATGGAAACCAGATGTTTGATAATTAAACTTGCACTGTAAATAGTTGTGTGCTGTCATGTGAAAGAGTACTATTCAGAAGTTGCTGCACAGCCAAATAGTTGAGCTTCTTGTCTATTGAAAAATTGGAAATAAATGGGATGAAATAGCTGTCTCTGAAATTGACTTCAAAAAGCAACCACTTTGCTAAAGCATTTTAAATAACACTGGAAAATCTTTGCTTAATTTTGCGGCTATTCTGCAGGTCAGAAGCTACCATTGCATTCCTTTTTTCAATCCTATTTGTTTATTATCTTCTACTCACAGATAAATGAACATGAACAACAAAAAGGAAATGTAAACATTTTCTGTAGCTAAAATGGTCATCGGGTTCAGCCAAAGCAATCAGACCTGTTTGATCAAGAGCTCAAAAAACAGTTTTAACTTTTTATTATATTTAATAATACAGGTTATGTGAAGCAAAAACTTGTATTCAAGTCTATTCAGTCTAGTGAATTTTCCTTACTGCATCCAATGAGTGATATATTTGAGGGCATGTGATTTCACAGGGCTCAGGGGTCAGTAGCTAAGTAGAGCAGAGCTAGCTGAGAGAGTAGCAAGAGGGTGAGTTTTGATATGAAATATGGAAGACTGTAGAGAGATTCCATTGTGCAGAATGAGCAGAACTGGTCAGTCTCTGTGGAGGGAGGACAAGCAGTATGCTCCTTCTGGAAGTCATGTGAGATACGGCCCAGAGAGAAAGAAGAATGGGTGGAGTACACCTGACCATGCATTTTCATGTCTAAAAATCCACAACTAACATAATGGCATAAGGATTGAAATTTGTCCTCCAAGTATCAGCAAGGAGAAATTCCATGCTGAGGAACAAGCCAACCATCTGTAAGTAGCAAGAATAATACAGATCTGCAGCTCAACACAAAATCATGGAATCTTAGAATGGTTTGGATTGAAAGGGACCTTAAAGGTCATCTCATTGCAACTCCCCATCAAGAGCTGGGACACACTTCATTAGGCCAGGTTGCTCAAAGTCCCATCTAACCTGGCCTTGAACATTTCCTGGGATGGGATTTCACAACTTTTCTAGGCAACATGTTGCAGTGTCTCGCCACCCACCATAAATATGACTTGTAAGTAGGAATCTCTTAATAGAAAGATATTAAAATAACCTTTGAAAATGAACATAAACAAGTGTGGTTTCATCTTTTCACTGATCACTGAAATTCTAATCAATTATTTTTTTCTCTAAAATTGATCATCAAAATATTATTTTCCTGGAGTAATTATGTTGCTTAATCAATACACTTACAAATTTAATGATCACTCAAAGGATTTACCAACCTCCTTATAATAAAAATGCTTTTCATTTTGAGTTTTAGGCTTTAAAACACTTTCGAAGGTACACAACACAGTAACGTCATTGTGCAATAAAAGCAGGCTATTTCAGATTTTATTGCTAGTTTAATTTGGCGTGCCTGAGAGCAATCCTGCTGTTGTCACACATGAAATGAAATTTGTACAGCAAGAAAACTTACTACTTCCTGAAATGCCCAGTGTCAAGTAATTTGTAAATACAAAAATAGATTTACTCTACTATGTTTTCTTCCAAACAGCAGAAGGGGGATTATTTGAAGGAAAAGATCTTCAAAATTATAAATACAGCTTATGCTTTATATCTCTAACTTTCTCCTGTATCACACTTACTGCCTTGCTTTTTTCTCATTATTCCATTAGAAGTGTTTATTTGGTTTGGATTTTTAAACATTTTAGAGTTAAATGATAAAAATTATTTAAGAACATAGGAGAACTAAAGAAGGTAAAACAAAAAACATGAATTTTTAGAAGATATAGTATGGTCATTACCACCAAGTAACATATACTTTGCCTCCACTCCAAAAAATCCCTTTTTGAGACAATTCAATTATCTTTTACTGCGGGCAACTTCAGACTGTTCTGTGTAACATTTGACAGAAGGGATGGATCAACTCTGACTCTTCATTATGAATTTCTCAAGTACTCCTCCTTGAGGTGTTATTTACTTGGAAAGCACTAGAACTGCATAGAGAATGACATGCAGTTTTAATGCATGTTTTTAATGCATGTGTATTTCACATTAGGCATCATCATGTCATCAGAAAATATTAATCAAAACATGAGCACTCAAACTGAAAGGATTGTTTGAATTTCTCTGTGGGAATCATACATATATTATTTTCCAGACTTCTAAAGCCTACAAGCCCTTTTTATAGCCACAGGTTTTTACTAGCAGTCCTGTTTTGAGGTATTTTCTACATGAGGTAATCTTTTCCAAGGCAAAAGTACATCTTTTCTAATCCCAAACTCATTCTCTTCAGCCTTGTCTCTAGGTTTAGCAAATAATTTTATTTCATTCAGAATATCTTTTCAAAATTACCTTTTTCTTACAATATTTGAGTTTGTTTTGTTTAGGCACTGGGCTGTCACAGTGTAGAGGACAACAGTGGTTCAAGTATAAGGCCATTTTTACCTGTAAACCCTTGAAAGCTTTCCCTATCACCAGACATGTTTGAAATAAATACAAGCCATTTCCTAAAGCTGTCCTCCAGAGTAAAACCCGACAGTAAATAAAAGAGAAAAGTGAGAAATCTGCTTTTCCAGAGAAGACAGTAGCAGATGGAACCTGACTCGTGACCTCACTAAACTTTAAAAGTCATGAAAAAGTAATCTCTGAACATAAAGTAGAATTGAATTCTTCACAAAGAAAGCAAATAGGAGAGAGGACACAGATCAATGAATCTCATCTACTCAATAAAGTATAAGGAAAGGAAAGCACTGGCTGCTATTTAATGCTACAGCCATTAAAGAGCAACAATTATAGAGGCCTGCTTTTCCCCACTCCATCACGCAAATCTTACCACAGGAAAAATATTTGTACCCCTCCCTAACACCATCATACACTTAATGTGGAAAAAAATTAGGGTCCTCCTTTTCAACTGAAACTGTAAAACAAACACTTAATAAAAAAAAGTTCACAGGTGCTTGTAGAATAAATAGTCAACAACTTTGTGAGGTTTTGTTCCCACATAAAGTATTAGTGCTTTATGCAAGGACTGCCCACATCAAGCACATGTTTATGATGTTGGTTGTAGCTTGTGCAAATTTAGCTGTGTATGAGAGCTGTCTAGATGGAAAACCAGGTGGGAAGTCTACAAGTCTCCCATAGAATGCAGCATCTTCCTCTGCTGGACATTTTCTAAGGAATGCTCAAGTTCTGCCTCTGGGTCTTTGGCAAATATTTCTTCCTGGATGGCTCTGGTGTCAACACTTGGTGATAGAGAAGGAATAAAAACCTTTTATGTGCCTTTTCCACCTCCATAAACTCTTTGTCCTAATACTTCTCTGATTCTCACCCTCCCTACTTGCAGACCCAGTCATGTTACCCCAGAGGGTCAGGTGTTCATGTCCTACTTGCCTGTGTCTGAAAGATGAGTGACTCCAATGAGTGATTAGGCCGAGAAAAGCCTTCAGAGAGTCATGCATTTCTATATGAAACTGCATTCCTCATGCTTGTAACCTGTGTGTGGGGCCTATTAAAGCAATTGTTTTTTGAATTCAGCATGGCACTGTTTTCTGAGTTAATGTCTTCCAAGCATGGACTTCAACCATCTTCAAAGATAGCTCCAACAGCGGGATGACAAGCAAAGGTGTAGAATTTCAAGAGCTGGGAACTGCTTCTGGTAAGAAGAAAGGAATGTTCTCCCAGGTCTTTTGCAGCATGTTGCAAGCTGCAGAACGTTTCACAGGACCAATGGAAAACATTGCTACTTAGCCATGTCCCAAAACAATCTAATGGGAAGTTTTCAGAAAATACAAAGAAAAACCCTATCTCTCTAATAACAAACTAATTGCTTACATTTAGCACAATTCAATGCTAACAAAATTGAAACAGTCTGAGGGCTCTAACAAGTAAGAGGTTGAGCATTGGAAGGAAGGTTTAGGTGACAGTTTTATCTCTAATTTCCCATCCATGACTTCTGACTGCTATTTTAGGGCTTCAGGGCCATGTATTTTGAAATAAGAAAAGCAAAACTGCATTTTTTTTCCAGTGACACTTGACAATATGTCTCTGCAAGAACTCCCAGTTCTACCTTCCTCCCAACAGGCAGGTTCTCAATAATAAGAGCTCTAGAGCTCAGACACTCTCCCAGTCCTGTTTTCTTCCTCCCATCCTTTTTGTCCCTCTTGTTGCAAGTTATACCTCATCCTTGTTAACTGTGCTTGGTTCAAACAACAGAAAGGAAGAACTTACACGGGAGAAAGTCTGCTTGAGGTTTCTGATGGTTATGCTCTTCTGGGGCAGCCAGGAGACAGGAAGGAGGCACCTGGATATCAGTCAGAATTCTGGCACTCTAAAATTTGTGTTTAGATAACAAACCTTTTAAAGAAGTTATTATCTCTTTATTAATGATCTCCAATTTTAGTATTGGGGTTTATTGCCATCTATATAAAATAACAACTTATTTGTTGCTCTAAGTAGCAGTGAAATATTAGGCTTTTAGTTCCAGAAGATGTTATTTTATGCACTCTGAGCTAATAAATTAAAGCAGAATATGAGCAGTTGACAATGCTACACTTATCATTCATCTTTTACCTATACAAGACTAAAATGTTTAAAGCCTGGTATTTATCACAGTAGAATCAGGGTGTTTCATGATATGAACGGATTTTCTTTAATGTGCAGAAGAATAAATAATCTGAACCACGAATATAGGAAAAAATATGGAAGAAACTTCAGCAGACAATTTCTTTAAAGTCCACTTTAGCCAATTTAATCTGTTTTGCTCAATTCCATTGCCAAATATCAGACAATAATCCTAAAAAATCAGTCAGAACCCAAATTTCAGTATTACTACTATTGAGTGAAAAATATGCATGATCAGAACAGCAGTCTGTTATGACACCAAGATATTTGAGTTTTCAAGTGTATTCTGGAGTGAGCTCAACATTGTCATATACTCCCAACAAACTGTAAAGCAATATTGCAATTTATTGCAGAGCATTCTTTTTAGCCAGTGTATCTGCTTGTAAAATAAGTTGGTTACCTTGAGTACCACATCTTAGAAAACAGCAAATTCAGAAAACACAAAATTTCAAATAATCTGAGGCAAAGCATGATGACCTAGATTATTTTGTTGGTTCAGTTGTAACAGTTTGAAAAATAACACAATATTACTTTAAACATGAATATAGTAGGAGACTAACAATAATGTTCAATGCATCTCTGTCACCTCCATTGCTCAATACATCAAGCAGCTGGAGAGAGAATAGCAGTAACACCAGGTAGTTTGCTTGAGTCTTACCACATAAAAGTGATCATCTAATGATGAAAAATGTGTTCATGGATTCATACAAACAGCATCTGCATATACAGTTCTTGATGGCTAGTTATGTTCCCTCAGATTAATTAGCTTTTATAGTTTACTGCTCCTTATGGTTATGTTTTTCTTTCTATCTTATACATGAAAATCTATGTAAAATATAACTTAAGACTGCTACCTGAAAATATTTCTAAAAATCTGCTATTTTTACTAGTTTTTTAAAATTATTTTATAAGCAGATACAATACTTGATTAAAGATTCAGAGAGACAGTTTTACAGCAAACAAACTGAAAATTAATTCACCATGTTTAGTGCACTCCTAGTTTTATATCAATTATTCTATTATTTTTGTGTTAGGTAGTGACTTTTTATGATTATGCCACTTATAAAAATTTTCATTGGTAATTGCAGAAAAGCATCAGAACAGAATGGCAATTTAGAATGGCAATTATTTTTGACCTTTTGGAAAGTGAACTGAATTCTTGTTTTTTGCACAACAAAAATGATAATATCACAAAAAATAAACATATTTTTTGAAAGTTTTTATTATTTTTATCTATTGAGAACTAAATTAAGGCTTGGATTTCATAAACAAGTCAAGCTTATGTGGCTAGCCTGTAACATTTTGACAGAACTGCATGCGCTTCATTTTCTGGAGAGACCGTTCATATTGTGGAAAAACGTAACAGACTCAGAGGAAACATATTCTTATCGATATGATGACATTTTCTAAAGAGAACACTTTGATAGTCATAAAATAACCTCTATCTGTTTCTTTTGTTTGTTTGTTTTCACTTCTTTGGAATTTCTTTCAAATTCTGACTTATGAGTTTGCAAACACTTGTACAATAATGATCTAAATTTTTCAAGTGAGTGTTCATATAGAACAATAACAATACCCAAACAACATGGAAATATTTCTTTATTATAAGGTGCTATACACCACAAAAAAAGAAGATTATTTATATGCAATTCAGGAGATATTAGCTGTCAAAAAAAAGTAGAAAAGAAGAATCAGAACAGAGATTCAACTGTCCCAATGTCAGAATTGCAGCATTGGTCAAGGATGGATACACAGGGAAAAACACAAGAATAGCTTGTGCAATTCACCACTCAGAGAGTTCTTTGACCTTAATATTGTTATTTTTTGATCTCTCATTTCTGGAGTTAAAGTAAGTTTCTCTCCTACTTTAGAGAGAAAAAGTAAATGAGACATAGGAGTAGTTTGTGCCAACATCTTTATCTCAACAACTTAATTTGAATTATCTGATAATTAGTGAGTTATGAAATCTCAGAATGAATACCTTGATTGTGTGGCACAATCATAATGATTTTTAACAAGAGCATTTTCCATGTAAATCAGACCTAATTGTTAATTATATATTAAGAGCTTTGAGCTGTCTGTTTTTAGTTAAAAACATAATTTTCCCTTCTTCCAAACTATACTTAACTAAAAATTTATATAAGAGACTTATTGACCATATTAATAAATTTATTGTTTTAAATGTTAAACATTTCTTTTATTCTTTTCTTTCTTTTTTTCAAACAAACTTTTCTCAACTCTATCATGAGGTGATTGTCATTTATTAACAGAAAAACCAATAGCTCATTAAAGCTGGGCAGCATTTTCCTAGATACTTGCAAAGTTAATTTTTTTCTGTACCACAGCATAGAGGATTCTGTTGTGGGAACCAGGGTTTGTCTCTGACTGCCCTGGAGGCTCAGGGACCCAGACAGGGGTCTCAAAAACCCTGGGACAGAGCCCANGTAGTCTTTAGTATAAAAGATAAAGACGCCTTTCAGGTGGGACAGTATGTTCGGTTGTCCTGCCAGAAAGACCTTGGGAGGGCAGAGAAAGAATGTATAGATAAGATTAAATAAACAATCTTGGAAACAAGATCTGTTTCAGCTTCTTCTTTCATCTCAGGCTGGGGAAAAAGGACTTTATTAGCTTGGGAAAATTTTTGCAAAAACAGTAAAACCGACATTCAGTAACATTTAAAAATTGTCTGCCATGGAATTAACTGTTGGAAAAAAAATATAATACACTAAAGAGAACAGTTGATGACAAATAGTCATATATTTTAAATATTTCTGTAAATTAGATAACATATAATGACAGGAGGAACAACAGTTTTCCAAGGAGACCTCTGTTAGTTCATATTCACCTTCTTTCTAAACTAAAAGGTACAAACCCAAAGCAAATGCACTCATTAGAAATCTGTTTGGAAAGATTATTTAAATTATGAACAGTTACATTTACTCCACAATAAGATTATTTTCTATACTTCATAAATATTTATTAGTTTTCTGTTCAGAAGAATGCACCTAACTATAAAACAAGCCTGGTTTTATCAAAAAGAGCCATATTAAAAATGCAATGGTTCAGTAGATTTCTGCTGGGTTTATCTCTTTTTAGATTTCCCAGTCCAATATCTTACTCAAACAAATCGAAAACAAAAGTTATATTCAAGTCATGTTGCCTATTTATCTAATTTCTGCTAGTGTACAAAGATTTGTATCGCATCAGTATTCTTTTGATCTGTCACAGACTGGAGGCATAATGCCTTGGAAAATGCACCATTCCTGGAGTTTATCTCTGCA
>VZTB01002683.1:65815-92422 GCA_013397245.1 Thryothorus ludovicianus | reverse complement strand
TGTTCTGTCTTAAAAAGAAAAATGGATTTCCTATAGCTAAACCTACAATCGCACCTCCAAAATAATTAAATTACATGTTCATAATTCATACAAACCAAATCCTCCCAAAAACACTTTGAAGTCAATGAATTGTAAAACAATGTTTTTGCCTTTTATTTTATTTTTTTTGTCAGAAGAATGAATTAGCTAAAAATTATTCTGAAATTTTACTTATTTTATTGATCCTTAAACTTTTCAAGGAACTTATTTTGATTGGATGAAATAAAAACTGAAAATAACAAGGAAGAGTCTGAAAGAAAAATGGAAGCTAAACCAAAATGATCATGATTACCACGTAGGTGTAAGACAAGTATGTATTTATCACATCATACCCAATTAATGTGCATTGTGCTTTGTGACTGAATTGTGAGTGGTACATATGAATTAGATACACATATCTATATACAGCATGAACTATATATAACTTATGCACACATAAAAATATAAAAGGAGCTTCATGAAATTTTTGGCTAAGAATTATCTATGTATGATGTACTCCTATTTATAATACAACTGTTACACCAGTTTGTCATGGCCAGCTATGATTTTCCTCATGGGTGGAAGGAAATGGCTTTTGAATTCATCATTCCTGCCACAAAAGTTACAGATGCCACTAGGTGCCTTGTCAAAAGCTGCTTATTTTTCCTCAGAAATAACAATTCAGAGCCGGTTGTAAACGACTTCTATACATCCTGGCATTTTGTCCCCCAGCATCAGGAAAGCAAGGAGTTACTGGGAGGACCAGCAGAGCAGAAAGCATATTTAACACTGTCCTTTCCTTATTTCAGCCACTTCCACTATAGCAGGAGCAAGTGGGCTTCGTAGATTGCTTCCTCTGTAAAAAAGCATTGGCCTTAATTGGGAGAGTTTTCTTTGGTTTAACTGCAGATTTCAACATCCTTAGTGGAAGGCTGAATCCCAAACTTGTTTTCTAGTCAAATTTTCTGCATAACATTTTTTTAAAAATGTCAGATACTGAGCAGGCTTTTTGAAAAAACTGAACGGCCAGAGACTGGATGACTTCATTAATAGGAATACAGCCTGGGGAAGGTACATAAATCTGTAGCCTTGCTGTGCATAAAATTGCTTTGGTAGTTCTGCATCTGGAGAGACAGGAGGTTTGATCAGTGCAGTTTGAAGGAATGCCATCAGCTAAACAAGCTAATCTTGCACCTTAATTACCAAGTCATGTTGCTTTTCTCCACGCAATCTTATAGTGAACTTTTGAAATGGATATAAAAGCAGTGGTGAATTTGCAACTATGACATTTAATGGAATGAAATTTCCTTTCACCCTCAAGAAAACATAAGGGTGACTCTATGAATCATCCCTATGGGCCCACACAGGCCACCCTCTGCTTCAATGGAATGTTAATGTCATAAATGTTTAATCCATATGTTTCCTTCATGATTCATCCCTGAACAGCTCCGTATGTCACCACTGGTCAGACAAGGCTTTTGAAATGCACAAGCAGAGATGGTGACTGGCAGACAAATGCACATCAGTTTCACCAGTTGTTATTTCCTGTTTATTCAGCTGGCTGCAGAATAACTGGGGAGAGAATTCCTGAAGAGTTCATTGGTGACATTAAAATGGAAAAGTTAAGGTTTACCTGGGTCTATAATACGTCGGCCTTCCTTGATCCTATTGCAGGACTGAGTATGAGCTAGTCCTGCTCCTTCTAGGACTCCTTGGCTGTGCTCAGCCTGCAGGAATTAGGCTTGCATCTGCATAAAGCCAGCTTGCCACGTGGATGTCTCACAAGG
Organism: Thryothorus ludovicianus; assembly: GCA_013397245.1. NCBI lineage: Eukaryota > Metazoa > Chordata > Aves > Passeriformes > Certhiidae > Thryothorus > Thryothorus ludovicianus. The sequence continues at coordinate 90,617 of VZTB01002683.1, read as the reverse complement.
AATAATTCGGGCTGAGTGGGTTCATTAGAGTGCAACCTTTGTGTGGTTGGTTAACAGACTGAGATCTTCAGGTTTACTGTAGCAGGTAGGCCTCCCCACAAAATAAACAAGGGCTATGATCCTGGCATTGATAACTTTGAGTTAAGGGAAGGGTCCAGTACATGGACCTTTTCACCACGGTGCCTGGAATAGTGCAATATTCCAGGCATTCAGCTCTGTGAGGCCCTTACAGAGGGCAAGGTAGGAATCCATTATTCTAAGTTTATAAGAAGAGCTATGAACCATGCAGAGAATGTATGAAGCAGGTCACTATTCTTTCTGGCTTTATTAGTCAAAAGTATCTATTTCCATAGAAACAAGAATAATTTTTATCCTACATTTTCTACAAAACCCAAATTTTAAGGCTGCATCTTGTCCAAGTGAAACATAATACTTCTTGAGCTCCAGAAAATAGTATGCCGAGTACTTTCCTAAGGAAATGAAGGTTTAAGGTTGGGATCAAACAAAGTGCCCATATCTTTATATATAGGTATGCAGTCACAGGCATAGGGCTCAAAAATGTGCACTAACTGAGGGGATACACAGGAATCTTTTGCTGGCATGCGGGACAGTAAGCTAAATCTGGATCAAGTACAAACTATTGATAACTGACTAAAGAAAATTTGGGTCTTGCGTCGTCAGGTCATGCTGTAGCAAAAGCAAGATTTTTTTGTGCCTAATAGAGTGAAAGGATGTATAATTTGAAGATTCAGCTGACTATCATGAATATTCATTAGCTTTCATGAAAGGAATTTGACCTATGTATATACAGGACTTTTTACACTAATGTTAAATTCCATGAAGAGGAAATCTCACTTACTGAGTCCATGACTGAGGAAAACAAACATAAAATCACATTCTTATTCTTATTTATAATGCCATCATACAATTTCTGTATTTTATAACTGGTTTTCAGTCCTTATCCTAACCTATATTTATAATAGTTTTTGACTTACAATGAACTCTAATTGAACTACTGCTAAAAAGTTTAGATGAAGGTTTACAGCCTAGTTTGTACCTTCTAAATATATTTCTGCAGGTTGGCAAGTTTTACTTAGAGTTCTGTTTTAATAGAACAAATTCTTTTCATTCAAATTGATTGCATTAGAACAGAGAAATATTAGTTCCCTGAGCAATTTTATGGTTAAAAGGAACTGTTCACTTATCAAGCACATACATTCTTTTCTTAAAAACTTCATATTGAAAGTTCCTTTCGTCTATCTACCAGTATTTAAAGTGGAAGAAAATTTTTTGCATATTGCTTGAGATTATGTGCTCTAAAATACTTTATATTTAAATAGACTGACAAATATTTTGCTGATTGACTAATTTTATAGCTAGTGGAACATATTGATTGAATTATTCAGGAGATAACATGAACTTTTGTTCAATGATTGGAGAATTTATTTTAAGCCAATGTTCAATCAAGACCTAAAAATAAGCAAGGAAGAAGAGAGGCATTTCATAAATTCATTCTTGCTTCTTAAAAAGTTGTTTTGTCATTCTTCTGCTACAAAAAGCCTTGGAAACCCTTCTTTTATGACTTGAAGCATGGGTTATCTTTTGCAAGCAACTAGATAAATAAATGAACATAAAGACTGCAATACATAGTTCCTAAGGAAAAAAAAATATGGATGCTGAGGAAGAAATTTTTTCTTTTAGATAATCTCATGTCTCCTTTCTTTTCTTTATTAAAAAAATCACACATCATCTACAGTGGGTAAGAAAGATAATGCATCTGGGACTTGTCCATCTTAGATGTTGTACCTTCCAGAACAGTCAGAATGGCAAATGCAATTGAAGATATTCAAATGGAAAAACACAATTTGGTTGCATATTTTGGCTTCCAAATGAAAAAATTCAAAGTTTATTGGCAGATTTTTCATAGTATAACTCGTTATGGGAAAGTTCTGGTTTTATACTAATGAATAATTTCAATACAATTCATCCTATGGTATCTTTCTTGTATGAGATGCAATATCTTCATATTCCAATTTCCAAGTAAGAAAAATGTAGAGAGAGAAAGATGAAAGAGAAAATAAATTTATGTTAACCACAGACAGAAACTCAGGCAAGTGTCTAAGTAACCACCTCTCTATAGCTTCTTTTCTAGTGATCTAATTCCTTTAATTTCACTATTATTGATTAAATTATTTCCAGAAAAAATTGTATACTTCTGGGATATGTGAGGACAGAATGTTTTTAAACTCACCTTATTTCCTTCAGGGGACAACTCAAGATGAAGCTGTGTTCAAGGCTAGGTTGATTATTTATTCATATGTACCCAATTCTACTTAAAACATCTTGGCTTCAGTGAAGATGACTGAAAAAGGCAAAAAGTCAAAGCACAAAAGTGAAATTTTGATACAAAGAAGTGTGATAGTAAACATTTATTTTTAAATTGCATTTTATTTCTAAGTGTTCTACCACTTCCAAATTTTAACTTTAAAAAAAATACTATTTTAATTTGAAAAATATTATGTGTTTTGAGCATTAACTAGTAATATACCAAAAGTTCTTTCTTGGTATACTCTTAAGCTCTTTTTAGACTTTTCATTACAAAATAAAAGTGTCCACTAAATTACCTTGGCTTATAGTGTCACAGGAAATATTACCCAACATCTGGTTTTAAAGAAGGCGATATAATTGTTTTATGCTTAGATTTAGATAATTCGTGATACTTTACATTGTCTCACTGTGACCAGGTAGACTTGTGGGATACTATGTTTGAGGATGAACCTAAAAGAAATTAAAGAAACCATCAGGGAGTAGCAATAAGTGCTTCAAGAAACCCTCAGGGTCATTAAAGTACATAGCAGAAGGATAAGGCTCATGTTTTAGAAGAAATTTCAAAATGTATGATTTCATTTGGCAAACTTTGACATCTACTGCTGTCATTGTCAGATGAGGTCTTCAGCATCTCAAGATAATAAAAAAACAACAGTTACAGTGTCATGCAATATGCATGCATGAAAGATTAGAAGGTAAAATATTTTGCTCATTCTACTGAACACTGTAGAGCTGGATTTTCTCAAAGTATAATAGCATAAGAGTGGCTATCAGTTCCACTTCAGTGGAACTTTAATACTCCCCTCATTTAGGCAGAGTTTGAACTATTCAAGCATAAAGTTATTTAAGGTCCATTAAAAAGCAACAACCCAGAACTCCTCCATGAAGGCTCAACATATCCAAAATTTTATCTAGCATTTTATGTAAAATAATTTGAAATTTACAAAAATGAAAATAGAGAAAGAGAGTCTAACCAACAAACCTCCCACTGACATTCCTGTATGATGACTTTATATAAAAGAAAACATTTAAACACTAATCAGAAAGTCAACTTTTCAGTTGCCTGCCTGTGAAACATTCTGGTCAAGTTCATCACCAATATTGCCACAGGGAAACTGCAGTAACTCTACAAGACAGGAAAAGCTAAGGAAATAACTGAAAGCTTTTTTGAGCACTAAATATCTACAAGCATATATGCTTGTCAACATATGTTGTTTCATATACAGTGTCAACTGGTCAACTAATAAAAAGGAAAAGGAATTCAGGTTTCAAGTAAGAAATATGATGAACTGAAATACAGAAGTATTAACCTTGTGTTCTTCTGTCACTTGGTGTGACAGAGCCTTGTAAAGCTTTGTTGAGACACTGAGATTCCTGCCAGGAGAGCCCGTGCTTGGACCCATCATGTTCTGTTAGACAGGGGAGGCTGAGCAGAGTGCAGGCACTCTCTCACAGCACAGGCTATCAGTATTGTCTCCTGCTCCAGTGCAGTGAACCAAAATCTTACAATTCCCATGCTCCTTGGCATCTTGAGAGAGCACAGGCTTTCACTTCATCACTTTGCAAGGAAGAAAACAAGTTTGTGTGCATAGGCTCTAGGCTCCGCAATATATTTGTTAATATAATATCACTCTTCACGTGAAACACAAAACCCATTCAGTTAGAACATTAGGGAAACAAACTTTCTTCTTTTTGAAGAAACCCATATTGAGGGTTTGGCTCAATTAGTTTTGGGATGTAAATTCTGTAAGATTGTGAAATATCTTCCTTTATCATGAACAAAGAGAACGTTGCTCAATAATTCTAGTAAAACCCTCTTGTATTATAACATTATTTGTAGTCAGGCCCAGATCAGTTTACTTGGGCACTCAGAGACTCCTGTAAACACTTTCCCTCTTGATAAGCCTCCTTTTGTCCTCAATTCCTGCCTGTGAAAAAAAAGCCCATTTTCATTCAATGACACAAAAAGACACCTCCTGAGATAACTCTTACCCTGAAAAATAATGTAACCACCTGGATTAAGGAGCGAGTATTTTTAAGGGAGATCAAAGTTAAAACAGAGAGCTCAGGCATCCACAGTATATCACTGAGAATTCAAAAATTGTATGGATGAAATCATTACAGTCCATAACAGATGCAGTGATTTAGGGAGCTTCTCCCCCTTCTTAGGATTATTTATTGTGAAATAAAAGACTAAATCTGAGGTTAAGCACACCCATTTTCCAAAGGGCTCAGAGATATTTTCATAAAAGTCGTGGCAAAACAGAGGATGCAGAGCCAAGTGAAGGAGGAATAAAGCAGAACAGGTCTTTGAAACAACAGATAATACAGTAATTTTCTAGGATTTGTCAGGTGTGAGGTTCCAGATCTTCTCCATTCAAATTTATGTAATGCCCAACATTGCCTCAGATATATCTGATAAAATTTGGCTAAAATTTGACCTCATTTGTGGAGTCTATTATTTTTCCAACAAAATTAGAAGCTTTAAAAAATAACAGAAGGCTTAAATTTTCAAATAAATATTGCAACCATAGTGGTTGCAATAAAACATAATTTCTTCACATGTGTGATAAAACTGCTCCACTTATGTCCTAATTTTTATTTTTCCCTTTGCTACTGTTAGTAAAGGAATAAATAACAGAACAGGGAAGCATAATTGAAAAAAATTGGACATTTCTTGCTTTCTTGTTTTATTTAACAAAGGCTAGTAAAGGATATGCAAGAAATGGACAAGTTAGTTTAAAGTCATTAACAATTGCTTTAACATAAATACGTTTGTAATTTTTTTTTTTTAACCAGTGCCATTTTTTTTTTTTCAATGCCTCAGTAGATTATGCTGGAAAATCAGAATAGCTAATGGGGTTTGTGAAAATACTCTATTTAGTTTTTATTTTCTGAAAAAGTGAATTGTTGACATAAACAGTTTTCTATATTAGAGTCTTGTTTATCATTTTGTTCACTTGTGTCTAAGCAAGCATCAAACAAATGCTTATGCCATAAGATCCACCAAAGAAAAAGCAACTGAAGTAGCAGAAAATGGGGATCTGAGTCAAATTAACTCAAACAAAATTAATTTAGATTTGTAAAATAAAAGCTTATATACTGAGCAACAGATTTCATAACTGGCAGAATTAGGACTGAACCATAAAAATAGCACGTGTACAGCATGTAGACAATTTGACACAAAATGTCAATGCAATTTTTCTGCAAAAAGTGACAACATGACCTGTGGCTGTCTAAAGAAGGGGATAGTAGTTACGTGTATGTGATATAAGTGAGATGTATCATAATAATATGGTTCTGTAGTCCACATTCTGTAAAAAAAGATGCAAAACCTGGAGAGAATAGAGAAGAGTAACAAATATTATTTGTAGGGTAGCAAATGTATTTCTGCAGATGACACCTACAGCTCACCCCACTTAGCTTATCAAAAAAGATATTAAGAGGTGTGTTGACTGGAACATTTAATTACTTCAGAGATCAGGTAATAAAAGCATCAGGTCTAATAGAAAAAAAGCATGCTAAGTATGAGTGTTTAGAAGCTGATGGCAAATTCAAACGGCCAGTGTCCCACAAATTGCTAAAAGGTTACTTGGCCAACTATAAAAACAAAGTGTCACTGACAGCAGAGTTCTGAATTTTATTAATCTTTATGTCTTCAAGACAAAACAGGATGCCTTCATGGGATAATTGTTTGGCTTGATACAGCAAAACCAGTAGAAATGCAAGCACAAATAAAATTTTTTGGTTTTAAATTCTTAAAAATTTTTGTGATACCCCCTAAAAGTCCTGGGGATTCATTCTCTGAGTTTCTCTATAAGTAGCAATTTTAGAGTCTTATAATGATCTGATAAGATCATAGTAAGACATTATGATAAGACTTATTAGACTTATTATGATAAGCCTTCTTATAAATCTTCAGGTTCTACTACTTTCAATTGTACTAAGAAGTTTATAGGAGTTTAGAAAATATTTTGAATATTCTGTGCCATTGACATAGAACTGAATGGAAAACAGTTTGTGTTCCATAGAACATATGGACACCAAAGCTTAAAAAACCCAAACCTAGAAACCAAAAGACTCTGTAAAAAACACTGCAAATAAGATGTATGTCAGTTCAATGTTTTTGAAATTGCCTTTGCATAATGAAAATTACAAAGTAATTCTGTTCTGAAACAACAGACAATTCTATTTAGATAATGAAAAACTGCTTTGTTTTACTAGTATAAAAATAAATTATGGACAAGATATAACACAGATCAACACTAGTACCATTCATGTAGTTTTAAATCTAGTCTTTTAATGTCATAACCCCCACCAAAAAAAACAGTGACCTTTTCTCTCTGAAATTTGGATGAGTTCAGCATGTTACTGTAGGATTTTTCAATCTTAATGAAAATGTTATATTTGACATAATTTTTTTCTGTTTCTCTGTTTTATTGTTTTTGCAAAAGTCTTAACAACAGACATTGATGTCTTTGATCAAATTTAAGGGAATTGTTTGGGCTAATCCAAGTGACCTTAAAATGAATTGTGCTTAAGCACAATAAAACCAGAAAAAATATTTGATTCTTCACATATTGTATTTTTCTCCCATTAAAAGCACTCTCATCCACTGCTGGTGTGAAAGCACATTTCAAAAAATGTTAAAAGTGATTGAATCTAAACTCTCTGGAGCATTAGCCTGATGCAATTATTTCTGTTGTTCAAATAAGGTTATGACCACCTTAAATCTTCATTTACAGATATTATCTGACATGTTCTACTTGCAAACAGAAAAGCCTTTTGGGAGAGAGTTACTGTAAAGGTTTGGGAACCTGCTAAATTTAATTAATTTAATATATATTTTAAAATAATATTTTGAATCAAACTATAATCAGTAATAGTGCAAACAAATTGCCTATTTGAAAAGCAGGTGCATAATGCTTTAAAATAAAATTACGCTTATGAAATGAAGATAATTCAAGTTTTCCTAATAGTTTCATTGAAATTTAGGATCAGCCTATCCACATGAATATTGCCTACACAATACGGAAACATAAGAACACATAATAAATGCTTGGGTAGCACAATCTATCTCTATTACTTATATTGTTGGTGACTGCTTCCACTTATATCACATCAATAAAATCACTTGAGAACCATGAGAACCTGCAAATTGCCTCCATACAAAATATGAAGACACTAGCTAAGCAGAAAAAATCCCCTCATGGTTCAAAGAAGTCTGTCAGATTATATCCTTGACTGCTCATATTTGCTCAAGGTAGTTAAAAATTTGGTATTTAAGGAATGCATGACCACCTAAATAAAATTCAGCACGTGTTTTGTTAAAGGGGGAAAATTCAACAGGGAATAACATAAATAGACTAATACAGTTATAGTGGTTGAACTTTAAATTTATTTAGCCAATAAATAAAGTGGAGTCACACAGGATCTTTGATGTTTCAGGACTTTTCAACACGTCTAATAATCATCTGGAAAAAGGGAGAAAGAAGCCATGAGACAAAAATTTGCTGGTGGTAGTTATTCAAAATAATAATAACAAGAGCAACTGAACTGCAGGAGAAGTAAAGTGATAAAGAAATGGCAGATGAAATCAGTATTGGTAAATGCACAGTGATGCACATGAAAAAGAGCAATCTCAATTTTACATGCAAGGTGAAGAGCTCTGAGATTACTTTTGCCACACAGGAATGAAGTTTTTAGAAGTGACCTGTAATGAACAGTTCAGTGAAAATGTCAGCTCAATACTCAGGAGTAGTTAAAAAAAAAAAGTAGACATTTAAAAAAGGAAAAGAAAAACAATACTGTTTCTATTATGATGTTGTATGATATTGTATAAAGCTATCCTGGGTGTTCTTTGCAATTTCTACTTCCCCCACAACTGTCTTAAAAAGGAAGTAGGAAACAGTTAGAGACATAATCACAGATAGTTATAAAGGTTATTCAAATTGCAGAAAGAAACAGGTTAGTTCCCTGTAAAGTCATATGTTACACTGAGAAAATAAAAAAAGAAAGGACTAGTCCAATAAAGCCTAGGGAGGTCAAAGTAGCATAGCTAAAAAATGAGTCACCAAACAAAATAGAAATTCTTCCTATCTCATTGCTAACCCATGGAATTCTGGCACAATTGAATGTGCATAAAACCTTTACTGGAGTCTAAAAGGAAGTGGGAGAATTTTATGGAAAACAAATCTATTATGGATTAGTAATCAAAGGTAGAATCTCTTGTGCAGGTTGTCCTTTAAATACTGTTTTGCTGAGGACTGGGAGATTAATAGAACCCATAAGAACATTTTATCTGCTGCTGCTGGCACCTGAAGGAATGGCATAATTGAAAAATGAAAAAAAAAAAGAATAAAACATGTTTCTGATGCAAATGTATTTGGTGCAATAAAAGATATAGTTTTTTTCTGTCTGTTCTTCATTGACCCTTGTAGGCAGCTATGCCCTCCATGCCACTTGTTCACTCCCATGGCAGGGGGATGGGGAGGGGAATGAGGGTTATGGTCAGTTCATTTCACCTTGTCTCTGCCACTCCTTTCTCCTCAGGTAGGGACTTCTCACACTCTTCCCCTGCTCCAGCATGGGGTCTCTCCCATAGGAGACAGTCCTCCATGGGCCTCTCCAAGGAGGGCTTTCCTCTGGCTGTAGTCCTTCACTAAGTGCTCCAGTCTGAGTTGATCCCAGAGCATGCAGTCCTTCTGGAACAGGCTGCTCCAGGGTGGGTCACTCAGGGGGTCACAAGCCCTGAAGAAAACCTGCTTCAGTGTGGGTTCTCTCCATGGGCCCACGGGTGCTGCCAGGAGCCTACTCCAGCACAGGCTTCATAGCCTCCCTCAGGCTCCACCTGCTCTGACATGGATTTTCCTGGGGCTGCAGGTGGATCTCTGTTCCTGTGTGGGGTCTTCCATGGGCTGCCAGGACACAGCTGTACCACCATGGTTGCACTATGGGGTGCAGAGAATCTCAGCTCCAGTGCCTGGAGCACCTCCTGTCCCTTCTTCTTCACTGTCCCTGGTGCCTCCATGGCTCTTTCTCTCATATATTCTCACTCCTGGTTCGAGCTACAGCTGCAGGGGGTTCACTGTTCCCTTTTCAACTCTGTTACCTCAGGGACACCACCACCACTGCTGATGGGCTCGGTCTTGGCCAGCCAGTGTGTCCACCCTTGAGCCAGCTGGCATTGGCTCTGTCAGCCATGGGGAAAGCTGTTGGCAACTTCTCACAGTATCTCCCCCTGTAGCCTCCCACCCCCAAAGCCTGGCCATGGAAACCCAAGAGACCACAGACCATATGACTGATCCCCACAGGAATGAAGTTTAGAGCATGATGCTGTGTACCTATCACCTGCCCAACCTACATCTTCACAGGGATGATAGCCCATCCCTGTCATTAAATTTGTTTCCTTGGTATTTTGCTATGCATGTGAATTTGCAGTTATTTAGAGTTCAAAGCCATTGGGATTAGCAGTGTTTCTATTTGCCCTGTATTTGACAAGAAACTTAGTTCAATAACATAGTCAATGAAGCCATAGGTCTTCTAGGTCACAAAATCTTCACTCTATGACTTGAAGCACTTGGTTTGCATTAGTTTCCATCAGTTTGCATGTGTTCCCTCTGCCCAGGTGCCTCAGACATTAAAAATGACTGAAAGTTTAACTTTTTTCTGTCATGCTTGATGCCGGATTAGATATGCCTTTGCCTCTGTAACTTCATGTCAGATCAGATACCATTTGCTCTCTCATCCCTGACACGAAGCCTTCATGAGCCCCTATCCAATTCTCTTGTTGATTTGACATTTGTTTGACTGTGAGTTCCTTTGGGAGCTTTGGTAGTATGTGTGCAACATATCAGCAATGATGAAGCTGTGGACCTATGGAGGTGTCCCTGCTGCATCCTATTTTCTGAGAAATTTAAAGTGAATTAGGTACGCAGCTCAAATTAAGTTTCAGTTGGTTTTGTTCCTTTTGCCAATTAAAAAAAAATCATTGTTTCTCCAGCTTTTAAGTGTTTAAATCATCAGCACAAGTATAGAAATAATACCCGCAAATCATGGATCAAATAAAATTCAGATATCCAAAGTAAATCTTCCAAATACTTGGGGAATTGCAAGTTGTTGGTGCAGATGAGTGAGAGGATATTTACAAAATAAACACTTCTAAGCTATTTGCTAGCCATTTTGCTACCAGGAACCATCATTTACTATTTATTAAATATATACATCAACTGATAATTTGATTTTAGTCAGGAACATCACTCTATAATGCACAAAATCAGAATCTTGAAGACTACTGAAGATGACACTAATACATTGTTTTATTGATATTGCATTTAACAAATTTGTGACAAAGTTACATCCTCACTCAGAGTGCCTTTGCTGAATGCCTATTTGTAGTGTTTGCATCGCTCAGTTTCCATGCTAGAGAACAATGGTGGTGTGTTATGTTAAGTATCATTCAATCTTATTTATTCATCTTTATTTGCTCTGTTATCTAATAGAAGCTTGAAGACAGCAAGAAGAACAAAGCTAGATAGGATAAGTGTAAGAGTTTATTATAGTAGGGAAAATATATGAAGACCATCAATATAGATGAGAGGAAAAGCAAACCCTGTGTTAGTGGCATTGAAGTGCAACGATTCATGGGTAAATAAAAGCATAAAACTTAAATTTTATTTAGGGTGTATTTTAAGATGGTATTCAGAAAGCTTTACCTGGAGATAATAGATCTCTTTTTCTATTGTTAAAATTCAGAAGAATTTTCCTGAAGGAAGATACCTAAACCAGACCAGGGATGCTTAACTATTACAGGCAGACCTAAGTGTTTATATCTATTAATCTTGACCACTATTCCTGACAGGTCTTTAGTCACCCTTGTGATTATTTCCCCGTGTGTCAGCTCTACCTAACCAGCCTGCAGACTACAGGGACATAGGCAAAGTCCTCCTGCCGGCTGACAAAGGAAGGAGCTGTCAAGCCAAGGCACTTCCCAAGGACACCAGGATGCTGATGCTCTGCCTCTGCCTCAGCATCACTCACTCCTGCTGTCTCCACAGACCTCTGCCTCTTGGATGTTTCTGGTTGTGTCTTTCCAGAAACACCATCTTTCCACACTGTTGGAGATTAAATGAATGAATTTCTAAGAAACTGCTGAAACCTGAACAGCTACTGCTCCACCTTTCCTCACTCAGATGGCATCTGAGCAGAATAACAAATTATACCTAACCAGAATATAAGGCTTTAATAAGTTAGGTGTTAGTTAACATTCTAAAGAATATTTCTCCAGTTTTTAATTCTTCATCTACATTACAATTTTCAATGGCATTAAAAACCTTCTCCAGATGGAAAAAAATAAAATTATACACGGATCCAAGCATTTCTTAATAAAATCAAATATGATTAAATTAAGACATTTTCTTCAACTCAGTGATGAGAAAAAGCTTATGGCTAATAGGGCCAGCCAAAAGACAAGAAAGGGCTTTCACATGAGAACCTGAGACATTTTCTTGTCATTTTCACATTGCCCTAGCTCATATTGCAGCACAAAAAAGGATTCAGTATTTAGTAAGAACAGAAATAAGGCAACCCCACTTGTTGAGTTAGTCACCTGAGGTCATCAGCAAACACAAATCAATGCTGACTTATCCCTGAGTGATAACAGATAAAAGGAAGCTCTCAAAGACCTTTTTAGTCATCCTTGGCAGATGGGCTGTGCATGTCTTGGAACAGACTAGGGCAGTATTTCTAATTTAGACACAAGTAAAAATATGTCTACCTTGAAAAAAATCCCGTTTAAATACATAGTTTGTCAGAATAAAAATGGAAGATGTTTCATCTGCTTAATTCTAAATTCTAGCACTAGCTATAGAAATTTCATTTTCATAAACCCAAATTTATAATTGTGTAATTCTTGTAAATAATATCAAATGAAATTTCTGACAAACAAACTCCTAAAGGGTTGGGGGAAATGAGGAGGGGGGAAAAAACCACACAGAATGAAGTTTATCAGAGGAGTGAGGGATGAAACACTCAAGACAAAATGAGGGAGGATTGAAATGAAGCCATCTCTGGGCAAGTTGCCTAAAAAGGCAACCGCTTATGGATAGTTTGACTCCTAAAAACAGAGTGAAAAGTCCCTTGATTAATCAATGTTTCCTAATGACAAAACCAGATTCAGATAGGGACTTCCAAATAATGTTAAAAGGAATTAGATGCTGAATTTTTAGAGGCATTCAGGCTTCTTTTGAAAATCCAAATCATAGTGTGAACTGAGAGACTTGCATGGAGAGTTAGCAATCAAACATGTAGAGATTAAAACAAAAATAACTTTCAAAACTTTGCATGTTCCCTTGACACCAAAAAGGGACATGTAGGTAGATTAAAAGCACTTATTACCATAATCAAGTCTTGCCAGTATTATAAGAAACCAGAAGAAAGTAACACATCCCTCGCCAAGGAATAGTGTGACTGGAGGTGATTTTTTAGTGGTTTGAGGTAGACTGACAAATCCATTTGGCCAAAAAAAACATGAAGGCAGAAAATGGGCTACAACTGGAAAAAGACTTCCTGTTCTAAGGCCTTTCAATGGCTTAACAATATTAAAGAGTGAAATAACTGTTGCATAAACCTCTAATATATTTTTATAAATTGGCAATAGTTTCATTAGACATATACGTAATGCTGAAGCTTTTATCAGGCATGAAGAAAAGCCAAAATAGAAAGATTTCTTAGATTTATATATGAGAAAAAAAGAATCGTTGAATTGGGCACAATATATGATATGGAGTTGTAAAGGTTATTGAATCCACTTTGATAAAGAATAGCATTAATCTTCAGTATAACACATTTAAAACTAACTGAGACATTGTTTCTAACATGGGGACAGTCACATTATATAAAAATATTGTTAGGTTAAATACTACAAGGACACTCTGTACTAAATCTTACCATTTGTTTTTGTCCAGGAGAATAACATTTTTTTTTTAAATAAATTGCAGGGATTTCAAGTCCTAGGGAGTGTCATTATTTTCTACTATGTTGAATAGATTTCAAATCATCAGAATTTACTGGTTTTTCCATCTGAAAGCTTGAACAAAAATGCAAACAAGTCTTACCTTGAAAAAGTTTACTTTAAAAATGAATAAACAGGCAAAGAATAGTTAGTAGAATAAGGAAGTTCTCTAAAAAAACCCAAAAAACCAAGCTAAACCAAACCAAATTAAACCCAAAATCAGCATTCAATTTTCCACTAATATTTTGAAAATGCAATATATGAACTTTGATAAATCTTAAAAAAAGCACTTCCTTCTACTGAAAAGTTTAGTATTGCCATGGCATAACAGTTTCTGAAGGTGTCTGATTATTTCAGTCTCCATACTTCATCACAGACATACTAGCCCTTAATACTTTCAAACATAATTACCATTAAAAAGAATCGAGGTTTTAATTAGTTCTTCAGGAAGATGTGAAAATCTAGTCTTTTGATATGAAAACAGAGAAGGAAAGTACAATATACCTGGCAGATACTACAATCAATAACAGGGTCCAAATAGATACTATAATCAATAATGGGGTCCAAATAGAAAAAAAATATAATCTTTTTTAAAAGCAAGTTTCAAAATGCTGAGATATTTTTGAAAATTATATTAAAGATTTTATAGATATAATCACTAACCAGTGGAACCTTTTTGTGCTTTGAGTTTGAGATTTTTTTTTAATCTAAAGAGAAGAGAAAAACAGATAACCTATAAATATTAAAAGAGAGCATTGCCACTCTGTCAGAGGTCTATATTGGGAAATATGAGAAAAAAACCAAAACAAACACAAAAGCTTTCTTATTTGATAATATCTTTGCTGTCTTGACCACCATCTGTGTAATTGCAGTGTTTCGTGATATTGTTCAAGAATATTTCCCAATAGTGAGCTGGGACTGTTCACCTCCCTGAGAAATATTCTTGTTCTACTACTTGGCTCTGCCATCTTACAAGGGATATAATTGCAGCTTTAGTAAATATTTATATATGAAAACCAGAACATTATATCGTTCCGTGAGGTTCTTTTGTTGTGATATCGTATTTCTGTGCTTAACATCACCACAAAGTGCATCATGTAAATCATACTGTTCTTGATACAGAGTTTACACTTTTCTTGAGTTCAGTTTCACAGCTTGAGATTTTTAGGTCACCTGGAGTTAAAGTTTCCTTTGAAGTAACAATGAAGAAATGAAAAGAAAAGCAGAATACTCTTAACTAAACCTCTTTTGCTTCCTGTTTGCAAAAAGTGGAGAGCATTGAGTACCTGAAATCTTCCTTCTATGTTGATTTTAGCTCAGAGGAAAAGGTGCTGTCAGTGGAAGCCTTCCAAATGTTTTGTGTGAAGACTAAGAACCATGCAAGCTAACTAAATGCCTTCTTAAAATCACACTGTTATCCAATTTTATTTTTTTTTCTTTCAGAATTCTCTAGAATCCTTTCAAAAATCCTACAATTTCTTGACACTTTTTTTTTTAATTAAAACATATTGGCAAGAAATTGGGTTCCTGAACATTTCTTGACAGCCAGTTTTTAAAAAGATGAGAAATGTAATGGTTTTGTCTCCTCCACAAGCACTGAAATTATGTCTATAAATAGCAGAGAAGTGAAGACAGCAAAAGTTGATGCTGGTGGGTTTGTACAGTGTCCTTCTGCCTAAAGAAACTTCGTCAAAGAATCACTAATAGGAGCAATTCACCTGATTTGAGCAAAAGGTTTTTGAGGAGCAATTCTGGGTGTCTATCCATTCAGAACACTGATTACTCCTCCCATAAAAACTCAAATCAGAGAGAGATATAATAAAATAGCATTTTAGGTGCACTTTTATTAAAATTTATTCAACTTCTTTTTTTTCTATACAAGTTTCTCATAATCTATTAAAAGAAAGTGTTGTAACCCTTGCTATGTGATGATGACTCTGGCCATGAGCAATTAGAACCTTATTCTCATTTACCAAAAGCATGAAAATCCTGAGAACTTTTAGCATCACTTTTCCTCCATAATGTAAGAAGATTTGAGAATCCTAACTATTTCAAATACTTTTGATATATATTTTGGTCCTGTATAATTCCTGCCATAAGTTTATGCTTTTTTCCTGTAATTACAATCTCATATCAAAGAGAAACTGGAAAGTGTTCATCTTACTATGGATATAGCATCTGCTTTTCTGATTTGTACAACAGTGTGGATATACAGAAAAAGATATTTTAATCTTTCTGCCACTAGACCAGCCTCCTCTAGAATGATAGTCACAAATAATCTTTTAAACTGAAACTGATTTTTGTTAAATAGATTGTGCTGTTGGTAGCATTAGCACTGCACAATGAACTGAGCCAGATTTAATCTCTTTCATGTAATGATTCTCAATTTGCCATAGGTTTTTCACAGGAAAGCCTTAAGCATATAAGATGGGTGCCATGAAAGTTCATGATCTTTGGTCACATGGTGAAAAATAAGACCTTGAAACTTTTAGTTCTGGCAGGATGTAAAAGATATGGAAAAGCATTCCCTTATAATACTGACAGTTTTTATCAATTTAAATGCCACATTAATGTATTTTATGTGTGTTGCCTTGAATACACTGCCAGATTTCATAGATCTATTATTTGTTTTCAAGGCATGCAAACATCAAGTTAATCCTTTAGCCATCTTACATTATCAGTCACAAGTTAGTGACAACCAGAGTTCTAAAGTGCATATCTGCAGAAGTTCACTCTATCTGCAGTGTCAGGTGAGTCATGCAATAATGGCTGGGCTGCTAAGTACTTTCCACTGAAGTCTAAGCACTAAATCAACTGACAGTGACCTTGCTGTAAGAGCTCTATTTTTGACATGCATATGTATTTGAGGAACACCACATCCTCTTTCTAACACTGAGGATTTGGAACATTTAAAACCTTCTTTAACTTAAATTTTTGAAGCTTATGCAGATTAAAATCATATAAGCATATAAGCAATAACAATAGCATTTCAGAATTAGAAATTGATAAAATGAGACAAATTAATTATAGAATTTCATATCCAAATGCTTGAAATTGCCATTAATCCAAGTCAAGGTTTAATCCCAGCTGGCAGTAAGCACCACATAGCCACTTACTCCTCCACCAGTGGGATGGTGGAGAGAATCAGAAGCGGAAAAGTGAGAAAGCCCCATGGGCAGGTGAGTGTTCAGTCATGTCCAGGAAAGGAGTGTTAGGGTTCATGTAATAGTGACTTGGAAAGACAAATAAGATCACTCTCCACATTGCCTCCTTCCCCTTCTCTTCCCCCAGCTCTATACACTGAGCATGATGACAAATGGTGTGGGGTATCCCTGAGGTCAGCTGGGGTCACCTGTCCCAGCTGGGTCCCCTCCCAACTCCTTGTACATTCCCAGCCCATCCACTGGTGGGATGGTCTGAGGAGAAGAAAAGGCCTTGGCTCTGTGCAAACCCTGCCCACAAGAATGTCCCTGTTATCAACGATATTTCCAGCACAAACCCAAAGGACAGACCCAGAGCAGCTACTGTAAAGAAAATTAACTCCACTCCAGCCAAACTAACAGTACATCACCATGTTTGACTGATTGCTGACTGAATCTCAAATTGTGCAATTGCATTGCCACTAGCAGTGATTTACATCCTATAACTCTAGCCACAAATTTCAAAATTCAGAATTTGATTTTGTGTTAATGGACTGACCCATTTCATGTTTGCACTTTCAATTTTCAGTTTATTTCAGTGATATACGGTTCTCTAACTTAATTGTAAAGGGTGTTAGAGAACTGGTGCTACCTATAGACATTTTAAAGAACTCTTTAAGTCAAAACCTAGTGGAAGACCTGAAGAGAGTAATACAAATGAAAAGACTTTCATTTAGTTTTTGGAAGGGTGATAAGACAAAACTTGAAAATTTCAAAAGAAAATTTTCTTGTTGGAATTTTGAAACAATTGAAATGCTACAAAAAAAATCACACAGAAAGAGAAGAATCAAAGTAGAATTTAAAAGTAAAAGGAAGAAAGGAAATTGAGGGAAAATATGAAATGTCTATTAATTTCCTGCAACTTAAATGTTGTTATAATGCAGAGAACACAGAACCACCTGTCCCATTGATTTTCTTTCAGTGAGTAGCATTAACAATGCTGTCCCTTGGAGTTAAACCACCAACATGTCCAGAAATTCAAGTTTATCTGTGCTAAGGTCCACAGACACCTAGCAGGTCTTGATTCAGGATATCCCTTTGAAAATATTAGCAAATAAAACTTGACATTCATTTGTTAACTTTATTTTAGAAAGGTATATGTTCACATATACTGAACTTCTTTCTCCGAGGTATCTCAACTTTGCATAAAATTCCCCACCAGAGTATAAGTAAAAATATTGATGAAACATTTCTGTGCTCTTCTGAGTTTTTTTCTTAAACATCAGCTTTTCAAAAATAAGGACAGTGAAAAGAAAATTTGTTTGTTTGTTTGTTTTTTCTATTTTTTTGTATGGCATCCATGATAAAAAAAAAACATTAATATCTGCTAAAGTTTTGAAAAGATAAAAAAAACATTGGGTACTGGGACCAAACACTCCAAGTTTGCAAGTTTTTGGAGAGTTACAAATCAGAGTGTACTTAATAAGTTACTATTTCTGAAAATGGCATCTTAGTTTGCCTCCATTGGTACTGTTAGAAGTTGAATCACATTGTGTTGAAACAAGCATTCAGATTCATGTTTTAAATGCACTGGATTATCACAGGTTTTTTTTATTCCTTTGGTAAATGTCCTTTCTGAATACAGACAGCTCCCACAAATCTCCTTGAATCTGTGGGATATTTAAATCTAGGCATTTGACTCACGGAATAGATTCATCTAATCCCCGAAGCAACACACATATGGATGCTGTAACCCCTTTGCTAATTTGCTCAAATTCTCTATAGGCTCACCAACAATGCCAATGTCTCTCATTTAAATCAAATAAAATACCAGTGTGTTTCTTAGGAGAGAAATCTGTAGTGCTTAAGCAAAAAAATAAATCATGAGTGAAAAGCTATTTTGCTTGCTGTTCCCCAGCATTAACTTGGAATAACTCCTGGATTCAAAGGCCTTTTGGGAATCACCAGTGCTCTAGTGACCCTAT
Source organism: Thryothorus ludovicianus (assembly GCA_013397245.1). Lineage (NCBI taxonomy): Eukaryota > Metazoa > Chordata > Aves > Passeriformes > Certhiidae > Thryothorus > Thryothorus ludovicianus. The sequence continues at coordinate 72,153 of VZTB01002683.1, read as the reverse complement.
CTAAAACCTGTACTCCTTGTCATTTTAGACAATCCTAAATGACATAGACAATCTTTGGAAAAATAATACTTTTTCAGGATAGCATCGTATGCTGTTATTCCTCCTTTTCTCTTCCAGAATTCTCTATTTCTTTGCCATGAGTTTTTCTGACACAACACTCCCCCACAGCAAAAAAAAGTATGATATAAAGAGCAAAACTAGCTTCCTTGGTCACGTTCTTTCCACAAAACATTACTGCATTTGCTGTGTTCTTCTCATATACTAGAGCAAGTTCTTCTAAAGCAACTTTCCACCCTTTCCTGGCAAAATAAATAACATAGAGTCCAAAAATGGTATCATGATTGAAGGACAAGAGGAAGTATTTAAAATATAAATAAACTGCATGTAAGAACAATTAATTTTATAATACATATATAGAATATCAACGTGAAAAGCCATTTTTCACTGAGCATTTATTACTTCTATTGTTTTTGTTAGTATGTGATTTCTTTTTTTGAAATATAAAGATATTGCCCTATTTATACATTTAAGCAGACTGCAGGTCACATAGCGGAAGTTTTCCATTTGAGAATTTCAGTAACAAATATGAAGTTCTTCAACATTTTACTTCCTGTCTTTTTTTTCTTTCTTGGATTATCTGATTTATCCTTTATCACTACAGCAACAAAAAGCCTAAAGCTAGCTGTGTATAGATATAACTATAGAAGGAAATAATGTTAGCTAATTAGCTAATAATTAGCAGTTATTGATACATACTGACATGGTTCAGTTTGAGGCAATAATCCTATTTGATCTTCAGGCTGACAAAAATTAAAAGCTCAAAGGTATTAATGGTGTGTGTGCTGGTAAGTGAGGATATCAATTGTGTTGTGGCAGAGAAAATAAGAAAGGTACACAGTGTTCCCTGTTAGGGGTAAGCAGGTCCTTCCATATGCAACACTACAACACCTAAAAGTAGCTCTCAGAAAGGCCAAGAGAGATTTGTCAAAGAATTCAGTTGTACAATTCAGTTCTAAAAAGTACTTGGAATAATCTAAGGGCACCAGCAAATGCATTTTCAGGGATTCAAAGATGTATTTGCTTCCTACAAGACCATGGACAAAAATCCTGTATTGATACAACAAAGTGAAAGATTAGTGTATATTTTCTTGATAGGAAAGCCAGCTTTTACCCACTGCAGTTAATTGCAAGATAGAAGTAATTAGCAGGTGTGTTGCAAATGCAAAAGACATTTTTCATTTCATAAGTGAATATGGACATCTATGGAAACAATCAAATTCATGTTCAGCTACTCATATTTTAACTCCAAGTTCTGTTTCCCTAGACGCATATTTCTATTTTAGGTTTTTTTTAAAGGAAGCCACTCAGCAAATGCTACAATTCAGTGATGGCACATGCTCATTGGTAAGGGCATGATTAAGCAGCCTGCAGTATGGAAAAATTGAGTTTAAGCCTCCTAAAATGACCAACTTTTTCATTTGCTCTGGCACCACCTGGGTAAATGTTGGCATTTGACTGCAGAAAACTCAATCTTTTGTAATACTGTAAAACAGAACCTGAGTTGAGAGCATGTCTTAATTGCTTCTTGCACTTGGATCCTCATTTACTGATAGCACTGGGTCTGAAGACAAAGATGTGTTTTTTTTATATCACTGTCGCAATCCTTGTGAATCCTTGTGAAGTTGAACCAGCTTCTCTTCAAAGACCCCAGCTTGCTTTGCCTGTGCACTGAGCTGTACAGGAACACAAAACTCCTGCGATGCAGCACAGCCATCCCATCATGTATTGAATGGCCCAGGCTGAGTGACCAGTCAGGATGGTGCCATGCTCAAGCAGCTGTACATATTTCAGACTGGAGTTATCTCACCTCTGGCCATTCTGAGACAATCACCTAAGCCAGTCTGGATCTATTTATAAAAGATAAATTTGATATAGGTAAATTTGTGTCCTTCACATTATCATAAAAGACATTACTAGAGTCACCTATAACTAAGGCTGGACAACAGCCATCTTTCTAAGATCCTGCTTTTCAATTACCTCTGCCCACCTCCTGCAAGTGAAGCGGGGAGATTTTAACCTACACAAAACAAATCTTAACAAATTTATTTCAGAATTATCAAGTTTATTTCAAAATGTTGAGTTTTCTATTACAGGACTGTGGATCAGTCCCTGTAAATAAAAGTTCCATTTAACAATCTCACTAAGTCTAATTATGTGGGATCTGGGAGAATACAATTTTACACATAATCAATGCAAACCTGCTATAATTTGGCAGAAAAAAAAGTCAGAAAACTGTATTCTCAATAAGGATTTTCAAACCTCTTGATCTGTCTTGTTTTCACCAAAATGCACATTTTTAAATCCCTGGGTTTCAACTATTTATTACTGGGTTAGAGTGGCAAACTTTGACTGGCTTTGAAGAGTTCCTTAGCTCTGTCTTACAAAAAGGAAAATATTCAGACCAAAAAACACCTTCCACTTGTACTTATAAAGGTCCTTAATTTTAAGAATTATGGCAAAAACAACAATTAAATTTCAAGGCTGACTGACACAGTGACATAAGTGCGTCAATTTGCACTAACAGCTTAGAATGAGATTGAGAAGGAAGAAATAAAAAATCTGATTAAAGATTGGGGTGGGAGATGATGAAATCGAGGGCATTTTAGATCAGGTAAAGAAAAGATAACTGTGTAAGAAGAACTGGGGTTACCTACATAATTGAGACTGACTCCAGAAAAGCAATAACTGAAAGGGAAGTCAGAGAAAATGCACATAGTCAATGAAGAGCAAAGGTGAGTGAGCATAGCTTAGGTAGGAAGCTAGAAAGATTTACTCAGAAACAACTTTGGGGTTAGGATGGGCTTGGGACAGAGATTTACACTGTCAGTGTGGAGATTATGGTTGATGGGGTGACATAAGAAAAGGTGAAGAGCAAGGACAAGTTAAAAAAGTTTTCTTAGGAGAGGTAGAAAGAAAGGTTGCAGCAAAAATTTTGTCACACAGAAGTATTTTGTGATCAAGAGTTAAGAGTCCTCAACAGCAGCAATGGTTTTCCTGACCATAAGACCATTGAAAGATTCCTGTAGATATAGGCAAATTGAAATTTTTAATATCTGCTGCTCAGCTCTGAGGACATATTTCCACTTCCCATCTTTTTTTTTCACAAAATTTCAAAGTATAGCTTTAGAGGCTTCTTCTGTATGTAAGTCAGAAATTAATTTCCTCATGAAGGACTCACTACACCTAATGTCTAGAATCTACTTTGAGAGTTTATGTTACTGTGAGGTATGAGCTTGGTTTTTTTGAAATAATGGCAGTTCTAAGAAAAATGGCTCAATTGAAATACTTTTCTGAAAGAAATAAATTTTTCATTTTGAAGATTAGAAAGGCCCCATAGTCGCATGGGAAGTGCTTCATTTTGAAAATGTCATTGCCAATTCAATTCAATGTCAACTTTAGTTTCATTTTAACTTTCTTTTTATTTTCATATTTTGAAAGCAAACTTAAAACAGAATATAAAACTTATTAAAAATACTGCTTGTCTTTTTATCTTTGTCAGTTTTACATTCCACACTTTCTTCCTGCCCAATACAAGTCTCAAATGTCCAATCAGCACAAGCTCTGTGAACTACATTACTGCCTGCAGTAGCACTCAACAGAAGCAGTGTTAGAATACATAGATAAAGTGCTAGATAAAGTATTCACTTTGCAGAGTATATCAGAAACTGCGTACAGCACTGAAGATCATAAATATATCAAACATTTTGTGCACTGATTTACTTCTCCTGTTATAAATCACATAATAAGAGCCCCTTGTGAGAAGAGATAATAAAAATAAATAATAGTTTTGAAATGCTTAGATATCAAAGTAAAGATCCATACAGACAGATGTAATAATGTTGTTTTACAGACAGGTTTTTCACCCCATAACAAAACAGAAAAAAGGGGGAAAAAAAACCCCAAAAAAACCAAAACGAGAGATGTAGGAACAATTAAATATCTACTCATCGGCACTCTATCTAGTTTGCAGTCTAAAAGAGGTGTAAATCCTCTGTTCTGGGGATGAGGAAGAGGGGCCACAAATGTTGTCAGTTACAGGACTACTTGGTATGTGTCAAAACATATAAGCAGAATAAGCAGTGGAAGATGCAAGGCACCAAAGACTGCACAAATAATCTTAATTTCAGTGTTCTCTGTGTTCTTGGAACTTGAGTCCCACTATAAAGATTTTAAATCATGCTTATTGTACAATGTTTGCCTAAAGACATTGATGTTATCTCTGTCTTCATTCTGTATCTTTGAACCTATATAACTGGTTCTTTATTGGGAATGATGAATTCTCAGTTTTCAGGCAAAGTCAAACAGATGCAACACTCTGAGACCATCCTTTACCAGCAGCCACTTCACTTCTCTCTGAGACCTCCTTACAGTTGTGCACCAGCCTTTTCCATAGCTCATTGCTTCTTTTCTACATCTTGTGCTTGTCAGACATCTAAGATGATGATAGTCTTACTGCTCATAAAGCACTTAGAAACAGCACACAAGAAAAGGAGTGTTTATCCTGTTTCAAACCAAATTCCTAAACTTTTACTCTATTGGTTTCTTTACACTTTCTCTTGAAAGAAATGGAGGGTAATAGCTCTCTTCTTCTCCCTAGCACAGTACATGGCTACAGAGGATGGAAAACATCATCTCCAATCTCAATTTAAAAAGTGCAATTTGAGAGAGGTTTGCAATTATAAGAAACATGACTTCAGTAATGATCTGCCAAATCAAGTTGGGATCACCCTAATAAACAAAATGATTTGTTTATGTCTGCAAGAAAAAAAAAGTTAAAAAACCATGCTTTAAACACACAATTTTTCTTACATATCATTATAAGCAGGAACAAGAATATTAAGAACAGAAGGAAAAAAACCAAATAGAATTGTGACAGATTTTTAATGAGAAAAGTTAAGATCATCAGCTGAATGTCTAGTTTGCATTAATTGTATATTCCTCATGAATGCTGTAGGGCTTACTGTAAAAGAAAATCCCTCCTGCATTATTTATAGTTTTCTAGTTAAGCCATTCTGCTCTTCTGGATTGACTACATGACATGACAGTAAAGAACATAAAACTTAAAATTCACATGTGGCCTCTGGATGAAGGATTGATGTGTCCTTCAAGAAGGAGACTTGATCAGCCCATGACATTTTAAAGAATACAGTATGGTCTTCTTAACAGAAAAGACCAGAGCCTCTCCTAGGGATGCTGGGAATCTGCTAGAAGCTGCAACCCATGGCTGAATTCACAATTGCAATGCTAATAAATCTCTTCTTACCAGAGGGATAGCTAAAATCCTGTTCTGTAAGAAGTGGTATCCACAGAAATACTAAGAATACTAAGAAATTACATAAAAAAGTGAGGTTTGGGGAAGATAATGTTGGTAGTGAGATAGCAGGAACATGTAAAGCCATTTGACAGGCAAAATTCACAGGACACACTTCACACCTTCAATCATGGATGTAATGGAATTTAAGAAAAAAGAAGCAAAGAGATGTACTACTGAGTTATTATTGTACATAAAGCAGTTGTAACAGTGTGAAACTAAGCCTAGCTGAAACAGCAAAGTATGTTTTTTCCAAAACCATGAAACTTCTGAAAGACAGACATTATCTAATGTTGCAACAGAGGTGGTTTTTTGCAGGTTTATAGTTACCTAAAATACATGAATCTCACCTATAATTATGAAACACATTTTAAGACATAGACTTCAACCCAAGGTGGAATGAATTCCGGGATGTGCAAACTTATATTGAGAAAGAGCTCCAAGACAACAGCTTCAGACAGTGAAGTGCTACAGCAATAATGGAAAATGACAAAATGAGCAATAGTAATAGGAACACCTGGAGTTATAAGAATGAAGGTGGAGTAGTAGAATAGAAAATTGAAATTAAATAAAGGAAACTCCTAACAATAAAAAACACAGCAAAATAAAGAAATTCCCAAAATTCTAAGTCAGAGGAACCGCCCATGATTATACTCCTGTTCAGGCAATGAGCAAATAAAATGGTAAAGCAGGCACTGAGTCACATACACAAAGATTTTCTTATGCTTCATATAAATTATTTATCAGATGAAATAAAACCTGCTACATATTAAAGGGTGATGGATAAAAAGCTAGGCTCCTGGCAGCATTGTCAGAAATGAAATAGGAGAGATGGTAAACTGATGCATCATGAACTTAAACAAGGCACAAGAAGTTCCTGAAGTGGGAAATGTTCTTCTGGTCTTTTTCAAATTATTCTACTGTAATAACGATGTGCTCCCCACCCCCCCCATCCCCCCACCCCTTT
>VZTB01002683.1:38349-65779 GCA_013397245.1 Thryothorus ludovicianus | reverse complement strand
CCCCCCCATCCCCCCACCCCTTTTTTTTTTAATAGGTTTTCTTTTTGAGAGAAGGCAAAGCAAACTGGAGGCTGAATAAAATCTTTTCTTCACAAATTAAATAACTGCATATTTTTCCTAAGATCACTGTAAAGATTGAGCTATATTCTTTCTTTTCTTCTGCCAAATCTTTTGGAAAGAAGAATTAAAAGCAAAACTTAGTATTTGTGAAATCCAAATGCTAAGAAATATGGACAACAAATAGGTCTTCTTAGGTATAATGATTCACTGTGAATCAGTGACACAAAACACTTTTTAGAATGAACAGTATAATGGGTAGGAACAAAGGAATTCCAGTAGCTGCTAATTTTGCTTCCAAAAGTCATTGTTTCAGCCTCTCAAGAAAATGTTAATTGCTATGAGAGCAATTCAAAGATATTTTCAGACTCCCATTCTGCACTAAAAAAAAAAATTCATTAGAGCAGATGTAAGAACAAGTTTCATATAGTTCCAAGTAAATGATTACTCGCTGTTCGGCATAAACATGATGTAGCTAAAATTTGAACAAGTGAAATTCAGTAGAGTAGGAGAAAAATTTTAAAAAAGAAAACCACACAGAACTGGCTAGTTTGAGGAAACCTCATCCTAAAGGACAATGTCAAGCTCTCAAGTAACAGTAGAAACACAAGAGTAAATAATTACCAATAAATGTGTATTTTGTCTATTGGCTCAGTACAAAAATGTTCCAAAGACAAAAATTATTTTGGATTTTGGGGATCTTGTATATTTATTTTTATACTCAGTAGAAAACAGTAGGTATAGAAATGAGGAAAAAAATGCATTATGTATTTAGTCATTTCAAGACCCAAAACTTTTAGATCAAATGTTATTGTAAGCATGATATAAGAGGTCCCCCAAGAACTTGCTTCTGAAATTGCATATTTCAGAAAGTGTTCAGGGGAATTTTAGTGCCAGGGGAATGTAAGAAATGTAGACAAAGAAAATTTGGAATTAGATGGATGATAAAACTAAAGTAGCATATATATAAATATAAAAGTATATGCAATATAAATTTGATGTGAATGAAAAAATTGCCCAGCTATTCTACTGTTGTCCCTACTGAACTCTATGTCAGGATAAAATCAGAAAACACAGACACACATTTCATACATTACTGAGATCAAAAGGTAGTCCCACATCTCCAGGAGGAATAGGGCACTATTGCATCATTCTTGTTTTTCCATAAAGCCCTTTCCATAACTTTACAAGGGCTTGGAGTTGCAGTTCATGTAGAAAATCTGACTGATTTATACAAGTTTAAATATAATTTTTCCTTTTTTGGTTTTTGGTTGTGAGTTCTGTTCTCCACTGGAACATCTAGAAGTTCCTTATAATCTGCTCGCAGCTACTCACTATTTCAATTATTTTTTTTTCCAAATAAATTTCTGGAAAGCAAGAATGTAGAGAATATTTGCAATTTTTATAAAACTGAAACACAGAATTTTTTTTTCAGTATATTTGCAGTTAGAAACATACAAGGTGCCTATTTTTAGGCAGAGTATGTGCAAGAGAAATAATGATTACTATTTGTCCATATTAGGAATTATTTTCCTGTAGATTGTGGCTGACTGCTAAGCAGATACCAAGCAAAGTATTTTACTCTTGATGTCCTGTCCACACGGAGTTGGTGTTTATTGAAGTCAAGGTTTTGGTATGAGCTCAGACTCATTAATCTCTTTTCTACTAGGCTGATTATAGACATAAAGCCTGTAAAATTCAGACATCTTGCCCTTGTTGCTTATTTCAACCAACAGAGGGAATGGACTCAAAACTAAGCAGAAAGATACCTGGAGATACAGGCAGGAAGAGAAAGCACAATTGCAAAATCTTAGCTCCCTTTCCTTAGGGAGACACATTTAAAAACATCTCTTGACTGTGGGAATTTTAACAGGAAGGATTTCTTTATGGCTAATAACTAGTAGGATTTGTTATCTTTTTACTGCCATGAGGTTTGCTGATTACCATAGGAATATTCCAGTGAGGAAATTTTGCTCACATGAATAAAAACATGTTGGACCAGAGTCTAAGAAAGCATGCTAATTCCTTTGGGTACACCAATATTATCAACATCAACACCATTGTCCTGAGGCAGAGCTTACTTGCTACTTAACATTTCTGAATCTGCTGTGCAACAGGCTATCACAAAGTGACTCTGCCCAGATGTTCAGCATTACTCAGTTGGAGCAAGCAGCATGTAGCCTGTACAAGAAATTTATGCACACACAGATCTTGAACATTATATAATAAACATTGACGATTGTCAACGGCGTCATTGGCCAAAGCCATTAGGAGTATGGCTATGAGATCACCTGGATGATTTTTTTTTCTTTTTCACATGAAAATGTTTCTGAAGGCTTAACTCAAATGGGGCCATGATCAGATTTCCATTACATTTTTTTTTGGAGATGCAAAGAATACTGGGCCAAAATACTTGAAATATGTGAAATATCTATCACAATTTTGTTCAAAATACAACCTAAGTACTTAGCAGAGTTTGTTGTATGATACCAATTGGTGTTATAAATAAAATTTTACATACATTACTTCAGAGATGCAGACTCCAAAAAATTGCTAAAGCACTATATAAAAAAACCTAACAAACAATATCCAGCCCATAAGCAAGGTGTTCAACATCCTATATAAACAGGATAATATTTTTATATTTCAGGAGAGTATTTGATTTTGAGTCCTTGCAAAGAGTCATTCAGTTTAGATTATGAAGTCTCAACTGAAGCTTAGTTTTTCAAAGCTTCATATTTTGCTACTTTTAGTTGTACCATATTCAGATGCCTCACTGCTGATTAAGACATCAAAATATTAATAAAGAAACATTTGTGAAGTATTTTAGTACTTTGAGGCTTCCTGCCATTCTTTGCCAGTTCTGAAAATCCTGCCACAGTTCCAAACCAGATGTTGACATGAATTCTTGAGATAGTCTGGAGAGAGTCTATATAATCCATCTGCATCAGAATGAGTGGATCATTTTATGAGTTAGAGCAGGGCATGTAATTGATAAAATTTAGTCAACTACTGAGGCAGTTCAGTTTCAGGGGAAGATTAGAGAAGTAGGTGTTTCAAATTATAACAGCCAGTAGGATGTTAAACCAAGTCAATTAAAGTTAAGTACTGAACCATTACATCCTTTTTGTCCCCACAGATAATAGCAAATATGCAGATATCTGCCATAGACATTAGTGCAGATATGAGGAAGAATGCAATTAGACATGTCTTTGAACATGAAGCAGTCCTGAGCTTTAAAAATATTTGTGACTGAGCGAAGTAATTGAATAAGCTATTTGATGAAATTTTGTAATCCAGAAAAAAATATGTACAAGGCAAGAATGAAAATTAGTGGAAGTTCAGAAGAGTTTTTCTGTTGGAGCACTTCTTTTAAAGTGAAATAATTGTTTGTTCCTTTCTTTTTCAAAAATACTATCAATTTTGAAATAATCAAGGAAGCAAAGACCAAATAAGAGTAAAGGTAACAAAAGTGTTAAAAAAAGAAAAGCTCTAAGCTCCCCCTCCCCCCAGATTGTTCTCAGTCTCCCTAGCACAATTTTTTTAAAAAAGGCAGTTGTTGAAAATTTCCTATGGAGATAAAACTGTCTATGCTCCTAAAAGTCTAGGACAGGGTACATATGAATCAACAAGGGAAGAGATAATGAACAAGACTTTTTAAATATTTTACATCAACCCTGAACTTGCATTAGAAATCTGGAATTGGGCCTGGGATCTATACGTGAATAACTCAGGAACAAAAATAAATTTACTTCTTCAGTTCTAGTCAAAATCAAATATATATTAGAGCTAGCAGAAAAATCAAAGGAAATATAAAGTCAATGGATATGCAAGATAGAAAGTGTCTTACCATGCTACGGAGGGAAAAATGGGTTGACTACACTTTCAGAAATATAAATATCTCTGATTTTTTAACTTCTCAAAATTTGTTCCTTTCAAAAATAAAATATTCCTGTGTTACATCAACAGAGGAATCTGACATAAGCCAGAATTAAGTTGTGTTTGGTTTCTATGCCTATTTTCAAATTTTCAGCAAGCTAAACTAAATAAGACTCAAGAGAACTACAGAAGCAGATGTTCACTTTAAAGATAAACCTCCACCAGACAATAGGAATCCAAAAACACTTTGAAAGAACACTTTCAAATAATTGCTATCCACAATTGAATGTAGAAATCCTAATAGAAGAGAGAAGGTTTAGCAAATAAACTCTCCTGTCTCTAGTCACAAATAGAAGATATGTAGAAAAAATTGTAAAATGCAGATGAGCACTAATCCCTTTCTGCATCCAGTGATGTGTCTCAATCAGCACATAAGTCCTGTAATGACTTGTGCTAAACCGGTTTTGGTAAATTTTTCCTTCCACTTGTCCAGTTCATTCTGAAACCACTTAAGATACAATTTGAAAAAGAATCCAGTCCAGTCATTGTAAGCATGATTCTTTTCTTCACAAACTTCAGAGGAAACTAGACAATATTTAAAAGTGCCAATAAATGACCAATCAAAACAAGGACAACTCAAACCGGAATTCTCTAGGCTGATGACCTCATTATCTCAACTTACCTTTACCACATTAGCAAAGTTATAAAAAAGAATAAGAACACAATTACATTTAATAGAGCATTTAATAGTACACTTCCTGACTGGTCTTCTGCATTAATTAAATTTGAGTGACTTCATTATCTTTGTGAAAAAACTACATTAAACCAGGAATACATCACAGCAAAACACAGTATTCTCTTTCCACTACTGAAAACTCAGCCAGGACTGTTTTAAATTTTCTTTCCAGATTTATACTTTCTACGAAACAAATTACATATATTCTGATTGTTGAGTAATATCTTTCTCTTTGCAAAGATAAACCAAATGGCAATGACTGAAATCAAAGGTAAAATAGGAAAATAAGAAAGTAAGCTTGTTCCTGCAAGACCAGTGTCTTGTTTTACACCTTTGGCCAAAAATGTTGACTTCTCATAAATAACACGTTGTTTATAAATTCTGCTTTATGAGAAAATAAGATACAGAAAAAAGATATCAGCAAAACCCTGTATTTAAAAAAATAAAGTGGTTTTATAGCTAAGCATGTCAGATGCAGTAAATAAAGGCAATTTTTAAAGATTTTAATTATATTTGTAATATGTTGATAAAGGTGAATTTTAGCAACAACAGAATTTTTATTTGTGATATATTACAGTGTAGAAATATTTGTGGAAGTGAGCCTTTAGGCAAAACTGCAATCTAAGGGGCACTAGATAAGAGAAGAACACCTCATTAGACTGTCAGTGTGGCATAGTAATTAATTTAGAGACCATTAATAGCAGAAAGGCAATTATATTAGAGAGCCCATATTAGAATTTAATTTAGTACCATTCACTGGCTAAGTTTATGATATTATTTATAAAGTATTTAGCATTGTTATGCATTGAATAATATTATAAACTATCTGCTATACATATTATTCAACTAATTCCTCCACATTATGATTAAATAGCATCTATTAAATGCCAGTAAAGAGGAATAAACTTCTTTCTATCTTGCCATAAAGCTTTAAATCTATTATATTTTACTCAAGCTTTTAAGCTGTGCCTGTATAATAAACTATAAGTGAAACAGATAAAAATCCATATTTTCAATATCAAGAATTTTGAATATTTTGTATTCTTTGAAAAAGTAACCAAAAAAATTGTTATTACTTTGCAGGTTTTCTGATTAGTTGCTCAGTGAAGCTTCTTTTTCACAGGATTCCCCAAAGGTATTTACAAAGGAATGCCCTGACGCTGAAATCACTGCACATCTCAGAAAAAGACTTTGTATAAAAACTGTCACTATCACTAATGAGCGAAGTAAGGAAATTTATCAGAAATCATGACACATTCTTGGGGTGAAATACTTTCATAAAATCATAGAATGATTTGTGTTGGAAGGGACTTTAAAGAGATCTAGTTCCAACTCCTTACACTAGACCAGGTTGCCCAGAGCCCCATCCATCCTGGCCTGAATCCACAGCTGCTCTGGGTAACCTGTTCCAGTGCCTCACCACCCTCACACATGTAGCTAAACACACATATACATCTATATAGAATATACACATGTACATGGAAAATAGACATGTTTTTCCCCCTCCCTCACTTGAACAAGCAAAAGAGTATCAGATAATGGGACTTTCTATATTAAACTAAGTTAGCTTAATATTAAAAAAGAAAAAAGAAAACATACAAAAGAAGGCTGAGGGGAACAGCATCTAAGAAAGTGAAGGAAATCATGAATGACAAATCCTTTTCGAAATGCATTTGAGAAATGCTTAGCAGAGTAGAATCTAGAGGGTGAAAGTATAAAGCAAATATTCAGAAGAGGTAAGATACATTAAAATATTAAGTGAAATGTGTTTTCCTTGTCTGCTCTGCTGTAATTTGGAGATATTCCCATACCAGAATCTTTTATTTCCAGGTAAGATGCTGAGCAGATCTTTATCAGATTGAAATGTAAATATAAAATCTTTAAAGTGAACTTATAAAATGACAAGCAGCAAATCACTAGCCCTAGAAGATATTAAGTAAAGAGTTTTTGACCAGCTCAGAGAAGGAAATATTCTTGTGGTGTGTAAAATTTATATTAAAAATGGTTTGGAACAAAAGGACTGCAAATAATGGGGCAGAGTTCACCACCAAATGTGTTGAAATCTAATGCATACAGGTTAAAACATTCAACCAGATTAAATTTAAAAACCAGACACAAAGGATTCTCTGTTGATGAAGCTCTTCAGCCCAGATTACTAGAGTGCAAAAGTTCTGCTCGCAGGTGCAGGGTCTTTCGAAGTGCATTGGGTATAGACTGAGGCAGAAGCAGGGCTGTAGACTAGATGGGTCTTGTTTGGGCCCTACACATGTGGGCTTGGTTTTCCATCTGTTTGTTTATGCTACTTCAGGAATTTTTTCTAGCTTAGAAACATTAGTCACAGAGAGTTACTGCAGATGAAGTATGCCTGCTTCTATTCCATTATAGTGTCCCAAGTAAGAGTTACCTTCTCTCTGCATGACAAACTGCAACAGAGTCAGCCCTGAAACAAGCTATCTCGACAATAGAAGGAATGAGAAAGAAAAGTACATCCTGCAGTGATCTTACCAAGTCTGTATCAAGTACAGCACAGCACTACTCATTGAACCTACACTCTTACAAGCCGTGTGTAATTCCTACTGTTAAAAATCTCTAATAATTTGCAGCTAAACTCCTAATAAAATGTTGAACTTCCAGCAGATGTTCAAAGACATTTGCAAGATTTATTTTTAAAAGCCATATAATTACAATGAAGACAATTTAATTAGAGACTCAAAGATGGTCTGTAATTGAACCCTGCAGCACAATCTTCCTTCCAAGAGAAAAGAAGCTTGCTTTGCTTGACAGAGATGAACCAGAGTAAAAACATAAAACCATCCTCAAAAGCAAAGCCTTAGAGGTAGTTGTTTGTTGCCTAGAGCAAATAATTGTATTTGAAACAAAATTTATTTTCACCTTTGTGCAGGCTTGGAGCAGCTTACCAATGGATCTTTCTCTGAATGTTCAGTACTGATATTGATATACACTCAATAATTCTCATGTAACACATAAGGTGAAGACTGGAGTGTTAATAACATATCTCTGGGCATTCATTTGTAAGTATCTTTGCAGCCTCAAGATGAAAATTGAAGTTTGAGCCCAAATCCAGGAAAAAAAAGAAGAGGGGAAGAAGCCTAAGCTCCTTTGGCATCCAACCTTAAAGCCAATATCTCACAAACAAAATACATATCAGAAACCAGATGCCAAGTAGAATTTTTTTTCTACTTCTTAAGAATGAGTTCTATCTCTCTTTTACCTATGGGTAGGTACATGTGAGAGGCCAAGGAAATGCTGAAAGAAAGAAGAAAAATAAACATACATTGTGAAAAATTGATATAAATAAATGTATATATGTAAGTATACTAAAATCCCTGGACACGAAAAAATACTGAAGAGCAAAGTCTGCATCTATGATTTTGCATGATACAAAAAACAACCTATTTCCCACATAAACTTTAATTCTGGTTGGTTTTATTTTTTTTTTAATTGTGAGAATTATCTTGGAAACCTGAGAAACATCTCTCGAGCTTAGGTTTGAAAATGAGATGTCATTTGCTGGTCTTCAAGCAGTTTTACAATACTGCTCAAGGTCTTGGAAAGCTTGGAGGCTAAAAAGAAAAATGAAATACATATTTGCCTAAGTTGAGTTACCTTGTAATGTCCAGTTATTATATGAAATATGATCTCTCTTAAATAATGCCTGGATTTAGTTCATACTGCAGTGAAAGTGAAAACTAACATTACTTAACAAAGAATTAAAAATAGAGATACAGCACAAAAGTTTAATAAGGCTTAGGTCATAATGTTTTCTTATAAACGAAACCCAAGGAAAAATATTGAGAAAATTGAATTCACAATACTGGTAGGTGTGCTGATGGATGACAAGGATTTTGAGTTTCTCAAATGTATTTCTTATCTTCAACAAACGAAATATTGGGGTTTTTTAAGCATAAGTTGATGCCACCATTATCTGCTTCCAAACTTAACTTTAAAAATATCAAATTAAAAAATCTAAGTAAAATAATCTGACATTTTAGTTTTATTTTGCTAAACAAAGAAATTTTAAGATAAGAGAGGCTACATAGTCAGAGCTAGAATTGGACAGGAGAAGAACAAAGGACAAGAAAGATGAAAGAAAAGACTAGAGAAAGGACTAGGTGTTAGAGTGTTCACAAAGCCAATCTGATGGCAAGGTTCTGCATCTGTCCTTGATCAGTAGGATGACATGCAAAGGTGAAAGTGTGGCATAAAAAAATAAATAAACCTCACTCACAAGTGTAAATAAGACATCTTCTAACTCCCTTCAGGGGAAAAAATAGCTATCAAAGTGGATTTCTGAAGGAAACAGGAAAAAAAGGAGAGAGATTTTTAAGAGTTTTTGATTAGTGGAGCTGTTAAGCAATCTAAATATAAGATTTATTTCTTTTCCAGGGAGACAACACTTTAGAGATATTGTAACTGTATATGCAGCAAACTTCTGCATCTACTTAGAGAGATGTCTGAGTTTATAAATTTGAAGTCCATATTTGCAAAGTTTAGAAAATAAGTGAAAGCTTTTAGTATAAGACTGTTGTCAATTAGAGATAAAGACATGAGTTTGATCTCTAATTGCTGGTGGATCTTTGGACACAAGCCGTATAGCAGGACTTAGCAGAATTTGACCTTCAACATCTATACTTACTCATACTTGTCAGAAAATGAAATTAAATAGCTCCTCTGATCATTGTTATTTCAGCAAAGCAGGTCAGCAGCCTGTCACTTCTCTCATGCAACTTTCTTCTTGTTACAATTCTAATCCATCAAGGTAACTTCAAGGATATGTTTCAAAATATTTTTCCCCAAGGTAGCATTAAGTTGACACTTACAACAAAAGCTCAGCATTCTCAAGTCCTTTCCATCCCTTGTCATGAACAGATGGTACAATAAAGGTAGAAGCATTTCCTTACTCTCAAAACTTGGAGGAAATGGAATTCATTAGGAATACCAAAATTGATGCTATAAATATTTCTGAAGCTGTTTATATTTTAGTGCATAACAAGTACAGTAGCAGCAATATGTTTCCTGGCATCTGGCACTATATATCAGGTTTATGTGGCCCAATTTTGGTAGAAGGGGGGCTACAGGGGTGGCCTCCAAGAACAGCTGCCAGCAGCTTCTCCCACGTGCCAGCACTAGTCAGCTCCAGGATGGACCCACTGCTGGCCAAGGCCAAGCCCATTAGTGATGGTAGTAGTAACTCTGTGATAAAATACCAGGAAGAGTTGTTGCACAGAAGTAATTACACATAGAGAACAGCGGGATGAGAATATGTGAGAGGCACAACTGTAAGAAGACACCAAGGTCACTGGAGAAGTAGGGACAGGAGGTGCTTGAGGCCCTGGAGCAGAGATTCCCCTGCAGCCCGTGGTGCAACCCATGGTGAGGCAGCTGTGCCCCTGCAGCCCAAGGATGCAGAGGTGCAACCACAAGGATGCAGAGATCCATGTGCAGTCTGTGGAGAGAGGATACCCATACCTGAGCAGGTGGATGCCTGAGAGGATGTTGTGATGGATTGGAAGTCTGTGCTGGAGCAGGCTCGTAGCAGGCACGTGCAGAACTATGGAGAATGGAGCCCATTGTCGAGCAGGCTTCCTAGCAGGACATGTGACCCTCCAGGGAATCCACACTGGAGAAGACTGTTCATGAAGGATGCCACCCATTGGAAGAGTAACCCACTTTAGGGCTATTTGTGAAGAACTTCTGTCCATAGGATGGACTTACACTGGAAAAGTTTGTAGAGGACTGTGGGAGAGATCCCTTACTGGAGGATGGGAGCAACAACTCTTCTCCCAGCACAGCAGCAGAAACAATGTGTAATGAACTGACCATTTCCTGTCTCACTGCACCACTGAAAGGGTAGGGGTAGAACCTGGCAGGAAGGGTACACTAGAGGGTGAGTGTTTTTAGGACTTGGTTCACTTCTTATTATCTTGCTCTAATCTTGGTTAGCAACAAATTTAATCAATATCCTCAAGTCAAATCTGTTTTGCCCATGATAGTAACTGGCAAGTGATCTTCCCCATCCTCTCAACTCAGGAGCCTTTCATTATACTTTTCCCCCCTGTCCATTTGCAGAGGGGAGTGATAGAGCAGCTTTGGTTGCTGCCTGGCATGCAGCCCGTACTAATGTCATCAGTGAGTGATTGAAATTTAAAAGAACTCATAATATTGGAAATACAACACTTTTACCCTTTTGTGTTATCTCGAAAGCTGCAAATTCTTTTTCTTAAGTGGTGGAGATTCCTAAAAATCCAGATGGTGTTTGCATCACCACACAGTGGGCAAAAGAAGTATTGAAAAATAGGTTAGTGGTACGCTCTTGGGTGTAAGGCACCTCAACATCAGTGCACCTCTTGTGCTGCTGTAAGTTTGAAAAACATTTTTCAAAAGTTAAAATTCATTCTTTGTAGGGCGTGCTTTAAGTTGACTTTACTTTTACTCCCTTTGGAACCTCCATGAGGCAGAGCATAGCAGTGTCTCTGCTTTCTACTTCCTGCTGTTCTACTCAACACAGCAAAATGTAGTCACCCCCACGCAGGACACGGACTGGTTTGCACTCCCTGTGACTGAAAAACACACATTAGGCCATCCCCTGCATGTTAGGAAGGATTCCTCCTTTGTCAGGACCACACACAGGGCTGATGTGCATCTTGCTCCTCACTTACCCTTTTAAGATATGGCCAGAGCTGGACCCACAACTTAGCAAAGCATACTTCCAGACTGCCTAGAACACTCCTGGATGCTATAAAAAAATTTACTTAACTTGTGTGTTTCCCTAGAAATACTAGACTCTTCATAACAAGAATATTTTGTCATTAGTCAAGAGAAGAATTTCTTGGCTTTCTGAGTGCAAAACTAAATTAACCTACCTAGAAAATAAAGACCATTAAAACCTCCTCACTTCCAGGACTTAGTATCTCCCTTTCCTTTTTTCTCTTCCCAGTTTAATTTATGGAAATATCAGAAAAGAAAACCTTTACTTCTAGAAGTGGACACAGTACTTGCATTTACCTTTTTTACAGAAGAGCATAAAACCCTATGAACATATAGGTAATATACTTTTACACAGCTTGAAGTATTTCTTAAAGGGGAAAGGAAAACAGAGGATGTTGAGTATGATCTGTAATCCAAAAAATGTGATGGTTTCTCTCCACCTAGTAACTGAGACACCTCAATATTCTACTACAGCTGAGACAGTGAGTTGAAAAAAAAAAAAATCCCACATAGAAACTGTTTTTTTTCCTTGCACTTTAACAGGAAAGGGAATATGCAGCTGTTAACAGTGAATTATAGGATAAAAATAATAAATAGGGCTGAGCTCACAAAAGGAAATATCACGCCAATCACTCTGCATTCAAAAATCCTCTGAATTATGCAGTGCAAAATCCTCGCTTACAAGAATATGCTTACACGGAACCACCTGGTCATTATACACTGTTTTGTTTCTTTTGTGATAAAATTTCATGTAGAGAGGATGTTGAAGAGATAAAGTAAATGAAAAAGAAAGGAAATAAAAAATAAAGCATTGCTATCATGCAAGAAAAATAATAACTAGATGGGAGGAGTATTTTTCATTTTTTCTCTCAATAGAAAATTAAAAACTAGAAGAAAACAATCAAAATATGATAATCATTGTATTTGATATTTTTTGAAGAAAGGGGGGAAAATCAATTTAAAAAAAGAAGAGTAACTATGGAAAACAACTATAAAAACTCTCAAAGTTAGGATCATTAGGAAAAAAAAATTACCCAGATTAATTAAGGATATTTGATAACTTTGTATTTGAAAGAAAGATTACAACATATATTATATTGATGTTCTTACAAACATCTTATATTGATGTCCTTCCATCAATAATAGCCCCTCTATTAATATTTATGATATGCATATTGGCTTTTTGAATTGGCTGCAGTTTACTCCCCTGTAAAAAATTTAAAGAATGCTATATATCTGAAATTACCCTGTAATTCCATCAATGATATTAAGACAGCTTTAGGGTTTGCCTCAAAACTCGGTGGCTTGAAGGCACTCTTTGATTTTAATAAAGAAACCTATGCAAAGAGCAAGCTGTCAATTTAACTATAAGTAGGTCAGAGCTAAACTAGGACACTTTTTCTTTGGGCCAAATCACAAATCAGAGGGAAAAGGCTAAGCTAAAAGGGTTTTACTAAAAATGCCAATCAGGAGTTACACAACCAAGGAAATGAATCAGCCAGTGACTTTTACAGAGCAAAGAAATGGCTGCCCACAAGTATTTGGAATCACTTATAAGAGCAGAGCCATTGAAAATGTCCAGTTCCTGCAAGAGAAAGTTGTTATGCATGAGTGGAACTGGAGATGTTTTATTTTCCTGTAGATTGCACTGTGCAAACAAAGGGGAAAGGAACAAAAATTTAAGAATTGCCACACTATAGGATACATAAATTCTTTTAGCGTTGGTTTATTCTTTTCAGTCAATGATCATTGCATAAAAGGAAGGAGTGGATGCTGTAGGATAGATACCCATAGGTATGTATGGATGTATACGTAACTATTTAAACTTCCACATTTCTGGTTCAGTTGTACTAGAATTGTCCTCCCGAACACTAACAGTCACACAGTCACACAGTAACATAGCTTGAATCAACAGCCTGAGGACTTCAGTGTAGAGCAAATGCCATCACTGAATAACTAAGTATGATTCTGAACATCATTTGATGTCTTTTTTTTTTTTTTGACACATAGGTATTTTTATGACACAAATATCCATACTTTGGGTCATCATCCACACTGCATTATTTAGCAACCACCTAGGTGTCTTAAAATCTCCCTCAGAATCAGGATCTTAAAATAATACGCACCTCATGTGTAAAGGAATCTGCCCCCAAAAGCATATTTAGTGTCAAAACAAAACAGGAAATGAAGAAACATCATAGAAATAAGGCAAAACAGAAAAGGGGAAAAAAAAATAAAAAACAATCTTTTGTTTTCTGAAGTTATCTGAACTTTTCATTTAAATCAAATAAACATTAACAATACGTGCTAGTATAAATGATTTTTTGATTTACAAATCAGATCTTTCATAAAGCCAAATGCCTCATAGGAAATCCTAACATCTTCCTTGTCCTGATCCTAGCAGAGCTGGAGGACGAGCAGTGTGATGGAGACCAATATTCTGCCCTTTGGTACAGTGTGCTTCTCACAGCCACGACAACATCCTGGCACACTCCCTTCTCATGTTTGATTAATTACATCCCCACTGCTAACACTGAGAAATCAGTAGTCAGCCTCAATTTAGTGTGCAAGAGAGGGACCTATCTTATGGAATTGTTCCCTCCAGTACACCTCCAGTCTAAAAGCTCTAAAGCTTTGCTCAGAACAGTAAATTAGAATTGCAGAGAGCATTCCCTGGCACTGGGACCTGACCATCTATACTGTTAGGCTTTTGGGATTGCACCATATGCAGTTTTTATCCAGATGAACTGGCACTCTTCAAATAATCCCTGTACATGCTTCGTATTTATCAGGAATAAGTTTAGAAGCAGTCACTGTGTTTGCATAGCAAAACAGGATAGCATCATAGACCAGGAATCAAGCTATTCTGTCAGGTGGCTTTAGGGTCACTGAAAACCATTTGTGTCTACACTAATAAACAGAGCTGCAGAAGAATACATGAATAGGGCAGACTAGATCTGATTAGAATATTTCAGATTGAAGGTATCTAAACCAACAATCTCGTCCAACTGTCTGATCTTTCAGGGATGACCAAAAGTTTAAAAAGTTGTTTAGAGCATTATCCAAAGGCCTTTATAACCCTGACAGACTCAGGGCGTTGACAACCTCTCCAGGGAATCTGGTCCAGTAAGTTACTATCCTCCCAGTAAAGAAATGATTCCTAAATTTAAAGTCTGAACCTCTCTTAATGAAGCTTTGTAGTGGTCCCACATGTTCCCTCACTGGATACCAGAGACAAGAGATCAGCACCTCCCTCTCAAGTTCTCCTCCTCAGGAAACTGTAGGGAACAATGAAGTTGTTACAAACAGAAGTGGATCTATACAGAGAAAATGTTGGAGATGACTGAATGTTCACATTAAACCTGCATATAAATATTAATCATTTGAAAAAGAGGAAAAAGGAAAAAAAAAAATCCCATTTTCTATATAGTGGTAATATCCTTGCAATTCTGACCTATGTACTTCTGGATATGTTGTTAAAAAAGTTTAATAAATGGTTGAGTATACCAAGTGGTCCCTTTACAGAATTTACAGTGGGAAAATACCTCTGCAGAAACCATGTCAGAAAAACAGACTGTGATCTTTGTACAAAACTTTGTATTAGGTGACCAAATTCAAATAACTAAGATTTGTTTAAAAATAATTTTAATGATAATCTAGCATACAGTCAGTTACTTAAAAAAACCAGCATTCTTAAGATAAAAATCGCTGCTCAAACAAGCTTACCAGTGGTAACTATGAATTATAAAATCAAAACAACCTATAGGATCAAAGAAACTAAACCTTAACTTTGTAGTGCAAGGTTATCACAAATAGTTGTTTTGCTAGATATACAAATAGAACAGAGTGAAATACTGCTGTGGAATATGATATGCAAAATTGGACACAAATAGGTGACATAAAAAAAACAAAAAGAAGAGAAAAAACAGTTTAGTTGTACTGAACTAGGAAAAGGTATTTTGCCAAAATTACTAACCATATTAGTCTAAAAGTTTACATCAGGAACTTCTTCCAGCCCCAGATACATTAGTTATTAAGCTAGGTAGTAGAAAGTTGTTACCAAATTTTGATAGACCTAGTTGTTACCTAAATGTGTAGCTAACTCAGACAATGTTAAGAACTTTAAAACAATTTAGGAAAATAAGATAAGATATGCTACTGTATTAGAATTTGTGCAAAAAGCACAATTGCAGTCAAAAACTTGGAAGTATGTATTTATATTATTTTTATCAGGGAATCACAGAATCACTAGGTTAGAAGACACTTTTAAGATCATCGAATCCAACCCATCCCCTAACACCTCAACAAAACCATGTCACCGAGTGCCACATCCAGACTTTTTAAACACATCCAGGGATGGTGACTCCACCACCTCCCTGGGCAGATAATTCCAGTACTTTATCATTCTTTCCATAAAAATCTTTTTCCTTATATCCAACCTATATTTCCCTTGACACAGCTTGAGACTGTGTCCTCTGGTTCTGTCAGTTGCTGCCTGGTGACAGAGACCAACCCCCATCTGACTACAGCCACCCTTCAAGAAGCTGTAGAGGGTGATAAGGTCACCCCTGAGCCTCCTTTTCTCCAGGTTAAACAACCCCAGCTCCCTCAGTCATTCTTTACAGGGTTTGTGTTCCCAGTCCCTCACCAGCCTCGTTGCCTCCTCTGGTCTGGCTCCAGCATCTCAAGGTCCTTCCCAAACTGAGGCCCCAGGGCTGGACACAGCACTCAAGGTGTGGCCTCACCAGTGCCCAGTACAGGGGCAGAATGACCTCCCTGCTCCTGCTGGCCACGCTATTCCTGACACAGGCCAGGATGCCCTTGGCCTTCTTGGCCACCAGGGCACAGAGCTGGCTCATGTTCAGCTGGCTGTTGACCAGCACCCCCAGATCCCTTTCTGTCTGGGCACTGTCCAGCCACACTGTCCCCAGCTGGGGGTTGTTGTGGCCAAAATGCAGGACTCAGCACTTGGACTTGTTAAAGTCATCCTGTTTAACTCTGCCAATCCATCCAACCATTCCAGATCTCTCTGCAGAGCCCTCCTACCTTCCAACACATGCTCCCAGCTTACTGCTGTCTGCAAATTTACAAATGAAAGATTCAATACCCTCATCCACACTAATTAAATGTTAAAGTTACAAGTTTAAACTTGAATGTTTGAAGACTCACATATTTTTTGAAATACTTTTTGAGAGTCTTTATTTTGTCATCCAAGACGAAGCATGGATAATATTCTGAATGTCAGTTTGCCTGTCCTCTGTCCTCCTTCATTTCAGCTGGAATAATGGTATTCATATTAATTGATTCCCAGAATTTCTAATTCTTGACTTCTCCCAAGCTCTGCTAGAAAAAAAGCATTATTATGCTCCAATTGTTCTATCCTTTGAATAGTACACCTTTCCATTGCACATACAAATTGTATAAAGATCACCTTCCTGGTGGTAAGTGGATATCTATTCCTCAGATTGCTTCTGCAGTAGGAAAGAACACTTTACTTCTGAGAACAGGCCTTCTGCTTGTTCTTCCATTTTGCATTTGCATCTCTGCTCACTCCAGCTACTGTGCTAAATCCGTGTTATATTCTTTGTTCTAATGCTTGTATTTCTCTCTGTCCAAAAAGTCTAGAAGTTTACAAATGAAGACTGTTACAAGTTATGGATTAGATGCCATATTTAAAGAAACAATGATTGAATGCATTTTTTCTATCAAATTATGATTAGTATGAGATAGAAAAATCTTCTAGGTATTATTATTAAAAACCTAAACTCTTTTATTCTATCATATCTGAACTAATTTCTCAGTTATAGATTTAGTATCATTTTTGCTGAATTTTCTTACAGGCTTTTTGTTCCCACATCTTGTTACTCAAATAGCGTAGGTGTTTTTAGATAGAGCAGCAAAAAAGCATACAAAATACAGTTTCCCATAAAAAAAAAGAGATAAATTTATATTTCTCAGGTCTCTCTGTACTGTAATTGACATTTAATCCTTTGTGTAGCATTATAAAAAGTAACACAGGAAAGTTCCTGATGAAGCTGAAGAATTTTCCTCTGCACTAATATTCTCTAGGAAATCTCACATGGACAGAATTATCATTCTGAGTTGCATGCACCTACTGAGATATATGTATGTGTTCACAATACCTTCCTTTCTTAACACCTCTTTTCAATTTTTTCTATTCACTTGGCTGTTTTTGTAGTTCAAAAGTTGTTTGCTCAGACCCAGTGTAACAGCAGAGATCTCACTTCCAAAATCATACATGATTATAGCAGAAAAGATGAATTGAGAATTCTTATTGTGTATAAATTCATCTCTATTGTCATCTGTTCCCCTCAGCAGTTAGTTGGGCAATGAAATAATAATTACTTTATAATTTATGCCAAAAATTCCCTCACAAATTACCTCTCACAGTTTTAAAAGTAATATTTGACAGATGATAAATATTAAGTCTTATTTGATTTACTTGAAATTCCATAGATGGGATTTGAATTCCAGAAGTAATTTGATAGTTTCTTAGTTGATTGCATGGCTGTTGAATTTACAAATTACTGCTTGCAGCTGTTTTTGCAGTTCTTCCTCAGGGTTAAACTGTTTAGAAGAAAACTATCACATTTTAATTAAATCTAATAGGAAATAGAACAAAACCTGGGGTTTTTTTGGAGGGGGGATAAGTTTCAAAATATTTATATTTCAATAATTATTTAGAATTTTTTTCATGTAATATTACACATTTATTACAATTTTAATTTCCAAGTGCATTTCCTACCTTAATCAGGATTTATATAAGTGATTGAGAAACTGCATACAATAAGTTTTAACATTTTAAAGTGGTCACAGACTTGGCTTTTAAAGAGACTGCAGTAGGAGGAAACTTTGTTGGAGAAAGTCAACAATGTGGCCCCCAATGAGGCTGTGAAAAGGAACTCAGAATAAAAACATAGGCTTTCCAAAGCTACACAATTTTAAAAGTCTTCCCTAAAATCTTAGCAATATTTTAGGAAAGCATATTTATTCTTCAGAGCTTTATTATCAGACAATACTTCTCAGATGCAGAAGACTATTAGGCTATGCAGCCAACCATCCCAATGTTTATGCCCTGATTGATCCTCTCCTGACTACAAAGATAGCCTAAGATAGAGTGATGCCTTACAAGTTTTGGCATTCTCAGTGCACTAATACACCCACTCACAACTTATCCATGCTTATTTATTAATATAATGGATATTTTCATAATACAGAGCGACAGAATCACCAAGACTTTAGGACAGAGAAGTGCTGGGAAGTCTTGTACTTTCAGAGGATTTCACACAGATATTAAAGTGAAACATATCTCTAATTTCTCTTTTATCTGAGTTCCTCCCCAGTAAATTATATTCCAACTAGACAATTCATTGACTTACCACAAAAGTGATCCAATTCCTGTAATTCTTCACCAAAGATGAATTTCTTGTCATGAAAACAAACCTCTCTCTTCCATTCCTGTGACATCTTCTGTTTGGGTCTGATGAGTCCCTCTAACATGTTGCAATGCCCCTGACTGGGCGATCACTGTACATCAAGGAGGTAATGACCCACCCAGCAGTCACTGGGAGAACCTCTGGATGTGCTGGGCATCCACAGCCCCTGTCTTCAGGGTGAGCTTCACAAAAGGAGCCTGCAGGTTGCTCCCACATGGTAGAGATGATTACACCACCTTGATATCCTTGCTTTTATCTAAAAGTGCAGCAAGAAGTTCATATGCAAACACCCTCTCTGCTTGACAGTAGAAGTGGTGAACTGAGCTATTTTCTTGTAAGAAAATCCAATAGGTCAAATGATCAAAACTGGATAATGCTTTTTAGAAATGGAGTCTGCATGGTTTGCTGTGTCCTGATAGTTAAACCATTCAGTGATGCATTTTTCAGGGTTCTCAGTATCTAAGATGTAAAAGTAGCCATACTTTTCTCTCTCTGTAGCGTTAACTCAAAACTCCACCATTTTGAATGATACTCTTCTTACTTGTATCATAAGGAACTAGTGCCTCTTGGTGCAAAACACATCCAAAGTACCTACTAATCCACAAGAACCACAAGGTACATGGAACCTGAAAGGTTTCTTAAAAGCAAGCGACATACAAAAAATTTGAGTATAATTCCTGCAGGCATCTGTGGATGTTATCTTGATATTTCCAGACCACTTATACTTGCTGCTTGTTCGAAAAATAACTTTTTTTAATAGGTGTCAGTGGAAATTCTAGAGAAAAAATATATTAAATTGACCTTTTTTTTTGTTGTTTCATTGTAGTTTATATGTTGTTTGTACTGTACTGATGGTTTAACCTAGTATTAAGAAGCAATAAGAATCAAGTTAATTCAAATTATTTTGAGATTTACTGTACTTAATTTCTTGTAACGTAGAGCATTATATTCACAAGCTGATTGATATGTTGCCTTCACATTTCTGTCAACCATCATTTTTAAAAGCTCATTATTGATTGCACTTAACACAAGGAAAAAGCATCATGCAGTAGCACAGGCTTTCGCCCAGTCATGCTGAAAAGCACGTCCTACTTGCATTAGAAACTTGGAAGGTGAAAAGATTGTGTTTTTTCAGATCCACAACTTTTCAGTGTGATAACTCCTTTTCAACAAGTCCTCCATCAGAACAAAGGACATATATTTTTTTCTGTCAGCTCAGCTATGTGGTCCATAACCTCTATATGAATCCAATATATGGACTACATGGATTCCAGATTTATGTAATTTTTAAAAAAATGTAACTCTGGGTTAAGACTGGGAAAGAATGTCTGCTCCTGATCTAACCTGGGATGATAAAATGAGATGAAAGATTAAGTAACTTCTATTATTTCAGTTGGGTTTTTTCCCTGGAGAATAGAAAAAGACCACTTATTCCTAAACTTTTACACTTCACACTTTGCAGGCTCAACTTTACAGTCAGATTCTTCAGAAAATCCTGTTCTATAAATATCTATATCTTTGTATTTTTCTATCTCCTTTTTCAGATTATTTTCTTACCTTCCCTTTAGAACTCAGATTTCCAGGATTCCTCATGTTCTTTCAAGCCCCTTCACTTTGGACACACAGAGGTTATTAGCTGATAGTTCCTGCATGTCCTGGTAGAGACAGGAAGACCATCCTCAGTTGCTATATTCTCACTATCCACAGAGTCTAAACCCACAAAAATCTTTCCAAGTATACTTGTATCACTTTCTTAAAATTCTTTACTGAAATGAGATTTAGACAGAAGAAGAGCATTCTGTTCACAAATTTTAAGCTATGTCCTAAGCACGCAGGAAAGCCTGGTTCAACGGTATTATCAGTTTTCTACAGCCGTGACAGTCAAGCTCCTCAGAAAGACTTGAAGTTTATTGAAAACTATTTGTTGTAAAATTCTACTTCCAGTCTTCTATACGTGTGTTTCTGTGTGTTTTCAATTAAAAATTATATGTTGGTTCCTTCAGGTTTCCCCTTACTGTGCATGCAAAATACTAAGTATCACACATTCTAATTTTAATCTAATAAAAAAGAATATAATAAACATTAAATGTTAGAGAACTTGCAAAACTATTGTTTAGAAAAGTCTAGAATGACAACAGCTAAAAAATACTTTGTCTAAAAAGAATTTAACCTATAAAAATAATTTTCATAGGGAAGAGGTATTTTTTACATGAAATTAACAGGGGGAGAAAGAGCAGAAGTCAACTACAAAAATGATATTGAACCATAGGACTAAAACATACTTCCTGTCCTGCCACATAAATTCATCACTGTCAGAAGAAACCGAAGAGGTTTAATTCTTTTTTAATTAATTTAATTTTAATTATTTTATCATTAATTTTTACCCGGGAAGTAAGTCAGGAGACAACTGGAATATTTCTATTTCTCTAGAAAGAAATTTTACAACAATATCAGAAATGCATGGAATATCTAACAGTCTAGGGAAAAAAGTCACTATCATAGTTCCAGATCAGTGACTTTAAAATACAGAGCCCGAAAGACTGAACAAACAATGTTGCATATAGGTAAGGATTTGCATAAAAAGGACTTTTTTCTTACTCAATTTTCAATTTTTTTGCCATAATTCATTCCATACTATCAGTTATAAGCCCAATTTTTAAAATGTTTTAAGCTAAATTGACAATTACTTGCAGTGAAAAAATTTGACATTTTAATATTTCATCTAAAAATATGTCTGAGTTATTGCAATTGTTTCTTCTTGTAACCCAGAAGGAATTTCCTCTCTTTGCATATAATAGTTGAGACAAATATAATAAAAGTTATTAAAGTGGAAAATTATATCCAACTTCAATGCCAGCATATATTGCACTTTCAAAAGAATTCATTATTTCCCTTTGCCTTTTTTTACCTACAGTGGAATCCTTAAATGTTCTTTTAAATATAGTCTTTGAAAGTGTCAGACTGTCACAGAAGCTCCGTTTATAGCCTTGGCATTTCTTCTCATTTAAAGGACACAGCTTTTCTTCAGACAGCCTAGGCTACACCTAGACTCAATACATGCCTCTCCATCAGTCCAAGGCAAACCAGCCTGGGCTTAGTTTTGATTGCTATAGATTTCACTGAGACTCTTGTCTTAACACCATGAAACTGCATGAAGTTAATCACTTTGGCTCTCAAAGTGCTCAATTGTGTATTTGGCCGGGGGTGAAATATGAATGCCAACTTAAGTCTTCCTTAACGAATTACTGGAGAAAGAAAAGAGAAAGCACAAACCATTCTTCCATTCAAGCATTCCCCAGTTCCACCTGGGCATTCAGAGCACTATTCTTGTTCAGCAGCTGTAGAAACACCTGAACTCTTGCAGCAGTTTGTACTCAGAAGCAACACATCATTTTTTACATATATTGAATGACTTAACCAGCCCCAATAGGTGCAACTTAAGCCAATCTGAATACAAATTGTTAAACATTTTTTAAGCTTCACATTTTAATTTTGAAGACAATCACATTTTGTCGTAATAAAATTCCTTCCGTCCAAAAGAGTAATAGATTTAGAGTATTCTTAGTAAATCTTAACAACCTCAGTTATACCATAGCTGAAATTATGACTCAAGCTTTAAACTGTAAAATAGTAAAGTCTTACGTCATATTGTCTGAGAGCTAAATATTAAGAACATTTCCAGAAATATTATTCTCAAATAGCTGTGTCACTGGGTATTCCACATAATTGTGAGCTTCATTCAACTAAGCAATGACTCACCTAGAATTACATGTTCGTACACAAAAAACTTTTGCCTACAAAAGAACCAGACTCTTGAAGTGCATCAACAAAAAAAAGCTTTAATTGAAAAATAGTGATTTTTCAGTTCAGCTGCAGGGCAAGACAAAAATGTAAAATTAAGGAGGGTTTGCATCACCTTTTATATGAACACTTTCAAGTGAAAAATTGAGGATTTATAGCATGAAATGCAGATGAAAAGGACAGTGTTCATTACTGGTGTGACATCAGAGCTCTATTTCAGTGACATTCCTCCCCACAAATTAAGAGATCAAATAGAAGACACACATCTTTATGCACTGATTTCTCAGTGAAAAATGGAGGCGATCATAAAGGGCTGTAGGTCACAACCCACAGCTACAGTACTCTGCAAGTGATAGGAAGGCATATCTGCAAGCTCCGCTGTCCAGACCAAGGGTGCATTCCATCTCTGTAGCAGTTTTGGTGACTGTAAGATCCACAGGAATTATTCAAAATAGAACTATTCTGTATGTCCTTGACCAGCTCCTTATGGCTTTATTTATCTCGGATTCTGAGCCAGACTTTGGCCAGCACTCAATAAGTAGAGAGAGACCTGTAAAGTGAAGTCTACCAATTCCATTCAGAGTTGCAGTCAGTAGTCTGTCTGATGACATCTTTCCAAAGCACTTGTTAATGTTACTCATAGTTAAAGCCAAGAGTTGTCATGGGGACATCATAAAAGATTTGTTCAAGTCAGTTTCACAAGTCATTAGCTATCAACTGAAATTCCCATTTCCCTAACTCAAATTTAAGCCATTAAATCATACTGCTCTCAACTAAAAAAGATGACAAAAATAACCCTTTCAAAGAAGAAGCACACTCTTACATTTTCATTACTTTACATCCTGCATTTAACCTTCCAAACTAAAAAGAGCCCAGAATACTGGAGAAGGTGAATCTATAATTTCTTCCTCTAAAAGGGAAGCTTTAACTGCGAAAGTATGGCATTAAATTTACTTTATTTTTACTATGCACCATGATGTTTCTGTGCCCTGAAGGTTTACATCCATAAAACCAATACAGGATCTATGTCCCATAAGCAACAGGTAAAATAATTCCAAGTAAATAAATCCCACAAGTGAGAGAAAATATGAAAAATCATTTCTATTGAATAGTACATGATCTTTTTCAAGTATCTATGATATAAAAACATCAATTGAAACTGCAAGTTTTTAAAATTTTGTTCATCTATTCTTCACAAGTCATAAAACATTGAGAAAAAAACATACAACCATGCCCCAAGAGGAATTAAGACCCTAGGCAGATATTTGAGTCATTCATACACACAGATAATTCAGTCAGTTTTACAGTGTATTAAAATCAATTCAAATAACCCACTACTCTATTTACTTAGAAGGAAATATTTTATCACTCTCTTTTCTATGTAGGTACGTAGGACAAAAGGGGAGGTCACTGGAGGTGGGGTTTTTTTGGTACTAGTGAGGCAGAAACAGGCAGCTCACCAATGCAGAAAATTAGGGAAGGAAACGTTGTGACAGATGCAGAAGAAATGCAAGAGACAGGCAACAAGGCTGGCCAGGAGAGACTAGAAGTATTGATGGGAACTTGTCAGGAACCCTTAAGCAGACAGAAAGATGGGGAAGCAGAGTTCAGTAAGTCACAAAAATATGCAGAATTTCAACTCTGAAATCATAACCACCTGGGAGACATTTAAGGTAATATTTGAGAGGGTTTAGAGCCAGCATCACGGAATAGAAAAGACAAATATGTTTTCTTTATACAGTGTACAGTATATGGAGTGTTGTTTATATACTACCACTGCATAGTAGTTTACATGTAAAATAAAACTATTTCAAATTCCAAAGAAAGGTCACAGTGGAGGAATTCAAGCTGGATGTGAGAAAGCTGTTGAGTCTTACGGTCATAAGGGAGGAAAAGTAGACTAAGAAATCTAGAAATGCTGTATGGAAGGGAAAAGCAGCATATTTTCCAAGGGAGTATTTCTAACTATTTACAAAGGGTGTGAGAAGTGAATTAGAGATGACTCCTAGGACCTAAGGCATCAGATGTACGTGAGCACCACTTTTCAGATTGGGATGGTTGAGGAGCAATTTCCACCAAATCTTCTACCTGCACATTGCTATTTAAGCATACCAGAAAACTTACTTAAATAAAAAATAAAATAAAATATAAAACATCCTAGTAATAACAACAAAGACACCAAACCTGAGGACTACTGAGGACAAGATGAAATGGGGACAAATTTTGGAAACACCATCACCAAAGACAGCACCATTATACCACTGCCTGCAGTGTGTATTGATGATAACCAGCATGACACTACATTAAATATGAAAAGACTGTGTGTTACCAAAAGAATGGACAAAAACTCCTTTCCCCTTGCTCAATATACATTTTGACACTGAAATTCCAAGATTCAGTTGTAAGACTAATATGCACATGTAAGAACCCAGATGTTAAAATAATGTGAAGATATTAAAATAAAATTAATAACTCTTTAGTGCAGGTAGACAAAGGCTTCAAGATCACAAGCCTAAGCAGGGAAATTTATGAGGAATTTACATCTCCTGCAACAAAATTTTTCTCAAACTCAAAGCTAGCATCTGAAAGGCAGATTGTATATTCTTTTTTTTTATAAATCCAGTAAAATTCCAAGGCTAACTTGTTACAACTGTTGAATTTTAGGTAACAAAGACAACTTTTATTAAGGGATATTGGTTTAGGCGCAGCCTACTTAACTATTGCAGCAGCTTTAATCAAATAGTTAACTGCTAAATGCACACATCATTTTGGAAGACCATTAGAAAGACTTTGAGAAACTCTTATAGAGTCATAATTTTATTTTTTTTTAATTAAATGGTACACTGAAATAACTGAGAGGTGTGAGTCAGAAAAGCACCTCTTGACTCACACCTTTTAGGACTTACATCTTTATTGGGAACAATGCTGCATTGAAGGCTGTGGGTATTCTTTTGAAAACAAAACTTCATTATTAACACAAATAACATTAATTGTACAGATTTAGGAAGAAAAGCAGAAAGAACTAGAAAATTACAAAGTTGCCTTACTGCTATTGTCTCGTGGTTCAGTCTTAAAAGATTAAATATCAAGACAGGAATGGACTCATTGAAATGTCACTGTTTTTCTTTTCTTTAGAGGTAGTTATGGTCCTACCAGATCCTTGGAGTAATAGAAGCATTTTCTATGCACAGACCTGCAAATATTTCCTATATTATTGCTGATGGGTAACAGCAGTTTGTAAGATTTTGCTACATGGTTTATCCAGAGGAATTCTCTTATTTGCCAATCTCAGGTCCTCTGTCAGCTAAGTTTAAATCGACTGTAGTCATAAAAGACAGCAATAAACACTTCCCTTAGGCAGATTCATTCATTTCAGGTTAAAAATTTGCATTTTTGCATTATTACCTGTACACAGATGTAGGTTTTAACAGCCTTTGGAAACCACTGGAGCTCTTCAACTTAGTGAAAACAGAAGGCAAAGATTGATGGCAAGAAGATGCATATGAAAGAAATTATCAACTAGCAAACGAATATTTGACAACCTCCAAAAGCCTGGAATTATATTTAAAGACTGACCATAAATTATTTTCCATATAAGTCTTAATTCCTCTTTTTAATGATGTCTCAAAAATATGAGAACAAACATATAAATAAAGCTGAAGACCAAGGGTGAATCAAACAAGTGGAAAAAAAGTTAATATTTGGTCAATATAATACAGCATTCACAAAACTGTTCACAAAGCTTTATTTAAGAAATTTTTCCTAAGTCCCTGTGTCAAATATTCTAACATTTAGATATTAAAGAGATTAAAGTTATAGATAGTATAGAAGCAACAGTGCTTATTCAGAGCAGGGAAGTGTGGGCAAAGAAATTAGAAGAAAATGGGTTAAAAATAAAGTATGTATAATTACACCTTCTCTAGCTACTTCATTTTGAAAGCACTCCACCTTAGAGAAGACAAAATTTAACAGTGAGTCACCTCATATAAATCTGTTCCAGAATAACTCGTTCTTTAAAAGGGGAAGTAGTGATTTGGTATTAGGAACTAAAAATGATTTTGTGGAAAATACATTATTTTACCTGCTAAAAAAAAAACTTTTGAATAAAAGATTTTGAAAGCTTAAATTCATTATGGAAAAGTACAATAGATTAAAGGTGTGACTGAAAACTGATCTATGATCACCCAGGTAAGATCCTGAATAGCTTCCATAATAAAATGTTGGCTGTTCTTCATGTTTGCATGAAAGAGTTGATGTGGAAAAATATCTAGATTTTTATTTATTTGCTAGATCAAAGACTGATGCTCTTATAAGGCACAGTTGTGACAGTACATTATTACTAACAAAACTAGCAAAGTTTTCTTTCCTCAGCAAAATGATGGACAAGAAGTGACACACAGTGAGTCAGAGTTTAAGAAAAATTTCTGATTAAATGAAAGGTAAATACCTTTATGTAATAGGTGCCAAAATGCATATAAATAAATGGTTGTTTTTTAAACATGAAAAACTCTCTTATGGAGAATCACAGCTATACTGACTTAAGCTATCATAATATATGGTCAAATCTATATACCACTGCTGTCATAATGTGAAGAATTTTGTTTATACCAAGAAACAAACAAAAGTCTTGGATGATAGCAGCAGACATACAAGTGAGGCAAAGAGAGAGTTTGGAGACAGCAGTAACAGTTCAACCTTCAAATCTTACGTACTCTAGATGCAAATTAGTATAGTGTTATTTGCTTATAAATTTTAATTTAATTTTTATTTT
>VZTB01002683.1:0-38323 GCA_013397245.1 Thryothorus ludovicianus | reverse complement strand
TGGGATACAAAAAGGGAGGTATTTGGTTGTGGTCTCCATTTTAGAATTATGGAGCCAAGGAATGGAAGAAATGCAATTAGTAAACTCTCATCCATCTTTAACCTTTAAAGGACTACTTTGCTAAATGTTAAAGAAACAAAGAAAATATTATCTTGCGACTGCTGGTTGCATTGGCAGAATTATGAACAATGGAAAGACGAATTTTAGAGGAGCCTTTAAAACATTTCTGAATTAGGAGACAAAAAGAAACTGTCACTGTTTCAATTTCTCATTTTAATAGCATACAATATTGAATGGATTAATTCTCAGGCATAACATTGTTTGTTATACATAATATGATCCCTTATATCTACCACATCATGTGTATGCCCTTATCTCCTAATGATAAAATAAGTGAAGCAGTTAACACATTCTAATATAGTTATTATCCTTACATTAGCTTCACTAAAATTGCAAAAGGCAATACTTGCATTATTTGCATCCTCACTTAAATTACACACAAATAAAATTGCACACATATTTTCAAACAGATCTGGATTTACTGATTTGTGAATGATATTTTTGACAATTAATAATTAATGTCACTTAATATAATAATTTTTAGTATCTGCTTCTCACTCATTATTCTTTTCCAGGATGGGCAACTTAAATGGTTTTATGGAGATTATTTGATGTATCTTTCCTTCTTTTTTGTTTTTGGTGGTTTTTGTTTCTTTTTTTTTTTAAATAATGATCTACTAATTAACTGCAATAGTTCATTATAAATCTCAAGTTACTACCTTCCCCGTAAGATTTTACCAAATTTTGCAGCTCATTTTAGAAAATGTTGGCATATTATGACAAAGAGAAAGCACAGGGAGAGATTTAGTAAAGAATAAAAATTCCTAGGAATCCTGAATGAAAATTCTTGGCACAAGTTCAGTTGAACATGTTGCTTTGCTTTTTTCCAAGCAGACACAGTTCCCTGAAAGCCACTAGCTCATCCAAGGATGGTACAGCACAGAAACAGCAGTCAAACCTGATAAAATCTGGGAAGAAGCCTGGAACATTCATCAAAACTCAAATATGTGCCACACTGAAAAAGGGAGATTTATAGAAATCTCTACTGGTTGTTCTCTCTCTCAGAGACAGAATCCCCACTATTCTGAGTATTTCTGTGACAGACCTCCTTGGCATTATACTAGGGATGCCACCAACCTTTGCTTTAAAATAACCTGCCACTCCTATTTTTTCAGAGACACATATACAGTGATCCCAATGAACTTCCCATTTAAAAAAAAAATCATGATGTCATAAAAAAATACCATGGTTTATTTTATAACAGAAATAGGGGATGCAAATGTTTAAATACATATTCTGTATTATTTAAGGAAGTAACTTAGAAAACATTTATTCTTATTCACACATAAATGATTTTAAAGTTTCCAGAAATATAAATCTGAAATAAATTTTTCACAAATTTTCAGTTTCAAAGGATAAGACATTTCCTTGCAAGTGGCATTCAGAGTTATTGAAGACATCCTCAAGTTCCAGACTTCTGCTGAAGCAGAAAGGGTCTCATGGAATCCAAGTATAAAAAATTAGCCTCTTCCCTCTTCTGCTTGTTTACATACATTGAAACTTAAATGAAATAGCAATAATTTATATCAGAGCACTGTATGTGCTGTGTGTAAGCAAGGAGTTTGCAAGGAGTTTGCACTGAAGTGCTGGCAGGATATCATGTCTGGGGACAGGCATAAAGGTGACCAATGTCCTCAGGAAATAAAATGGGATTATTAAGAATTTTACTTTCTAAATTTTTTTGGCTAATAAATTCCATAAATTCTTTTTTTTCTTTAATTAAGAATTCATACACCATTTGTGGTGACTTTTAATTTCTTGTTTCTCTCAGTGTCATTCAGGCTGATTAAGTAACACAGAGTACCACTGTTAAGGGGTTTAATTGTTTCTGCACCTCTCTGTTTGTACAGGAGCATATAAAGATATTTTCTTTTGGCAAACTGAAGGGTAGTTTAAAAAAATACTAAAAGAGAGAATTACTTCATTCCTTGGATACTTTATAGAGTCTTTCTTGTGCAATGTATTTCCTGTGCTATCAAAAACAGAGCTGTCCTTCCACTTAGTCTGGTTCAATGAAATGCTACACTTGGAAGAATATAAGTTTAAAAGAGTGACAAGTTTTATTGAACAACTTCTAGACCGTGAGAGAAAGTCAATAAAGTATAATAAGATGACAGCAGTGTCGATAATATAAGAAATCCTTTAATAAAAATAGCAAAGAAATGTAGACAAAACATAAATTGAATATACTTCTATATGACACACATATGTCTGGTGAATCTATTGAAATAAAAAGCAAGAAAAAAGTGTCATTTCAACACCCTGAAATCTACTTCATGTAGTAGAGATACACCTCATTGAGAATGTGTTTTTTATAAGGATTTAAGGGTTATTT
This sequence comes from Thryothorus ludovicianus, assembly GCA_013397245.1. Classification (NCBI taxonomy): domain Eukaryota; kingdom Metazoa; phylum Chordata; class Aves; order Passeriformes; family Certhiidae; genus Thryothorus; species Thryothorus ludovicianus. The sequence goes on along the minus strand of VZTB01002683.1, from coordinate 35,868 downwards.
GCTTATTTCTCAGTATTTTACAAAGATATTATTGAACTCATACAGGGTATTTGGGATAGGAAATCATGAGCAAATTTACAATTTAAATGCTCTTTTATGATCCTGACTGGGCAGACACAAGTATAGATGGTGATATTCAGACATGAGTGCTCTCATCATCAGCATAAAGCACAAAGCAGTTACTGAGTTTGGTTCCATGCAGCCATATTAGGAAAAGAGGACTGCTATTAGGGGAGTCCCTCTTGAGCAACTTGAACTAAGAAAGGGAAGGAGAGAAGATATGAAATGTCACTAATGTTTTATCTAAAGAGTGACTGCAAAGAAAAGTGGTTATCTACTCTGCTACCAGAAAAAAAATTACAAAATCCTAGTCAAAAGTTAAGTGACTGGAAAAATGTGAAAGTCTTGTATGGCTTTGATTGCAGCTAAGGTTTAGCTAAACTTTACTACCAGTAAGTTATATTGTATGTAGAATACCCAGAATTTAGCAGAGTGTAGACTACTCAGTGGTAAGAGTAAGTAGATAAGAATAATAACAATGAGAATGTGCAAAGTGCATTTTATTATACACATATTCAATTCACACTGACAAAGAGCAGTAGTTTCTTTGGTACTCATCAAGTCCTTTTACTTACACAATTCATAATTTCCACTTTCCAACCTACTGCAGCACAAACTTTGCCTTCTCTTAAGGCTGCAGTTGTATATTTGGTTTTTTTTCTTATTTGTAGAGATTTCTGTTCTTTTAAATAACCACAAGGTTTAGTTGCAATTATAATTAATGTCAGACTGTGAAAATTAGTTATAGCTGTTGCCTGGTTTTCCCTTGAAAAATAGGGCATACTGGAGAAAATTACACAAAAGATATAAAAATATAGAGAACTTTCCTTTCAAGATGTTTTTTCAGATGTGTAAAAGTTCTTCAGCAGAGGAAATACAGGGAGACACAACTACCAAGATGAGATTGCTTGCTGTTATTTTCTTTTAATGCTAAAAGGCAGTGTCTCGAAAAAAAAATAATTTACCCATACTAGCATAAGTTACAGTTAAGACAGAAGTTTAAATAAACAGATTGTCACCCTGAAATATGGAAAGGAAGTTTCTACTTAATGCTGCATGCAGCTGAGAGTACAGGAAAGATTTACGTAGAACTCATCTTTCCCAGATTGAAATGTTGGTGAATTAGTTGGATCAACATCATATATGATGAAACTTTGGAATGAAAAGCAGATATATATCATTAAACAAGAGATATTTTGGAATAACTAGAAGAGTAAGTAACATCCAACAGCAGAGATATGTTCATTTATCCTGGTTTTGGAGACTTTGTTTAGAATAGATGTTTATATAGCACAGTAGATTTATACTACACAATGCAACAGGGTTAAATTGAGAGTCAAATTATAGGTCAGGTAGATTATAGGCAACAAACCTAATGGATTTAGAATGGCCTAATATTTTCCAACAAATTATGTGTTTGATTAGATAACTGCCATTGCACAGACAGTAGCTGACCATTCTGCAGTTATTGTGTAGGCTTTATGATTTTACTGATTTTTAGATTCTTAGAATCATCATTAATGACAGCAATTCACTCTGAATCAGGTATTATTTTAATATAGACTACTATGACAATAATACATTTCTGGAGGTGGCTACCTCCTCATAGTGAAATAGTAACAGCAATTTTCCTGGTGAGATCATCTTTTCCCTCTCACCCAGCCTCCGTGCAGTAAAAAAGCCCTTCTTGCTTTCATGTTCTGACTGAAGCGGTGTGAGATTTCCTACAGCACTCCATGCTCCCCACAGCCTAACTATGTCTTGAAAGATAAAATAAGATTCTACATTTACATACCCATGCCTTTCTCTGTTCCTCAACTAAGAACTGACTCAATCAAGGAAATGGTGATATAACAGCCAATGATTAAATAACATTACATCACAGGAATGCAGCTATTCTTTTCTGATTATAGCCTGCCTGCAAGATTTTATTCCTGATTCAGGTCTCAAATATAATTCTGCCTTCTGGCAATAATGTCATCTATTCACTTTTTTTACATTAAAATTATTTGTTCAGGTTGGGCTGGGGATTAAGGAGAGGGAAAATCAGCTGAAAGGGAAAGTCTTATTATAATTAACTTGTTTTGTAACATGACACCCCAAAAGAACAGGTTTTGTATCACACAGCACTGAGAAGCACAGGATTGAAGGAGCCTGAAGCAAAAGGACGATTCCTTACAAACTGTTTCCACCCTTGGAGCCATTCTATTATAGGGACTTCTCCAAAGGCCATCATTTTCTAGATTTGTAATCACAATCTAAAAAGTTTGGCAGCCTTACCAGAAGAAAGACTTTCCTTCCAGAGAGTGGGGGCTTTAAAAGTCCAAGTGCTACAGACCAGGCACCCAGGTGTGCATCAGGAAACCCACAGATACAGAACACTCACCTCAAACGTTTCGTTTTGACCGAGGATCTGCTGGGTTGTCTCCAAGGCAGTGCAGGCATGCTGGAAACCCATCAGCTGTATGACTTTCCAGGAGTTATGGGCCCCAACAGCTCAGTCAAGAAGCTACATGAAGTTAATGGGAACAAATTGAGGCTGTCACTTCACTGGTTTCATACCATACTTTTTTACTCCCTCATCCCCTCAATGAGTAACATTGGTGCTCCTTTCTCCATATGAGGAGCTATTGGTGAAGTCCAGTCTAAGGAACCAAACCTACGCTTGTTTTTACAAAACAAGCATAGGGAGTCATGTTCACAAGGATTTCTTAGCATGTAAATTAATTATAATTTTATTTTATGTTAGTACAGAAACATAAAAATATGTTTATTTGGGGGGTATTTGCTGATGTATTTGTTTCAATCTTCATGATGACTAATTTAGAAGAAGAGTAGTTCAAAGTAAAAAAACCAGAAAATTAAGTTTCTGATTTTAAATGGAAGCTAGAGATAACACTGAGAATCAAAGCAAACTAATATTACAGCTGTTAGAACTGTAAATGATATAGAGGTACTGTTAGATAAATAGTGCTGCTAATTCCTCACTGTTAGACATTGTAAACCATTACGATTTTTTTTCTCTAACAGAAGCAATTTCAGCTGGCTGATGGTTTTTCTGTAGAATTGAAATAATTCCCTCTAATAGAAAAATTGCAAAAAGGACTTAATTTTCCAACTACAGAGTTTTATGAATGAATTTATCTGGAAAAACATTAACTTTCTTAACATTCTCGTCAAATTCCCTAGAATTCTTACTCTATGACTTCCTTTGTAAAACACCCCTTTGCCCGTAATTATTTCTAAGAACTCTTAGTAAAGTATTTACTCAATGCTAATTTGTAAAGTAGACTAATTAAAGAATATGCTGATATATTGACTGAGGAAAGTGTGAGCTAAAAAACAATAGAAAATCAAGAAACCTAATCTAACTTTCAGGGCTTATATGGTTTTAAACCATGCTTCTTCTATGATTAAACTCAAGCAAATTTACTTTTTATATTAGCTTAGTAACGAATTGTTAAACCACAACAAAACCTTGCATGGACATTGTGATTCAATCTATATCTAGACCATATCAATATGAATTAGTTTAATTCTAGTTTAAAGCAATATTGTAAATCCTTCCTAAATATCCACAGGGCTTTAGATGTTTTTAACAAAATTACTTTAAAATGTCTTCTTGCCAAACCTACATGACTTTCAAATGCAACTAAGATGCTTGAAATTCAAAACAATCCTCTCATAGTGTTTCAGAGCTGTGGGATGAAATCAAATCATATCTAAGATTTGCAGCCACAGGCAATCAAAAAACAAGGGAGAAATAATTGAGGCTGTAACAACATCAGCTTTGGTACAAGTGTCTGCTGCCTTCCCAACAGAATGGTGTAAGGAATCCTGTGCAAGGAGAGAATCATCTCTAGTTCTCATAGCGCTCAAGTACCAGAATCCATCTACTGCCATTCCTCCTTCTTCCTTCCTTCCTTCACAGGAGGGGTAAAGCATTCAAAAGTGCAGAAAAAGCTAAATTAATACACTCCCTCAGATACTGGAAAGCTCTAAAAATCTTTTAGCTGCTCAGAAACACTAACAAGAAGTCCATATGGGTCCATTTCAGGAAGGGCAGAGAGCAGATCAACAGGTCATGAGTAAAAAAATCATGAGTAAAAAATATAGTGATACACCAATTCATGAAAAGAGCAATAAACTATGTCTATGATATTTTCAGGCATATTATATTCTACTGAAGTGTCAAGAATAAACATTAGCAGCTGGGCAGATGGAATTCATGCTGAGAGAGTAATGCAATGTCCAGTACAGTTAAACCACAAAGAATAGTAACTACCAAATTGGAATACGATATTTGCCTGTGCCCAGAGCTCAGTGGGAAACCCAGAAGCAACTCCTGCCACTGTGATTATGCACCATTTAGAGCTCTTATTTAGTAGCTTTGCTCATAGGGCATTGCAGGATTCTTAAAGGATCTTTAATCAGCCGATTGCCAGATTTTCCAGTGCAAAGGGTTGACAAACACTGCAGCATCTCACCCCCACATATACACCCTGCCCCACTCCACCTCTTCAAGTGTCCTGGCAAATTAGTTAGCTTGCCTTAGGTCAGGGGTCTTTGCTTAAAGTTTTTTTTTTTTTTTGCATCTCACCTGCTTATGATCAAGTGACGTGCATAGGGAACCATATTTAGATTACTGAATCTGGCCCTTTATTTCTAAATGTCACCTGATTTGGCTTTCTATAGTCCCATTGATATGATGTAAACTAATAGAAAACATCTGGTTTTGCTCCTTTGTAGTTTCAGGATTGTACATAAAGAAGTAATTCTTTCAAAAAACAGTTCCTTTTAATAACTCGAGACACACTTCTTTGAAAAGTTGTCTTTGTATTATTGTTTCTGATAAGGTAGCCCTAAAATACCTTTGCACTTAACATTTGTCATCCACTGGTAGCCTGTGATTAGAGAGAGAAAATATTGACAGCTCCTAGTTGTGAGTTCCAATGCAGTTTACAAAGGTAAAAAGAGGTTAATTACTTGAAGATTAGTTGAATAATCCCATTGTAATGAAAACTAATGAAAAAGGCTCAATAAAATCATGTTAAAAAATTGTCTTCTAATGTTAAGTCATATACAGAATTAATCAAAAAGAGGATTTTGTTTCTTTTAAAATTTCACATGGGAAAATCTTCAAAAAAGAACACACTCATTACCCAAACTTAATAGCTCCTATTCTCTTTCTTAGACCATCTGCATTGTACCTCAGTACATACTGGGCATAGTTCTTCAATAAAAGCTCTCACCATAGCTCATAAAGTGTTTACAAGTAAATATTAGTTTCTAGAGTAACATAAAGTTAATATCAAAATACATATAAATAATTTAGGTTCCTTTCAAAAAATTAAAATTACACTTTGCTTCTACATAGGATATGGAAGTTTATATTTTCTACACTGAGTAAATTTGTTTATGATATATTTTAGGTGTTGTTAATTTTTTTACTATTTTAATAGCAATATTTTTATCCCAAACAGATAAAATCTATAAGGCATGTCCTTCCAAGTGTAGCATAACTTTTCTTTTTTCCATTTTGGAATTTAGCTAAGTGAGGAACTGTTCTGAGGCATTTTCATCCAATCGTATTTTATCTCTTTAAAAAGCACACTCAAGGCCTGACAAAAATATTTTTTGCCTTGGCTACAAAAGTAACATTCTCTTTGAATTGCAGCATATGATTCCTCTCCCAGATGGACATCTTTTAATCGTTACAAGGAGAGCTTACATTAAAGAGTCTTTCTTTAAACAGACCACTCAGGCTTTTATCTAAATCCTTTGTATGAGCATTTGGAGAAATGATTTTATAAACTAATCTATACAGTGTTTGAAATTATGAAAACTGTTGCAAAGTTGGCATATAGAAAGTAAGAAAGTACCTACATTGAATGTAAAAATTTTGGTTTCTCTTTTCATGAATACATGAACATAGAAAATGATGGTATGAAGTCAAGGAGAATGGTGTTATAAAGGAAAGGAGATTTTAAATCAATTGGTTTGCTTGGCGTTTTTTCCTGTGTTTATAAGAGGCTGAACACTACCATTTAGAACATGATAAGCCTCTATTTGTTTTGGTTTGGTTTCTTGAATTAAATTTTATTAATATTTTCATGAATTTCATTAACAATTTTTTTATATATTCTGTATTTTAAATTCTCTACTCAAGCTCCATAATTAGCCAGCAAAACATATACAATTGACTTAGCCTTAACATACAGGAGAATAGGTTTAAACGATGCCAATTATTGTCCTTTCTGAGGCCATAATATCAGTCAGCTGTTATTCACACCCTCACAGCTGAGTTCTAACCGGGTTCTAGTTCAAAACAAAGCAAATATCTAAACTTGCTTAACCTAAACAAGGGCTGCAGATGACTTAAACTATTCTTTTAGATTTTCCCCTAAAATATACTAAGAGCAATCACTTAATCATAAGGCAGACACTCTTTAGGACATCAATACATTTTAGCTGAGGCTTTTTAAAAATCACTGCAACAGATCACAATGTGATCAATGGTTTTAATTATTTGTTGCCTGTACTAAAGTATGCATTTAAAAAATGTAAATTCAGTACTGTTTAAGTCAGTATAGTTAAGTTATGCTGGAGCTATTATAAAAGAAAATTTTGCCTGTATACCCTTATCCTGAGTATTTGGATATGTGAATTAACAGAGTTGTGATTATTTGGCTGATTTGTTGCTGAACAAGTAGAAAAGATTCAAGCCAAGAATACTTACTGTATTTCCAGGACTCCTGTTAAACAGCTTATCAAATATTTTGAGTGGGCTTACTGCAGTAAACTCACTGCTTACAATTAACATTGGACTTGTTTTATGAGGAGATATTTGCAATATCATAAAGCAATTTGCACTTTTTTCTTGTTAGAATAATTGTAAAAGAACTGGGATAGAAAATTACCGAATCAATTTCTTCTTTTCTCTACTCTTCCCAGAACATAACCATCTGCCTCCATCCACACCTCACCCCTAAAAAAAGTTACTAGCTGCAATACATGGTCACCTGTTAGTACTTTTTGTGCTATAAAAATGGAGTTAAAAGATCCAAAGACTCATAGTTAAGGTTTTATGCCTAACCAGAAATGGAAATATTGTACTTAACTATTTGTCTGAAAATCTGCCTTTGTCTGAAAAGCTAAAAAAAAAAAAAAATTAACTTTCCTCAGCATAAAGTGACAATATATATATATTTTGAGTTTTTGTTCTCATTGTTCTACATTAGGGCCCCAGATCACTAATGAAAGTAGCTAAGACAGCCTGGAAATCATGGTCCCAACCAAGATCTCTGGTCAATAAATCCTAGAGGAGGAATCTGAAGAACAACAAGAAGAAAAGTGGTAGGAGAAAAGTGTTTCAGCAGAGGCAAATTTCTTTCTACTGTTGATATCCAACAAAGATACAACAAAAGTGATCATTGAACACAGGTAACAGAATTTATCACCTGAAGAGACAAACTTTAGCAATAATTTTCAAATAAAACAGTCTCTAAACAAGACTCTGTGCCTACTATAAAAATGTTGATGATGGGAAGCCTAGTAGTGGTGGATGTGTTTTTTTTGTGACAATCTTCCCTACCAGTCTGAGTATGAATATTCTTTTGCATTTGCCACACTTAATTATTGCTTATAAAGAAATTAATAGAAGTATAAACTCTCCAATTACCTTAGTATAGCTGAACACGTTATTTTTCTTTCTAATCCTCTCATCTTCACTGTTAGATTGCCTTAAAACAGCAAGTATATATTTCAGACATCAAAATCCATCTCCAACTTCTCATCAAATTAAAATTGCACACCATTTTGCTATCCATCAGTCTCTTGATTGACACAGATTGTTAGCTTTCACACAGTAAGATTTGAATACAAGCCAAATGCATATCATACATTCACTGACTTGGCAGGAACACGGTTGCACAGGCCAGTTTTGGGAGCTGATAATCCACCCTGGTCCTCAGTGCCTAAATTTCCTTTTAACGTCTGTTACTCAGCAATAAATGCACTGGACTGTGAAAAACAGGTTCATATTGTATGAATGTTCTTGAATTCTCTGTTTGGGAATTTGCATGTGGTGCATAGCTAAGTCCATGGCTGAAGCTGGCTGGAATCAGTTTCATCCGTTGAAGCAGATGAGTTGAAAAACACATTCAGTGATATCAGCTGTTCCATTTATACAGGTATGCAGATTACTTGGATTTCAACAGTCTTTTAGAATAGCTCTGGCAAAATTCCCCTCCACACTTTTTTTTTTTTTTAAATATATCTTTTGATTTGCAAAGAGAATACATACAAGCTTTCATCTTTCTCAGAGCTGAAAAAAACATTGTCACAGGTTAAAATGGTATGCAGCCCTGAAGAGATCATCTTATTTCCTTGAGCCAGTGAATCCTATCTAAATTTGTATTTCATATAAACTGTGCCAAATATCCCTGTGACCTGAGTTCGATCACAAAGTTTTCAGCAGCTTTAACAAGTATCCTGGTTGTGTTGTACCTATTAATTTGAAGCATGAAGGATATGCAAAATCAATCTTTGTCTCCTAATGATACAAATTGATAAAAAAACAGATCCCCTCATAGCAAATAAGTTCTATAATTAGTAACTTAGAAATTTGTGTAAGAATTTTCACACAGAGCTTGCAGAGCTTTTTTACAGAAATACTTACAGAAAATTTTTATTTACGCAATAAAGGTGCACATCTTCCCCCTAATACCATCAATTACCATCTCCTGGTAGCAAGCACTGCAAACTACCTGAAATTGCTGCCACCTTCAGGTTGATTGGGCTTATAGAGTAATATAAAACTTGAAGGATCTGATAGATTTGTTTTAGTTCTGTTTTCAGTATCTACCAACATGACTGAAATTAAATTCTGTTCTAACTTTTGCATGTTAAATGTCTTTAAGCCATGAGTGTAATTTCTTCTTCCTTCCAACCCCCAGGGGTTTGCTGCCTAGGCTTGAGTCTAGATTTTGGTGCAGCTGTGTGACCTCAGGTCCTGTGTGGTACTGTCAACTCCTGCTCACACCACACCTGCTCTGCTCACCATGAGCAGGTGAGGGGATTGTGGGGACAGAATTTGGCAGTCATGTCTCCATCCTTGCTTGCCTCATTGTCATCCTCATCTGTTGGCTGACTTTGATCTCTGGTGTGGTCTGCCCTTGTTGCAGCTTGGTGGGATTCTGCTGTGTCCTCAGACACAGGAGGATTGAGTCTTACCTTGAGTGCATTCTTGAGGAATCATCTTTCAAATCTGTGTCGTTTGTTCTTATTTGCCTAAGCAAATACTATGGAAAGGTTAGCTTAGGACAGATAAAAATTCACAGGAGCATTATTTAATTTCTGTGCTCTCTCTGGCTCTCTTCCAGGGAGGTACATTCTTATCCCTTTCCAAAGAAGGTCACTAGCATAAGAAACCCAAACTGCTGTTGGGTGTCCTTTCTTTTTACCTCTTCGGTTGCAGGTGTACCACAAAATGTTACTCAATTTGTGTAAAAGGAAAATGATCTTTGCACAAATTGAAATATTACAAATATCCCTCAGTGCATCTCTCAAATTGGCAGCATCAGCAACATAGTTACCCTACAGCCTAACATCTACAAAACATCTCCTGTGACTTTGTTGGACAAAACAGATGGTGGCTTTGTGGAAGTTTCAGCCTGAGAACCTTGGGAAAACCACACACATGTAGAAGTTTTGTCACATAAACTGTCCAGTTGTCCAGTGTGGACAACACTGACTGCATGAGGCTCTGACTGAGCAGGGATGTCTAATTTAGATGTTCTTTATGATCACCATTACTCATTGCTCTGCATTCACTGATATTGGCTTATAGAATACAGCCTGCAGTTTAATTCTTGTAAAACATCCCTGAGCAGAGGGATTTGGGTGCTGTCTTTTCTTGAAATATAGTTTACCCACTGCAGACTGTACTGTTGAATTATGCAAAAGAAATGCCAAAAAGAGACAATAATAATGTAGAATGAGGACAGAATGCCAAAAGAAAATAATTTTCTTGAAATTCAATGTCACATATAATACTATAAGCTATTTTTCAGTAGACAATTGAAAGCAAAAAAAATGGAAAAAGCCCTGAAAAAAAAGAAATCAATTATATATTTCTACTGAAAACCAACATATGACCCAGAAGATACCTACATTTCTATTTATTAGAAGCCATCTTCAAGTTTTAGTATGAGTTTTCTTTAATGAAAGCTTGAGCTCTGACAAATGAGGAAGCTGAATATTTCTACAAAATAGTTTGCCTTCAGAAAGAAATGTGAGGGCAAAAGATAGTATTTGATATGAAGATATAATAATGCCCTCTTATTTTTATTACAGCTGCTATACTGGTATGTTACTTACTGTAGATAGGAAAGTGACAGTCTCCCACAGAAGTAGAATGAACATTAAATTGATGGCACTGAACGATTCATGACCTCATTTTATGTGGTGCAGAAATCTGGATGTAAAGACAAAATACAGATTACGTTCCTTGGAGAAGTTGTGGACAAAAACCATTATGAGGAAATCCTTCCTAAAGGAGAAAAACGTGAGGTTGATAGGGAATTCACAATATTCTATACGAAGTGAGATGTATTTTTTTCCAGATATTTCAGAACCCTTTAAATCTATGGCACTGACATTTTTCTCTCCACTGATCTTACCAGACTCTATTTTATTACCCCACAGGGGTAGTTTTCATTTAGTATGCACATAATTCCTATAAACTTTACACGATTTATGCTCATACATCAAAGATAGAATAGACATCCTTGATGTCTACATACTCTTAGCAGAGAGACTTTAAAAACAGGTAGAGGATAGACTTTACTAACTCTGTAGTTTATTCTCTGAAACCAAGGTGTGGTAAATGCAAAGATATTTACAGGGGGAAAGATGAAACCACAGAAAAGGGAAAGCAAGATAGCTTAATATCTTACAAGTAAGAATGAGATATTAACAGATTAAGATTGTTAACAGAATAAAACCTAGTTCTAAAACATTCCTTGTTTTCCTAAGAAGTAAAAACATTCAAATATTTTTGGTTTGTACGTTTTCAATTTGGATATTTTCAGCCACCTTCTTCATAGTATGTTTTCCTAATGGTTTTTGGTCAAAATGAATATGCGTTCCCTCATTAATATCAAATTCAAGCAAAAAAGAAAATTAACACTATTTCACTTATTGTACAAAATATACACACAAAGTAAAAGAAAACACATTGTACTGAAATACTGCTAATCTGCACCCAAGGAACTTTGTTCCTTGATTCAGAACAAAAAGGAATATAGTATATGGCAGCCCTACATGTTGCAAAGTCTCAGGTTATGTAACACTATTAACAAAATAAACTGAAAGTATTTTTTATATCAATGGATCATGTGTAGAAAAAAATCATAAAAAGCTATTACTTACTACTGTATTGTAGTACTAAATACATTTTTGTTGATTCATGGCCAAAAGAATAAAGACTACAAAGCAAAAATCTCAAAGAGACAAATAATTGTATATATATGTAGAATTTTACCCAAGGTGGTCAAGTAACAGTTACAGTAGCTGCATTTATAGCAATTTCAGAAGTCAAATGGGGATCTAAGGTGAAATCCAGCAATAAAGAGTTCCAGCCAAACAAGCAATTTCTAAGAAACCTTAATGTCAAGGCAGTTGTTGTGAGGTTGTCTGTTGCTTTTTTTGATTATAGGGGATATAGCTACCCCTTTTCCCCAAAAACTGAGAGAAGTAATTCACCCTTTTGGCTCACACTTCATTTAACTCACAGGTAATCAAACATTATCTGGTACCTGAGGGTCCTGTGATTAATTTGGTCTTTCCCAGCCAACGCACCAATTAATGCTGGGAGTTTATTTTTGTTGTGAGATAGGATTAAAAGGAAAGAAAGTAAAGCAGATTCAAACTTGAAAACATACAAAGAAAACTTTATTAACAAAGCTAAAAGAGGAAAATAATAATAATGAGATTATCAGAACAAAATTTTAGATAACTTTCCTTTTTGCACTGGCAATGCAAAGATAAAGCCCACGAGCTTTAGTCAGTTTACTACTTTTAAAAACAGTCTTAACTTCTATTCATTCACCTGGGGAGAAGAGTTTCTCTTGTTGTGCCATGTGGACTTTTTCCACAAGAAATAGGTTTTCTTGTAGTTTTGTCACAAACAAAAATAACCACCCAGGGAAGAAAAATTATTTTGCAGTGACAAAGCATTTCTCTTGTTATGCAGCTCTTATACAACTGCTTTCATAGACTACATCAACTATTGGGGTTTCTTTTTAAGAATGAGCTACTTTAGTATACAACAGGTTTTTTATTTATCTCTAAGAACAAAAGGTCTCTTTACCATCTTCTTCATTTCTCTCATTTCTCTTTAAGTTTCTCCTTAAATCACAGTAATATCTATTTGTTTCAACTATCAATATTTCAATTCACAGTTGTGCATAAAATTGCTACTTCCCCAATACATTTTATATGCCACAGAGAAAATAAACAAAGTCTAATATATCAAATATATATATCTTTACCATAGCTTTACAAAAGAATTTAAATTTAAGTTCAAAATATTCTCTTCAATCCCTCCATCCAAAATCAAACTTCTTTCTTACTGACCTCAAGAGTTAAGTTTTATCATCGATTGAAACAGTTTTTATAGATTCTTACAATGTTGAAAGGTTAACTTAATCTGGATTCTGCGCTGAGAAATAGAACCTGCTGTGTTCCTCTGCTGCCACGTGGTTTCTGTTAGCATCATGTCGACCTGCCAGGCTGGCTGGCTCTGGGAACAGGGAAATCTCAGCCAGGCCAGAGAGATCAGATCAGCCCAGGCCCGGCCACCCTGAGCCAAGTGGGCCAAGCCAGACCCTGAGACCCCTCTTGGCCTGATCCCGCCACTGCCTCAACACCAGAAGTGAAGTGAAGTGCCTCCCCCTCCATTTTTTTTCCCTGATTCAAGAATGTGTCTTTACAAAAAATGCAACAACTTCATTGATTTAACCTAACAATGCTGACCCATGACACTGAAGTACTTGGAAAACAATCTAATCACTGCTGGCATTAGGAAAGACAGGGTGAAAGGAATTTAATTTAAATTATGAATGCGTATGTTTTACTTTTTGAATTTGAACTCTAGAAGTTCTACCACATGCTGTTTTACACTGATTTTGCATTGATTAACATTATGTACATGACAATCAGGGTTTTAACCTGTCATTTCTTCTAGTCACAGTCTAACAAGTCTTTGCTACTAAAGAAACAACTCAAAAAATATCACATACTTAATGAATAGACACAATTTGTTACTCAAGACTTTACAGTGGTTGATTAGAATAACTGTATGTTTCATGACTTTGACCTCTGTGACTGAGTAAACGGCTGTATTGACTACTTTGCCTCATAGTCTAAGCTTCAAGTTTGTCCTGAGTTAGGGTGGACTTGCTCAAAAATAAAAAAAATTTGAAACTATAAGTTATTTGTTTTCATGCTAGTATTAGATTTTTCTTATTCTTCTATCTGCACTTTACTCACATCAGTGAGGAAGAGTTAATGTTTATTTCTATATATGACTGCCAAATCTTGCAATTTAGAGACAAGGCTGCAGAATAACCCAAATTAATGACTATCAGGTATCATACTTAAAACTATTTTGAAAGTCTCTAAATACAGTGTCTATTGCTATCATCAGTTCTTGAGTAATGTTTTACAAAAGCCACAGAGCTGGCTGACCCTGAAAGCTGACATCTTCAATATTAAATGTTATCAGTTCAAAGGCTGATGAAAGTGAATGGTGCTATTTACTAATGCTTTGCCTTTACAGAGGAAAGCTAAGATGAATGAACTAGGAAAGCTACTATCTGGACAGTGAAATTGTGCTTGCCAAATGATTAAATGGTGATCAAGCTTTGTCAAAGAATATGAGGTCATGTCCTCATTATTCTCTTCCTACTTCTCATTTAACCCTATTTCTTGACAAGAGCATTTCTGAAGCAAGAAAACTATTTTGCCTGTGCGATCTCTATGGAATCCCTAAAATAATCTGTTAGATTTGGACAGTGACTTGCAGTAAGTCAGTAAACAGCCGGGTTTAGTAAAGGGCTAAAGTATGTAACATTATTAACACAAAATCGTAAAGTTTTCTTTCATATAAATAAATTGTTGAAAAAAAACCCCATAAAATCAGTTTCTTTAAAGTACAGTTTTTTGTGGGTGTTTTTTTTTTTTTTTGCTGTTTTTTTCTTGTAAGCATAAGAAGCTTGATTACAATCAGGAAAGGCCAGACTAGAAGCTGCTAACTTGATGGTCATAATAATCCCCTTCCCTTATTCCTGTTATTTCTTGTATGGGTAGACAAAGGAGGGGAACAATTTTAGCACAGGCTTTTAAGTTCACCTATTCATTCTCATAATAACTGATCAACATGAGCAACAGGAAATGAAAATCTGAGTTGAAAGGGAACCTTTGTTGAAAGTACAATTCTTAGGTTCTTTAACCCAACACATTTTAACACACAAGAAAAGGAATCAGTATGATTTCAATGGTGAGTTTTGTAATAATCAAGAGAAGTGTTTCTCTCCGTGAAGTATAACCATTTTAGGGAAAGACTTGTAGAACGACATTAGTTTTAAGTAACCTCCAGGAAGGAAATCTAGCTAGTTCAGGGTGTTTAAAAGTTTACTTTTTTTAGTAGTTATTTCAAACATATAATCTTCTGTAGAATACATAATCAATTTAAAAACATTATATATCATATTTTATCTAATAAGCAAGCATACAGAAAAATAAGTTGAGGTTTTCAGTGTTTCAGGGTGTGTGATATGAAAACATGCAATACACAAAGAGGTCAAAGTCAAAAATTTTATGTTAAATTTATCAAGAGCATCTCTAGTTTCCAAACAATCGTTATTTTTTATTTAAAATAAAAAGAAAATTTTGTTTTCTGTTAATAGATAATACGCTTTAAAGGGTTCTTTTAATTGGCATGCTGCAGGCTGCTGGTAGAGAGGGAGTCCAAGTACTTGTAATGGAAAGGCTTTGTAAATGAGATATTGCTTGTGTTTCCTCACAAAAACCTACAGATTGAAAAATGTCCTTTACCACATTTTTACTGAAGTAGGGAGCAATCTTCCTTTCCAAACACTCCTGTGTCATATGATCTATGTGTCTTATTTTATTTTACAACAGGGCATGATTACTTTGTCAGTGTCTTTCAAACACCTAATTAGTTGCACAATCATTTCATTTCAGAATACCTAAAACCAAAGCTGTGTTTAAACTTATGTCTTGGAGATTCATCATGCTTGGATAGATAAGCAATAAAGAGAACTCTAAGGCGAGTATAATTTTGAGACTGTGAAATGTATAGCTATGATTTATAATTGCCTTTTCTGTGTGTCACCCAAAGGGAGAAATTATTAGATAAAAGGGTATTGTAAAGTGGTTAATGTGATTGGATTTTCAATGAACTTGAGGAAAAAAATGCCTACATTGTTAGGTTTATGGTAGGATCAACGACAGCTAAGGTTTTTCTATTTAGTTAGCTATATCCCCTTTCAAAATTAAATCTAAATTTCACACTTGGTGGAAAAAAATTCTCTCTTCAAGGATGTTTCCAGGTGTCCTTGTTTTCTCCTGCAAGGGTTTATGGAAGAAAAACTAATAGAGGAAGAACAGAAAGAATATCAAGCTCTTTTACAGCACTAGATATGAAAAGTCAATCAAATTGATATCATCATCTACTTTGGGAACACTCCACAGAGAATGGCCAAATTCTAGCAGAAATGGAAGCAGAGGTGGACGTAAACTAATCATACCAACAATCTCATATTACAATAAAAAAAGTTTAATATAGTAATGATCAGTCTTTAAAAAAAGAAAGGAAAAAAGAAATAAAAACCAAATAAAAGCAGCAAAACCCAACTAAAAAATGAAATCTTCCAAACCAACTACCACCTAATAGCATTTGATATAAATTACTTAAACTTAGATGTTCCTCTGCAAGGCTTGGTTTTACAGAAGTAGTGAAACAAATGGATGGAAAGTGAAAATTTAAATTTGGATATCTCTAGGGTTTCAAAGTTAACTATAAATACTACATTTCTAGTGAATTATCTTTACCTTTGAAGCAATTTCTTAAATTCCTTGCAAATAGATATTAATTTGAGAAGTTGAAATAATGAGGATTTTTTTCCCAGGGAAAATATTTCTGTGATTATTTGAATGAAAATATCCAAATTTTCAATTTAACCTTGTGGTAAATGGTAACAATTTCAGTATTTTATTTACATTCATGTTAGATTGAATAAATAGCAACCAATTTCCCATACCCTTTGTCAAGGAGCACTCTCCATAGAGCATCCGAGAAATACTTTCCTCCTCTGTGGTGACTTGCTCTCTTGGGAAGAAGTCTTCCTGTGCACAGCAAAGAAGTAGACTGAGAGAAAAATTTTTTGGGATGAAAGAAACTGAATTTTTTTGTAATTCAGAAGTCAGTAAAACTGGGAATAAACTTTTGAGAAGAAACATGGAATGGTTTGGGTTGGAAAGGACCTTAAAGGCCATCTGGTTCCAACCTCCCTGCCTTGGACAGGGTCACCTTCCACTGCACCAGGTTGTTCAAAACCCCATCCAACCTGGCCTTGCACCATGCCAGGGATGAGGCATCCACAGCTTCTCTGGACAACACCATCCTCACAGTAATCACACATAAAAGAAAATCTTTTATTCCTCTTCTGTTTCACCTTGAGTTTTCTTTTCATAGGTACTTTAAGAGTGAGCTTCTTCAAAGTATTTCTCATGCCTTTTACTGTTCAAATAAAACCTAACTTTTGCAGGTAAGAGCTCTTCTTTCTGCAACACCTGCTGTTTAAAAAAAGGGAAAACAGTAGGCTAAGCTGTTTCTACAAGCTTTTTCCAAATATCAAGGTGCGTTTTAACAGTATCCAGAACCAGAATGTTTGTTTTATGTTTCCTTGTCTCCAGTGTAGTTTTTTCTGTTGTTCTGTTTTTCAATTCTTTTGTAGTACGACAACTTTTATCTTTTTCTGCCAAAGTTACTGTCCTGGTTTGAGTACTCTGATATGCATTAAAAGTCATACTCCAAAAAGCCAGAAAAGAATATTTTATACAGAAAAAAATCCAGTGTCTTTTCAATCTTCTGTTAAATATTATTTGATCAACTTTTAGACGTTTACATATGAGCAAATAAATTTATTATTTTTCATATATTTTAATATGTTCAAGAAAATATACTATAAAGGTAAAATTCAGAATTCTCTGGTATAAGAAGTCATATATTTTAGTCATATAAATGTTTACCTGATTTTCTTTCTATATCTGTCATAGCGTAGAAAAGACAGGAAATTTTCTTGACTGTCCTAAGTCTAGAGAAGAATTATGAAAGTCAAGTTAATATAAATCCTGTTTTGCCATATATTTAATTTATTAGTGTGCTAATCTTTCTGAGAAGTTTGTGTGGAGAAGTCAAAAAGAAAGTTGGGATTTATCGTGGTGAAAGTGGGAACTGTCTGAATTGCCTCTAGAAGCAGTATTAGAAGAATTAAACAAAACATTGCTATAGGAGAATTATTTTTTCTTAGTTGCAAGCCCAGGAGAATTAAATTTTCTTAAGGAAAGAGACAAAATTAGTCATTAAGCCCTCAATCAACAATTGTATATTAGAAGCTGAGTAAAGATAGAATTGGATGATTAATCTTTAATTTTTTTTATAGGATCAATGAAAGGATGAAGAAAGTTTAAGAGATTAGGATGGGCTTGGCTCATTAGAGGTAACTGATGGTATTGGCAAGACTGCTTTAAGCCATCCCTGGTCACACCTGCAGTGAGTTGGTATGATCTATGCCAAACAGGACCAGCTTGTTCCTTGCTGAGCTCCATTAAATCCATATGGTCATTGAGAGAGGCCCCAGCTGCAAAT
Organism: Thryothorus ludovicianus; assembly: GCA_013397245.1. Taxonomy (NCBI): domain Eukaryota; kingdom Metazoa; phylum Chordata; class Aves; order Passeriformes; family Certhiidae; genus Thryothorus; species Thryothorus ludovicianus. The sequence goes on along the minus strand of VZTB01002683.1, from coordinate 17,849 downwards.
GTACCACTGTTCATAGTCTCAATCAATGTTAGTGCTACCTTCAAGCTGTCTGCTCATGGCACCAGAGCTGACTGCTTTCCCAAAAGTAATATCATCAAAAATAATGTCATATAGCCAAGAGGTTACCAAATTGGATAGACTTAGAGTGTGATCAATCTCAGAAGAAAGGCTTCACTCTGAGAGAGAGTGGGTTGGTGGAGGAGATTTGTTATTACATATTTTTTCCCATCTAAACAATATAATTTATTTCCTTAAAGTATTGGTGGTTATAGTGTATGTACTGATAAAATTAAGCTGGCCAAAAAAATCCCATTTTATTAAAGCAAATGCAGGGGGAAAAAAGCAGGGAAAAAGAAACTTGGATTTCCCCTCCAAGCTCTGGAAATTCTTGGATCCCATTGTCAAAAAAAATATTAGACTTTTCATGGTCTCCATCCTTCTATACTGTCAAAGACACTTTTGATACCACGTCTGCCTGAATGATAAGTAAGTCTAGAGTTAGAGTTATGTAATTAGGAATCCATGATGGTAATATAGCACCTCTTATGTTCTTTTAGTATAATTTAGTATAATTATAATAGTTTCTATTTCTGGAATTCAGACTCAGAATTCAGACATGAATAGCAATAAACTTTAAAAAGTCAATATTTACTTTTTTGATATCAAAGAAGAAAATAATTTAGAATATGAAGCTCCATGAAAATGGGATTAGATGAGAGTTAGCCTAAGTCTTAGGTCTTGAGAACAGATGGAGAAGAGACTGAAGTCCTTACTTGCACTAAGTTTTTTTTAAATCCAATAAATATCCTCAAGGACTTTGTTTTATAATAAATTTTGCAGAGGATACCGTTCTTTATAGTGAACTGCATTTTAGGATTTAGGACAATGTGTTTCAATTTTATAAGAGGGTTGTATTTTAAAGGACATTCATATCCACAGGTAAAAGGCCTAGAATATTTTGTCTATTTCAAAAGGGGGTTGAATGTGCATTAGTACTCCTTGACCTTATATGAAGTTGAGAAGAATTACTTCTTATATCTAAATAGAGAGAAACTCATATAAATAGAATCATAGAGTCATATAAATGTGTGGAATGACCCTAAAGATCATCCATTTCCAATATCCCAGCCTTGGGCAGGGACAACTTTCACTTGAAGAGGTCACTGAGGACCCTATCACATCTGGTCCTTTGATATATTCATTTTTAGGGGTTTTGGCAACACAGAACCAAAAACAGAACATAAATTCAAACCAAAATTATTAATATCTGTAAACTTTTCTTATCTAGTTAAGTCAATATGTATTGCAATCATGATATCTGTTACACATACAGTTAAGACTTACTTAAGGAAAAGTAGAAGTTAGCAAGTTCCATAACTTGTATTAGGTTAAAAGAAGATGAATTTCAACTGAAAACAAAGCGTAATTAATTTTATTGCCAAAGATACTTCCATTTGATACATTTTATATTTAGCTGTTTGAAAAGCAGAGTACCTTTATTAAAGAATTTTGAAAACACTCATCAGAACCTTGCCAAATGTTTGTCCTTTCTATTACTTAACAAGGAATAAATATTTCTGCATATTCAAAAATATAATGGTAACAAAGTTTTTTTAAAAAATATAATAGATTCCATGATTTCACACAAAACTTATCCATTTCATTTCCCATGAATTCAAATACACAATTTTTGAAATTACATTTGTCAACAGCAGGTGAACTGTCCACTGTAGTAATTTTAGCTAGCTAGATAATATTCCTCTTGTTTCACAGATAGTTATGTCAAGCAAGCAGTGACAAGTATAAGAGAAGCTCGATCCAAGTGCACATATTTATCCATATCTGTACAGGTATGATATAAATATATTCTTCCATGCAATAGTACTTCAGAGAAATCAGTTTTCAAATTAACTACTCAGAAGGAACTCTGTTTTGATCTCATTCCTTTCTGCATAAAAATTAGGATGCAAACTTAATTCCATGGCCACAGCAGTCCTGTACATCAAAAGGCTAGTGCTCCTTTAGTAGTTACTTTACTTATTATCTCTTTTTACAGTTTAAGCCTTAGATTTCTTTACTCTCTGCATTGCTAAATGAAGCTCAAAAAAAAAAAACCCCAAAACTTCACTCCCAACTGATTGCTTTTCTGAGATGATGTAACATGATGATGTTCATTTTCTAGATGGGTCCAAATGCAGGGAAGGCAGAGATCTTTTACTATTTTCTAAAAGAAAGGAATTTAAGTATTATTTTATTTTAACATTTGCTGCCAAAATATCTTTAAGGACATAGGCATAGGAGATTAGGTTAAAAGTCATGTGAAGGATCTATATTTCAGAGGACTCTATAAAAGGCTAAACAATGATTTTATCTGCACAGCTGTAAGCATGCAAAATTTCCAGATGCACCAGGCAAACAGGCTGTGAACTGCAGAGAGCAAGTGATCTACAGAAGGCTTTTCCCAGCATAAAATGCAGGTGTAGAATATATTTAACACTGCTTGGAGTTTTGCAAGTGTTCTTCTCAAACTCTACTTGGTCCATATAATATGACATTTCTTTCAGTCTTAGAACTCATATTTTTAACAGCAAGCCCATAAGATGAATTCCAGTATTTTTCAAATCCTAGGCCTGAAATGTAACTCTCTTACCACTTCACAGTGCCTGGAAAATGGAAATGGTTTCCTTAAATTAGCCAGTTTGCAGAAAAAAAAAAAAAACCACAACCATTTTTGGTGAATATTCCCCAGGAACATTTAATGCAAGTGGTACCATCTCACATAAGATGTTCAAGGAAAAATTTCTTATAAGCAGCTAATGCTACAGGCCCTAAATGATTGTAAGAATTCCAGCCCTGTCCAACATCAAAAAGACTGAAAGGGAGACTTAAAGGGAGCTTTAGATGCTGACGTGGTAACTTCGAAGATCTATTCAAATATTCANTATATATATATATATGCACATAACCTGTATTTCAATATGTATTTTATACATATTACATCTGTATAGTGTCCAAAGTATTCATATCACATGCAATCTATAGTGCATGAAGTTATATATATTTATACATTTCATATATAATTCTGAAGGATATTCTATATGTACAAAAAATATGTTAAAAACCACAAATAANGCAGCATTCTGAAGGGAACTTGGAAAGAAATTCGATTGCCTTAAGTGAAATAATTCCTTTCGTATTACAGGATTTGAAGGTCACTGTGACAGAAAGCTTTATAGCACAGTATTAGGCACATAATGTGTAACAATGCCTACAAAATCTTGCCCTTCTTCACATTATTTCTGTTTTAATTCTTTGGTATTAAATTTACACCTCTGATAACTTAAAAACCAATAAAATAATTAAATATTCACACGAGAGCACTTTGCACTGTATTTAGTAAAGCAAGGTTTTGCCCAAAAATTCAAGACTTATATTGCAACAGAAACAGCAATCAGTTACTTTGCATTTAAACAAGTCATTATGAGGTAAAGAGAGGACATATTCATATCGATATGTTATGTCAGATGTTTTAAAATTATTCCCACAGAGGTAGTCAAAGGGTTTGGACACACAGAGTCTTCAGAAAACCTAAGTGCAACTGCAGGTGAGACCAAAATTATATCAGGTTTTAAAAATTACTGATCCTGTTGTCCAGCTGATCATTTATTTACAATTATATTTCTAAAACACTCAGCTCCAAATCAAATTTTTCAATGCCAAGGCTGACACTACTGCTCACTGGTTATTACAACTGGTTGAGAAAACCTTATTTGAGGCATCCAAATTTAGGGAATATAAATGTACTCTAAAATACATATTTCAATCAAGATGTATATATGTGTGTGTATATTATATATATATATATATGCACATAACCTGTATTTCAATATGTATTTTATACATATTACATCTGTATAGTGTCCAAAGTATTCATATCACATGCAATCTATAGTGCATGAAGTTATATATATTTATACATTTCATATATAATTCTGAAGGATATTCTATATGTACAAAAAATATGTTAAAAACCACAAATAAAAAACTTTGTAGAAAAAAATGTGCCAGTTTTGTGTGGGGTAGAGTTAACACAGACATAGATGTCATGAGGACCTAAAAATGTTGGTTATTTTCACTGCAAAGATAATCTACTCTTTCAAGTGTTTCATGTCAAATATTTATGGAGTCATTTTTATTCATAGGTGTTGCTGTTACAACTTGACAGAGCCAGAGGTCCCACTCACTTGTAAGACTTTTTATTTAATAATAGAATAAGAAGGTGAACAAAAGATAGAGACCTTTAATAGCTGTATTATCTCAAACAACTACCCATACAAGAAAATTACTCTTATTTTCATTTCCAATGTAAAAGTTTATGTGCAACCGATTTTAACCTGAATTCACTTACTCCATTTGCGATGTTGAATTCAACTATATCTCTTCTCTTTTAAATTATGTACAGCAAATATGGTCACACTGTCAACCTTGATAGATGAAACCAGCTATCGTCACCAAATAAATTTCCTATTTACCACAAATTTTACTTTTATTATTACAAAATAACCTGATCTTACATTGTACGTTAATCCAGTTTAAGTTCTCAAAATCTTCTAGTCTGAAAAGACAATGCTCATCAACACCTACATTGAAGAATGCCATAAACTTGAACAAGGAGGAAGCAGTTGGCTCTGCTGAAATATCTGGTTTTAAAGCTCCAATTCTCATTCCCAGCTTCTTGAAATTCTTTCTCCTTTCAATAAGGATTTATGAAAATAAGATGCACATTTATCCTGCTTTATTTGCCCTTAATTTAGTTCTTCAAGCAGAACACTTCTTGCGCTTTAATCTCTACCACTAAAGTATTTGTATAGTTCTGTGGTTTTGTCTTCCCAGAGTGTCTGTGTGGTACCCTCCACATCTTTAAAGAGTGAGAAGATAGCACTTATATTTTTTTCTAAAGAGTATAAAACCAAACCACTACTTCTTTTGGTAAATGCACATTAAATGGAATCTATATCAAAAGATAAGCCAGCAAATAAAACTGTTCAGGTTTCAAAAGAGCTAAATGGGGAGAACATTCTCAGTTTTCTTCCCAGCTACATTTGATCTTATATAATGCATTCAAAATACAAAGAAACATATAATTAAATTAGCAAACCTTTAAATATACTGTAGCCATTTATTGGTATTTCCTTGAATCACCTTACTAGAAAGGCTCCAAGTTCAGTTCTCAGGTCATACCAGATTTCTCTACACTAAAAAAAAAATAAAATGTTCCCTTTCTTACATGCTGTATTTCAATTGTTTATAGAACCAGTCACAATAGAAACACATAATACTAACTTTTTAAAATAAGTTCTTGATGCTGTTATTTTCTTATAAACATAAAAAGGCAGAAGATTTAAAAGAAGGAAAACCATATCCTATTAGAAAGAGCACTCTCATAATATGGGTTGCAGCAGCAACATGTAGATTGTCTGCATGTTATACATAAATAATTAAAAACCTGAAATGACCTTTATAGCTAAATCCCTGATGCAGAAAATATCAGCAGATGAAATTGTTCCCACATACTATGTTAATGAGATTCACCTGTTAAGCAAATCCAACTGATTAATACCTGCTGGTTTTGAATAAAACAGCTCTGATGATTAGCACAGCTCGTTTTTGTTCCTTAAAATTACCTTAAGGTACTGATATTGTTAGTCTTGAGGAGAGCTAGGAGCTTCCAAAAATGTGGTGCATGCAGTCTTTTGAATAAATTTTTAATCAAAAGATGAAGGGGAGAAAACTCTTCATATTTTTACCTTCTTCAGTAGAATCCTTACAGCATTTCATCACTATGAAGAGTTTGAAGATTATGCTGCTTAATGCATTTATCATGCTGTCAGAATGATCTAGTTCACTTTTGCTCCCTGGCATTCAGCCGTATACTAGGTAACATGGACATTTTCCTTCGTTTCTAAGCCAGATATTTTCCAGCCAGATACAGTGTCTGAGGGAAATCTAAGGATAACTTTCAACAGAAAGGATGGTAGATCAGTGAGACGTATGGAAAGACTGCATCTTGCAGAACATACTTCTTTTACTTCATGACCAGTGCTGTGTCCCACAAGACTCAGGTGAAAATACTTTATATTAACAAGTGAGTGGATAGGGAGTAGCGTAGGGACTGGTGGATTAGTGGCAAATCCTCTTATCTGCTCGGCAGAGCAGAGCAATGATGCTACTTCCACTGACAGGAATAATTCTAATTGCAAACACGCTGTATTTTATAATGCCACCTTCCTGTGCACACATGCATAGAGTTTGAGTATCCAATCTTGCCTCATTTTTATAGCACTCTATAATCATCTCAATATGACTTGAATTGAGGCATGAACAGGTAGGATATTTATTTTGGTCTACGGAAAAAGGTTCTTTTTTTTCTGGGTAGACACATACAATTGTGAAAACCACAGAAAATTCCTTTGCTTTGGAGGCAGTCCAAATTCACAAAATTAAAAATTAAGAACTGCTGTAAACATTTGCTTAGAGGATGCCTAGAGGGATTGAACTTATCTTTATCTTATAGTTGCAGCTGTCATATACCATTAAATTTAATGAAAATTTAACTGATTTGTATATAGTGATACATTCATTATAAGGTACCTGGCTTTCTATTTTTTTAATTTTCTTTTCCTGACAATTGGTCAGAGTACTCTATGTGGAAAAACTACCATGTCCTTATCTCTTTTTTTTGTGTATACTCAGAATCTCTGTTGACATTGCTTTTAAGTTTCTGGAGTTACAAAGAATTAAAAATTAAAAATAAATGAAAATTACAAAAGCAGCTACTGTATATTCATTGAACTTCCCAAAATTTTCATCTACCTTGCACTTTGTGTTGTAAAGAGTCTATTAAACCATGACAACTACAATCAACAGGGAGTGAAGGAAAAGTCGAAGGTTCTGTGTGATTCACACTCAGTTTCCCTTGTCTTATTATTTATCTTATAACAGATAGTATTCTTGTCGTGTTTATACTGCAATAAAGTCAACTATCTTTTATTGGTCATCTCTAAAGGATTAATTATTAGGTTTCAATATTTCCTTTTTTCTTCCTTAAGCAGGTGGTCTGTTTTTTAATTTGTATTCATTTTTCTCGATCAGTATGGCACATTCACAAAGGAATTGTGAATTGTTGTTGTGTTCTTCATATGGGTAAAGAAAAATTAAGATTTGCATGAAAGTGTAGTAATCTCCAATATTCACTAGTGCTTGGGACTTCCATGAAGGCAAACCATGTTTTTTATTTGTTTCAAGGTTACTTTTATTTTTTATTGTTAAATTTCCTCCATAGGGACATAACATTCCAAATCATCTGTAGTAGCTTCCCAGTAACATTACAGGGCCAAATACACTCACAGATCTGTATATGAAAACAAAATTGCACATGCAGTTTTATGACAATGTAAAGATAATGTACACTGCACTCCATTTGCATGATGTTCTTTCATGTCTGCTCTTAGTTGTAGGCTATATGCAGAATTACAGGATTATTGGTAGAATAGACAGAAATGCAGCATTGAAGAGCTTGCCTGCACATATTCAATTCCTGATGAAAACCAAGAGACTGGAAAATTTGTTCCATGCACATTTCCTGCACAAAGGGACTTGTCCATGTGATTGGTCCTGCTCATTCTGATTTTCATAGCACATTAGATTTCACAGAATGTTAGTTTTGTGATTATTTCAGGAAGAAGGAATTCAAGATGTGACTTCAACAGCTAGACGGTGACTTGCATGAAATGTGCCAAGTACAAGAATAAAGAGGTAGGACCTGAACAGAGGTCAAAGTGGAAAGGTTTTTCTGGTCAATCGGCTGAAAGTGCATCACAGTATTTAAGAACTCAAATATCCTGTCAGGAAACATCAGAGGAGAAGGGGAGAGAGAACCACCCACTTTAGTTCTTTCTTCAGTCTAAACTTGCTGAGTCTCCAGTCCATTATCCTGGTGCTGCACAGATGTTATAAGGAGACAATTAGAGAGCCACACAGCTCTACAGCATTTTTCTCTCTGGTCAAGAAGTGATGAGGAAGGACTGAGAGTGGAATTCTGGATTCAGGTTTCCATCTTACCTAACATACCAGCCTACAGAGTCGCAATACCTGAAAGATGTATACTCCACATTATTCTACCTCCCTGTCAAGAGCAAGCAAACACCATAAAAGTGATCAATCTCCAACTGCAAGCCTTTCCCCTTCCGGCAATGCAACCACTGTGCCTGTCTATGAAACACACAAACTACATTCAAGGTTTTCGGGCAAATTGTAATTTTACTGTTCTTAGCTTAACAAAACAGATGTCTGTGTATTGAGAACAGTTTATATTTTCATCAATGAGAAAGTGCAGCTGTGGAACAGAAGCTGTCACAAGGCATTGACCTGCTGCAACAGCACTACAAGTAAAGTTTGTATGAAACTGTAATGAACACAGATCAAGATAATGGGAATATGAATGCAGACAGAATGACTGTTCAGGAAAATTTCTTTTAAATTTACAGTCTGATGTGTGCTATTATTCAGCATTCTAAAAGGAGGATAAGGAACATAACAAAAAAAATCTGAACAATTGGTTTGAACTAATTTCTTTTTTGTCAGGAAGCATTACCTTATTTGTCTCCAGCAATCATTTCAATAATTTTAAAACTATTTGCTGTATATCAAGTCACTGTTTATCCATGCCACTCAGCAGACTGCAGTATTTGCATGAGGCTTTGGGCTATAAACTTAACATATAGAACAACCTATGGTGCTTTCTGGATTTACATGAGTGTCTTGTGCATCTGCCTGTGATCTCTGAGGCCAGAGTTACGTACATAGGTGTACATGTTTATTTACGCCTGCTGTATCTGTGCATGTATCTGCCAGGAATACATCTTCAGCCTTGCTGCTGGTGAACCTGGGGACATAGAACCATGGCAGACTCACTTCTCTCATTCTGTCAGATCTGGTATAATGCATTCTCCACAAACAGTTAATTGTATATAAATATGATTAATCTTCTATCAACATACACTGGCACCTATTGTATCAGAGACACTCTGAGCTATACAGCAAGTATCTGTTGGCAATGGCTATGGTAGTAGCTTTTCAATCCCATTATCCCTGCTATTAGAGAAAACCATTAGCTTCAATGTGGAAAGCCTGCCTTTTTTTCTTCCAAATAATGTCTGTATGTTAATGAAATTCACCAGTTCTTTGTAATTTTGCTCGCTCTGGTGATTTTAATATGCTATTGTAACAATTTTAAATAGTTTGAATAAACAAATATTTGTGTAGAATACACAGTCAAAATAATTTTGGTTTCATGGTTGCAAAGTAGATTATGAATGTACAAAATTCCAATACACTCGTCTCTCCCATGTTTTGTTCTTCCTGGTTGAATCTTTATGACTGCAATATTTTTGTTTTGATTTCTGTTTCCTCACAGACACACTTAATGCTCTTCAGCTTAGTTTGACTCAGATGACTTTTTGTTTTGCATATCAAATTCATTAATTATCATTCTGTAGAAACTTTTTAAATTATGGTGCCTGTGATTTTGCTGTAAAAATCAGTCTGATCCACCAAAACCAAGTTAAAATTTTTCATCATCTGAAAATAATGTATGTTTTACTGATTTTCTATGTGTTAGATAACTTGAAGATATTAGAGAAGCTTTAGATTTCAAAATAGATGAGTCTTCATTACTGGCCACACAAAGGATGACCTCTTGTCTTTAATTCATTCTGTCAGTACTGCTCCTAGTGCCTAAAATAGCTCTGCTGTACAGCTTGGACAAAACCAACACAAGTAGTTTAAAGAATGTCTATTTTCTCCTTCACAACTTTGAACAGATTGAAAAAAGAAGATATTCTAAGTCTTTTTAGCAGAAGAAAATGCTGTTGTTTTGGCTGAACACTATAACACTTCAAAGCTTCTCTAACACTTCAAAGCTTCTGCACAACCACTTTGCAAAATTGTTCAGGATACCTGCTTTTATAGACTTTTTAACACAGGAGGAGTGAGCATGTGTTACAGACAACTCCATTTTATTTTAAAAAATTACCAGGAGCCCTTCTGCTCTTTAGAAGACACTGACTCACTGTTAAAGTGTCTAGAACAACTCAGCAAGCAAACAATGGAGTGAACAAATGGAGGGAAAAAGCACCCTGCTAACTCTATAAGCATGTCTCACAATACACAGCCACTCAGTGTTGGCAGCTGAAGGACACAGCCTTGCATAGGTAGACTTGGGTATTAAGGGATGAGGGGAAAGCTGATGGTTCTTGCTGATAATTCTCTCAGTGAAGCAAAAATCAGATATTCATAAAGCTTCATTCCAAAAGTTTTAAAAAAATAAGAAAAAATAGAGTTAGTTAAGCAATAGGGATACATCTATGGTGTCCTCATTTGCCAAGAGAACATGTAAACAAGATCATTAATGGAAACACAAGAAGTACAGGAATGGCCCAATTTCCAATGCTCAGTGGTGGGAAATTTGGCAAGAAAAGACTGCAAGTGTGGAATCAGTTTCCTCTTCTATACCTTCTATTGTAGATGGAATATAGCTTTTACGTTTCAACCAAACTGGTATTTTAAATTCCATGCCAGTGACTAGAATATTTGTGGGATTATTATTTTTAAAATTCCCCCCTAAATGTGTCCAAAAGGAGGATCTATATTTTACATACTGTTAGACAATGAGACTACTTATTAAATCACCCTTTACTTTATGTACACATTGTTAACCTCTAGTTTCAAGGAGAGGAAAACCCTTTTTAAAATGATTACTGTTAAACTTTCACTGCATGAGGTGACTGATAAATAGTCATAAATATGTGTATCAGAAAGAATCTGTAAATTACTGTCATTTTTCATGTCCATGAATGCCTACACCTACCTAAAAAAAGTCTGGGGGCTTTGATCATAATTTCTAGATTTCTCTATGCTTTGGTATTTTAATAACATTCATTTTAATAAATTATCACTCTTCCTCAAATCCTCAATAAACAGATTTCAAAATAATACACATTGACCTTAATTCTATAAATGTATATAAGAAAAAGAAATAGCGCAAAAAAAAAACCCCAGCCATCAAGAAAATGTCTCTTAGAAGTGGGCCTAGCCCTAAATGTGCTCTCTTTTAAGGCAAGATTTGTTTATCTCATTACCTAGTTAGAAATTCACTGGTGCTGAGCCACAGAAGTCCAGCTGAGGAAAGTGTTCTTCATTGCAAATGCAAATGCTAGACTTAGTTTGCAGATGCAAATCTTTTGAAGCTTTGAGTAATGCCTTTTTAGTGCCTTTAGGTCCTGGCAGGAGAAGGGGGAAAAAAAGTATGAATAAATTAAACAGATGGACCAGAAAGAAAAAGAAAAACCAGAAAGTAAAGAAATTACAAGGGAAGCAGAGTACTGACACCTATTTTGATACTATCTTTAAAGTCATAATGCTTTAAACCTGAAATTACAGTTGTTCTCATTTTCAGTCATATTTGCATACACTGTTGCAGAGTCCTCCAGAATCCGCAACTGACAATCTCAACCATAAATCAAATAAATCCAATCTTGTCATGACAACTCTATCAAGTAGAACAGCAAAAGGTTCTTTTTTGTTGTTGTTTTTCTCATTGATTTATGCCAGTATAAGATTTTATGTCAATAAAGTTTGTCTATTTCTGTTAGAAAATACTGTACGTGTTTTCCCAAATTAAAAACGGGAACAGAAGTTGGAATCTCTCATTCAGCTAGAAACCAAGGAAACACCCTGATTTTTTAGCCTATTTTCTCCACCTGAACAGATGGTTTGGCTATTGATGTCAAATGGAACTGTGTTGTTTAGGAGTAAATTGAATATATCCCCATGCCCAAAATGCTGCAAAGATGTATCTGAGGGGTTGGGGCAGAATTGTCAACAACATTCTAGTACACTTGTGGGATTTATGGAGGGAAGGTATTTTTATATACCCTAATGGAAACTAAAACAGGATCTCAGAAATAATAATCATCTATTTAGTATAAGTTTTCCTTTGATAGCTGTGGGAAAACTGGCATGAAACTGTTAATGTACATTTCTAGCAATTAAAATACCAAAAACCCACAGCTTTTCTCCTATCAGTAATGATTTTCAATCTCTAAGTTATGAAACACAGATTTGAATCTCTAGATGGAATATCTCATGGTGGAAAGTGGGTATTACCATGTTTAATTGGTTAATCTACATGGAAATATATATAAATGTCGAAGTTCCCTTTTGGAAGGATCACAGATTCAAATTGTGCTACTTAACCTGTTCACTTATGGTTACTCCACTTGAGTGAGTAGAGGTGTTCTCAGTAAGTCTTACTGAAAGAGGCTTTTAGGGCTACTCCAAATCTATTAATTGATGCTTCAGGATGGGATATAAGGGCTCATCTGACAGCTTCTGGTGTGAAAGTATCATCTCTACCACTAAATATTTCACACTTCCACTGAATGTTCAGACAGATGTGCTTGTAGCTTTTATCAGGGTGGTTCATTCACTGACGTTTCCTCCAAATACTGTCCAGTCAAGATTTGACCTTTCTTAGTTTCCTGCACCAATAATATAAATACGTTTGGTTTGGGTCTTGTACCATCTACTTTAAGTTGCCAGGTATAACAAAATTTTCATTCAGCTGTTAAGTGATGGTGCAAATGCATACCAGACCAATGTTTTCCAATGCACACGGGTACTGTATGTAATTTCTTCTATGGTACAGCCTGCTTGTCGGTTACAACACTGCTGTTACAAAAAATGTAGAAATATTTTATAATTTGTAAAATGCTTTCTTTATATAACTTTAAAAATGAATTTTTATTCTGGTTCTACATGTCTAAATCTGAAGTGCTTAATTAGGTACAGATTTCTCCTAAAATCGCAAAAAAATAAATATATATATATATATATATATGAGAACAAGCAATTAGTTAAAGGGTTTTCCTCCTGTATCCTGATGAAATTTATACCCTCATGGGATACAGCATGGTGATTGAAGATCCACGTTACAAGTTTTATACTGTCGAGTTTTCTATTTAGTACAGCTGTATATAGTGACTTACATAGAATTGGAACACCTGTATCTTCTCTTTCATGAACCTTTAGACTTCTGCTCTTGTATCCATACCTTCTGCCCGAATCATTTTATTTCAGAATATTGATTAAAAAATCAATTTCCCAGTCCACAACATTGCTGACTATGTCAGTTCTTTTGCCTTACCCCGCTGATTTCCCTTTACCTGCTGCATTACTCTTGATCACTTGCTGTCCTCCCTGGTTTGCCCCATTTTATTCCGTCTCTCTCGTCCATTGCCGTGCTGCTAATTCCTGCCTTGCTTATTGCATTTCCCTAACTTAATTTTCCAGTTCCTAAGCTTCAAAGAAGGATTCTCCTGCTTTCTCCCTGACTGCCCTTTGCTTGGGAAGCTTTCTCTGGAACCCTGAACTAAACTAGAATGTTGTGATGTTTGAGAAACAGCTTAGAACTTTTCTCTTAATATGATTTCTTTAAGAAGCATAAGCTAACATAAATTATCACACTACATTTAACATGTTAACCACTTTAAGAGATTTATTTAAAAGACTTCTACAGGACTTAAATATTTTTAATCAATATTTAATCTTAAGTTGTTAATAGGTTCCTAAGTAAGATGACAGTTCACAAAATAAATGCCAATAATTTTAAAGATTATCTACATCAAGAGTGACATGAATAAGGAACAAGTCTTTTTACATGCCTGCTCTTTTTTATTTCTCACTCTTTATAATGGTGGAAAATATTAAATCAAGAATTTTACAAAATATTAAGAAATGAAGTGTTACTGGGTAAAGATGTATTTGTATTTGTGAAACTGTTGTTTATATCCTCAGCTCATTGCTAAGCATAAAAAAATAAAAGCAGAAAGTATATAATCTTTGGTTTATGAGTTATCCTTTCATCCTGCAAGCCTAAAATTTTGAACAAATAGATCCAAAAATATGATTGATTTGCATGGAATCTGAGTAACCATATAAACTCAAAAGCAATTGCAGAGAAAAAAAAAAATCTTGAAAAACTTTATTTAGAATAAGATTAACTCCCATTAAATCGTAATAGAGTATCTCTTAAAAACATTGAAACCAGTCACTGTGCTACCAATCCAAAAGATTTTTTTTTTTCTATGAAGTCTCACTTTACCCTAAGATTGGAAGTAAGGCAGCATAAAGGCTTTACAATTTTCTTTGAAGTCAGTACAGAGTAAGGAAAAAACAGGTCACATTTACTTCACATGTCGAAGAAACACTTCACATTTCTGGTTCATAAGTAAAAATGTTCCAAATGACATTTTGCCAAATGTATAATGATTAACACAATTTTTAAAAAAGTCTTATCATAGCTATTATAAAAATTAATTAAGCGTGCAATCTTTAACTTGCAAAATGAAAACATCATGTGAACAGGAGTCAGAGACATTATCATGACAAAGACAAGCCCTTATTAATAAATCTAATAAGCAATGCACAGAAATTTCATTAAGAAATAAAAATGTTACAAATCTAATTTACATATTTTTCATATTTAAAATATATACGTATCTACACATATATGTACATCTAAAGAGAGCTGATAGAGTTACAATTCTTTTGTATGTGTTTTCGGTTTGATAAACTCACTTCCTAATTTTGTATTTATTTCATGTTTCTATGACTTTGTCTGCTTTATGGGCTTTCCCTATATAATAATGCAGACGATTAATGCATATTTATGACTATTCATGGCATTTCTTTTTGAATTAGACATTTGGTGCACAATGTCTTTGTACCTAATGTAGTGCAAAAGGATTTAACAATCTTAAAATTATGAAAGAACTAACAAAATTCTGTGGACACTTGGACAGGTAGAGATTTTAAAGGAAGTGTGAACATAACATTTTTTAAAATCTTTCTAAATATAATTATCTAGAAATAGGTGTGGTTGGTTGCTTAATTATGACTGCAAAGTTGTTTTCATCGAGAAACAATAAATTACTGCATTCAACAATAAAGGAAACAGAACATTTGAGAAAG
Organism: Thryothorus ludovicianus; assembly: GCA_013397245.1. Taxonomy (NCBI): domain Eukaryota; kingdom Metazoa; phylum Chordata; class Aves; order Passeriformes; family Certhiidae; genus Thryothorus; species Thryothorus ludovicianus. Next base: position 2,759 of record VZTB01002683.1, on the reverse strand, counting down.
CATTGATTTGTAGTGATGGTTTTCCTTTGATTTCCTCTGTAACACACATTAAGTTTTGGCTTGGGCAATAACCTAGACTATTGTCTAGCTATTGCCATTAACCATCACCTGATTCAGTATAAGAAAATTAGACAAGAATGCATCTTGCTAATTGTGCAATGAATTAAATAGAACAAGTACCTTTCTGACTGTAAGTATATTGTTTCACAGAAGTTCAGCCTTGATTGGCAATATCATCAGTTTACTGTAACAATGATCCATGCATTATTTATGGTAGCTGCATTGCCACTAAAATCCAGCGAGACTTTACACTGACATGAATAATTCCATACATAACACCACTTCTCCACTGATATCAGTGGAACCTCAGTACTGCTGGTAGATGGAAAGAAATGAGAAGACAATTGAGACTAAAATTGCCAAATATTTTTGTAGTTACATGACGTCATATTGAACCTAGAATCTTTAAACTCATGAAAGCCTTTAGCAATTCCAAATAATCAAAGAAAGAATTTAGGGTTTTTTGGAGACATGGAAGAACTCACCTACTCTTCCCCAGAAAGCTTTACTAAGCTCTTGGTCCCCTCCTTGCAGATATACAGTCAAATTAGGCTCGTAACAGACATAAACCAAACCAATCTGATTTAAAAAAGACTACATCAAATGTACACAAAACTACAAATTCATGAAAGAATGCCCTCCTCATGCTTCCTCTGTCCTGCCCAGATTCCAAGAACCCATGGCAGGTGCCAGGGCTGTCAGCCTCTGCCTGAGCAATGTTGCAGAAGTGCAGTTCTCATTCTCCCCACAGGCCTGCCCTACTTTGCAATGGGTGCATGTCCAACCTCAGACTCTGTCCATCCTCAAGGAGGATGCCACCCCTTGCCTGGGACCCCCCAGCTGCCCTTCTCCTCACTGAGCTGTTGTGGTGCCGGGCTCTTGGCTCCCACCTCTGAGACAGCCACTGGCCCTCAGGATGCTCTGATGGTGCCCTCAGTCTTGTGTCATACTGAACGAAACACAGTCTGGGAGAGAAACACTCCTAAATTACTGTGGATAGGGATACAAAGCTGTGGGAGATTGCACAGGAAACCATTACAACCCTATAGATAAATAAAGAGTAACCCCTCCACTGCACACATTTCTCATTCTCTTCACAGTGTGAATTTTCCTCAGCACCACCAAGGATAATGAGCAGTCCCCAGACACTGGTCCAGGGAGGGGTTACTCTCAGGGACTGTGGTCCTTTTAGAAGTCAAGGCTCATTTTATGACAAGGACGACAAAAGTACTATATACATACTCAATAACAAAGGGAATGAAGAAAAATTTGCAATTTTGTTGGGATTCAACAATTCATTGTAGATCCTCTGGTTTCCTTCAGCCATTATCACACCATTAGAAGAGTAAACAATTTTGTCTTCACTAAGACTTAGGACTGGAAGAGAATTCTTTGTTGTTACTGGTACCTATGTTACTTTTCCTGTTTTATTTAATGCTTAAGAACTTGGATTACATTTCCTACTGAAAGTGAGACCTACATATAGAGTTCACATATCTTTCCAAATTCATAAGTGTTGGGAGCCAAGATTTCTCTTTATAAGTCTCCAGAAAGAGGCAAGAAAAAGATTATCTTTTTTTTATTATTTCTTTTTTATCAAACAGCTGCCTGATGTTTTGTCTAAAAACAAGAATATTTTTCCAGAGCAATTAAATAAACAAATAGTCTCTGATCAAAAAAAAATCAGGTATAGCTGAGGTATTACCTAACAATTACAAGCTAAATGTTTAGCAATAGGCTACATTTCTGATGAGCAAATGTTGCTTTGGTGTAATCATGACAATATGAACCCTGCCCTTCAGTGACAACACTTCAATTTTAGTCATGATGAAATTTGTTACACATATTTTCAAAATCATCTTTTACATTTAGGAAATTATGATCTTTAAGCCCTTTGAGAAAGTGTAATATTGTAATAGATACAGTGCAGCACTGCATGCTGCACAGTGTAGTAGGATGGCAATTGATAGAAATGCCACTATTCCTTCTCCATGCCAATGTCATGCATTACCAAATTAAAATTAGTCTTTTCTGAACTTTCTACTACCGGGAGCATTTTTAAGACTTTTTTCATAACGATGGAAATCACCCAGCCAAGAGGAAAATGGAGCTTGGCAGTCAGTAAGAGAATACCCATTGTGTTACCCCCACCAGAGCATGTGTAGTACTCTTTTTTTCAACCTCACTATGATTATGAGAGAGATAAAGAGAGTCTCAATCCTTTTGACAAGAAATGGCTAAGAAGCACAAAGAAATGCTGTCAGATATAGAACACCAGGGAATCCTTTCAGACTAGGGTAGAGGAAACCAAGCAGTAGAGAGCAGGTCCTGCAAATCATCTTGAGAAAGACAGCACATACACAGCTGAGACACAGCCAGACTGCTCCGCCTTCTTCGGAGAGAAAGCAGTTTGCCATGCAACAGCTGGAGGAACAAAGGCTAACTGGAGCCACATTCTTATAGCCCCAGCCATAAACAAGCATAGCTAACAAAACTATGGCATAAAAAATGCCCGAGAGGCTTTCCATCAGTTGTTGCAACAATGCTTGCGAAAATTATATAGGAGACTCCAAGAATTGAAGGGCTGAAACAGCATATTTACAATCATGTCTTTCTGGTATCAAAAAATGACAGATGTTAAGGATCCTTTAAATATTAAAATGGATATACCTTAGTAAAACCTTAAATTTATAGCATTA
>VZTB01002680.1:4400-15211 GCA_013397245.1 Thryothorus ludovicianus | reverse complement strand
TGATCCTGTAGAAAGGTGTAGTTTTCCTCTGAAGGTCCAGTGGTTCTGTAGATTGGCCTGGTCTTCCTCTGGGGATCCAGCGGAGAAAAGGCTTCCTTGGTGTTCCAAATATCAGATTTTACCTAGGTAGGAAATGCTTGGCTCCTCTCCCTGGGTGGAGCATCTCACAATGGGATGATGTAATTTTATCAGTCATGTAGTGAGACTTAATGGCCCATTAACAGAAGATATCTCTCTGCATAGAGGATGAGGCATGGAAGAGATAAAGAAAACTGCCCCACTTGGTTTTAACAGCTGGCCCATTAACAGAGGATATTCCCTTAGAGTTATGAGAGATGGGTCATGGAGGAGATAAAGAACACTGCTCCACCTGGTTTTAGCAGATGGTGATAGAATACATACTTCTTGTTACATCTTGCATTGCAACTCAAGACAGTGTCCTACTGGACATCAGTGACAGGTGGTCTTTCTCAGAGGTTCATATTGGGACCAGTGCTATTTAATGTCTTCATCAATGACATAGACAAAGGGATCGAGTGCACCCTCAGCAAGTCTGTACATGGCACCAAGCTCAGTGGTGCCATTGGCACACCTGAAGGACTGGATGCCATCCAGAGGGACTTGAACAAGCTCAAGAAGTGGGCCTGTGGGAACCAGATGAGATTCAACAAGGTAACTGCAATGTGCTGCACCTGGGCCACTGTAATCCCCATAGGCTGAGGAATGAAGGTATTAAGAGCAAGCTTGCTGAGATGCAATTGGGGATGCTGGTGGATGAAGGGCTGGACATGAGCCAGCAATGTATACGTGCAGCCCAGTAAGCCAATCATGTCCTGGGCTGCATTAAAAGCAGTGTGGCCAGCAGGGCAAGGGAAGTGATTCTTCTCCTCTTCTCTGGTGAGACTCTGTAGCAGGACATTGCCCTCTGCCACAGAAGAGCGTATCTGTTCTGTCCACCAGCTGGTGTGATGGCTCTAGGCATCTTCCCTCTCACATGAATTGTTGAGATAACTCAGACCAGACAGATGTTTTGTAGGGAGTTATCTCTGGCTAGGGAGTTATCTCTCTCTGGTGCCAGAGGTGGAATTCCCAGCTGACAATAAACATCTGGCCTTGACAGCAAGATGTAGGAAGATAAGCTGCTGGAATTTCTGACTGACAGACACTTAACTTTACAAATTATAAAAGCTACACAAACTTGCATGAAGTCAGTGTCCTTCAAACACCCTGGAAACATGTAAGACTTCTTCCCCAAGTTTGGACGCAAATTTGTGGTTACTTTCCTGGGAAGTGAGTGAAAGGACTCTATGTATACTCCATCATCAATTCAGTGGTAAGCTACATTGACTCCTAATCTAAACTATTTTTTAGCAAGCTGTAATATAGGTACCTTTTTACCGTGCACTGTATTTATATATCCCAGCGTGACTTTATGATGCTGCATCCCCTATCATCTGCTCTGTGTCCAGACATGAGTCCTGTAGCTTTAAGCGAGATCTGAGAGAGAGGAGGGAAGGTGGTGGAATTCTTTCAGTGCCTGTGTTCAAAAACATAGATAAGGCTCTTGTTTTTTTTCCCAGGGACTTTTCTTTCTCCAGTGAGAGAGAAACAGATGGAGTTTTTCCTTGCTTTTTTTTTTTTAAACTAGCTTCTTGTTCATTAGCTGAGGCAAGAAGTTTTTCCTGGGACTGTGTCTTCTTCTTCTGGAACTGTTCAGCTTTTTCTCCAGTCCCAAACACCAAAACATTGTCCGTGCCCCCCCTCCATGCCACGGAGGCCTGGGCACCAGCTCTGGACTCCAAGGAAGCCGAGCCACACCTACAGAAAGGACTCTGAATCTACCATCTCTTCGCAGTGAGAAGTTTCTTTATTTAACAGTATTTATTCATTTTTTCATTCCTGTGAGCACTCTGCTTGTTAAATAAACAGGGTTTTTTCACTTTCTCCAAGGGAATTCTTTCTGAACTTGTGGGAGAGGTATTGCTGAAACCTGCCTTCCATTAGAGGAGACACCCTTTCAGGGCATTTCCTGTCAAATTTGTCTCAAACCAGGATAAATATCTTGGTGCCCAATATGGGGCTGGAGAAAGTGAAAAAAACCCTGTACTAATTACATTTTGGTTTTAATCACTTTGTATTGCGTAAAGCAGTCAGTAGTCACCATGTTGTTTGAGGTAATAATGTCTCTCTGGTTTGAAGTACTAATGTCTTTCTGGTCCCTAGACCTGTTTGTCTATCCACAGATAGCAGCAATTTTGTCCCTGGCACGTACCTTTTACAGAACAGTGGCACAGATTAGGCTTGCTGTTTTGATGTGCTCAGTGATAATGATTTATAGAAGGTTAACAGAGGTACTGTGAATTGTTCAAAATGTATATGGTCTGTTGTTTCTCCATCCTAGCCTCCGTCCTAGTTTCAGTAGCCTGTTGTGGGAGTTTATTAGTAATTGCACCGAGTTTGTTAGAGGAGGAGCAGGGGATGAGATTTCCCAGCCTTTCATCTCCTTCTTCCCCTTTAAATTTGGTACATCACCTTTTGAGAATGTTCAGATTCCCCTGAATGTTAAAAATACCACCTTCCTGCTGTTTTATCTCATAGGTTTACACTATATGGTTTGTAGCTTCTCTAGAATTAAGGCTGAGATGTCCAGAGGGGCTGATGAGACACCTGACCCAGACATGGAAAATCCTGAGTGATGTGTGGAATGGGAGGATATGGGCCAAACTCTGAAGGAATTCTCTGACCTGATAACTTGGAATTTCCCCCCTGAACAAATTCAGAACCCAGTTGAGCTGGGGAAATATGTGAAAGAGAAGTGCAGTGACAACTCTAATGAGAAAAAGCTCATTACAATATGCTGGGCTCTGGGATATGCTTATTGCACTCTGCTAGATACTGTAGGGCAGTAGATAAAGGCAGAGGGGCAGGGAGATAAATCAGCAGGTAAATCAGCATATACACCAATCACTCAGGCTGCATCTAAACCAGTCAGGGAGCCTAAGCCAATGGCAGTTGCTCCTATCCAGAGAAAAAAACCAAAACCAAAACCAATTGTCCAGTGGATGATAATGATGATGTGAGCGAAGGACCCTCAAAGCCAGCAACTGACTCAGAATCAGAAATCATTATTGAGTCCCTGTCCATGAAGGACCTTTGTAACCTAAGAAAGGATTACACCCGATGATATGATGAATCTGTAATTAGTTGGTTAGTCCATCTTTGGGATGCTACAGGCAAGGCTATGATTCTGGACAGTACTGAAGCGAGGCATCTGGGATCCCTGTCATATGATCTGGTTATCAACCAAGGAATGGTAAGGGGGTCTGAACCTCCAAGTCTCTGGGAACAGCTCTTGAGAAGTGTGAGGCAAAAGATATCTGTGTGCAGATGGTCTCTATATGCAGCAAACTCAGTGGAAGATCATAGAATAAGGGATTCAATGCTTGAGAGAACTGGCGGTGGTAGAGATTGTCTTCACAGAGGACCCAATAATGCCTAGGAATTCAGACTTGGTACTATGTACATCTGTGTTGTGGAAAAAACTTGTATGACTTGGGCCACAAGAATACGCTTCTGCTTCAGTAATGATGAAGCAAGACGAGGAGGATGAGACCGTGCTTGATATGGCAAAGAAGCTCTAAACATACGCAGATGCCATGCATGGTCCAACACATGCAAGAATCTCAGCTGTGGAAACATATCTGTCAGAGCGCATGCAGAAAATGGAAGCTAGGATGGAGGAGAATCACCAGAAACTCAAGGAGGAGATTAAAGAGAACCTTCTCCAAATCTCAACAGTACAGACCAGAGGTTCTGTTAACAGATGCAGACATCCTCCAGCTAGGGAGAGAGTGTGCACCCCATGAGGTAAGCTGTGATTCTTCCTGTGTGACTGTGGGGAAAACATGAGGAGGTGGGATGGAAAACCCATGGCTGCTGTAATTTGGATTTTTAAGGGGACTTTTCAGGAAAGGATCGTGACCCAGAGGCTGGCTGTCACACACAGATACCTATCTGCTGCATGCCATTTTCTGCAAGAAATCAGCTGCTTTCTGCTATTAAAAGATCACTCATCACTTAGAATTGTGAAGACAATCCCAAGATGAATGGCTTGTCTGGATAAGAGCCACTAAGAGTGAAATCTGATAGACTGAGCAGTAACTGGGGGAAAGGCAATTCTGTCAGGGGAGATCATTACCACTGACCAATTGACCACCTACTGAAAATGGACCCTTGACTCAAATGGAGGGAAGAACTGCACATGCAGACTATTTACCATTAGAAGTGAGAGATATAACTGGCAAGTAAGGGTTTGAGTACTAATTAATGAAAAAGCTATGTAATTTGTAAATAATGAATGCTGATGCCTTTGTTTGTTTAAATGTATAAATAGTGTAAGTTTTGATGATCTGGGAGTCAACCTTTTGTGGGTTACCACCCAGTTCCCTACTTTGCATAAACTAGAATAAAAGTGGAAATACTTTATCCTCAGTGTGTGAATTTGCGTTGCACACCAGGTAATGAACCTATGTTTGGGACAACAGAATAAGTTATGGGATCAGACTGGACTGCTTAGAGCTTTATTCAGTCATATTTTAAAAATCTCCAAGGATGAAGATATGATACAACCTCCCTGGGAAAAGTTTTCCAGTGTTTGATTATCCTCATGGTTAAAAAGATTTTTCTTAATGTAATTAAGGTGAGAAAACAAACAGGTTGGAAATGAAGCACCCACTAAATGCTACAATCTACTGCCAATTCAGCCATGTTCATATAATTTCTCACTAGCAGAGAGGAGGTTTCATATAAAGCCTTTCCACTCATCTTACAGCTCTCCAAATTATCCTGGTCATCTCTCATCTGATAGTCATTACCAGGCAAATGCAGAAAGCTAGCACTTTTTATTCCTGCCCTTTTCCCTTTCTCCATCTTCCCTTGCCCTGAAGCAGAGATTGCATCCTGTTTTTCATTCAGATTAATGTCCTGGAGACCCCTTGGAGATACTTCATCTAGTCAATGAGACCCAAAGCAGCCATAGCCTTTACTAATGTGACCATGACATTACTTTCTAGGGAGATGGAAACTCCCAGGTACCTATGAATTGCAGTTACGAAGAAGAACACTGGCAACAAAGGAGCCAAGATCATTTCCTTGTGTAACTGATCATTCCCTTCCAATGAAGTATAGTAAAACTCAAGGGACTCAAGCCAAATCCAAGGACTTTGTGTATCATTGCTCTTCTGCACATAGGCAGGAGCCAGCTATGTGATCTGTGAAGAATTGAAAACATTTGCCTGCACAGAAATATCTATGTCAAAGTTTTGTTTTCATATTTTGCAATTGCTTCATGCCCTGATCCATAGATCAGAGGCTGAATAAAGCCGCATTTCAGCCTAGTAGTTAAAGAATTCAGGCAGAAAAAGGAATAAAACTTGAGTCTTCCATGTTCTGTCTGAAAGTCTACAGCTAAAAAAGGCACAGCATACCTGTTGATTGTTTGGGGGTTTTTTAATTGTAAGCAAAACCTGAAAATCTTGATTTTAAAAATTGGCCTCTGTTCTGGACTTAAACTACTCATGCCTGAAAGCATTGCTTTAAAACTTAAATATGCTAGCCTTGTTCAAGACACTTTAGCAGTGTCGTTTAATAGGTCAGACACTGCTTTTCAGATCAACTTATACCATTATCTCACTTTTAATATTTATTTTTTTTCTCCCAAATTTCTAGTCCTACAACCAGTATTTAAAATAAACCATATAAAATCTTTCTTTTTTGAAAATCTGCTCTTACTTTCAGGCTGGGTAGTGATTGGGGGAGTTGAGATACGCTCTATTCTGGCATGGTGTGGCTGATGTTACTTGGGAGCCCCACAGCAGTGAAGAGGCTGCCAGCAGCCTGCAGCTCTGAAACACATGGTGTGATTAAACTCTTCTTGTAGCCAGCTGGACATTTACTCATGGCAGAAAGCACTTTTAAGCTCTTGAATTTCAGACTACTGAGTTAGATGGGAGAACTGCATATTCCTTTAAGAGATATCAACATCCACTGTCTTGATTCTACCAGTTTAATAGTAGAAAGCAAAGAAGAGGATATTTTGTTGTTTGGAAAAAGCAGGGGTTATCTTGCATTCAGAGCAGAAGGTAGAAAAATTTGAGGTTACAGCAAACAACATGATGGGTTTGGATTTATGGTAGAATTGCGTTAAAACCCTAATTCTGTCTTGGTAGTTATGAATCATTGTTATATCCTTCATGCAGTAAGTAAACTGAAACCAATGGACATGATGAAGTCTGTGCTAACTGGAAAAAAAAATGCTTAGTTTGTTGCTACTGCTGCTTCTATCCAACTTCCTCACTGTTTAATGCTCTACATCTCCCTAACAGAATGTCGTGGTTTAACATAGATTAGTTTTTAGTTAAAGAGAAATTAGGACACGTTAAGAACTAACTGCATCACTTACTGTACTTGGCACACTAGGGCTCTGCTGTGTATAGCTGGATGTAACACTGTGTCATGGTTTAACTCCAGACAGGAACTAGGTACCATACAGCCACTCGCTCTCCCCCTCCCCTACCTCCCCAGTGGGATGTGGAGGCGAATCAGAAAAAAAAAGTAAAACTCCTGGGTAAAGTACAATTTAATAATTGAAATAAAGTAAAATATAACACCAATGATAATAGTAACAATTGTAATGAAAAAGCTGCTGAACTCCAATGAATTGCTCTGTTCCAGTTTCTCTTAATGGCTTTACTGTTTATCTGAGCTTGTGTTAGCTACAATGTTTCATTTATTCCTTCCCTTCTTGTCCCTCTATTTCTCCTCTAACTAATTTGCAATAATATCACAACTATTTTTCCTTCCTCTAAGTGCCATGTCTACACATCTTTTAAATATGTATAGGGATGGTGACTCAACCATTACCGTGGGCAGCCTCTTCCAATGTTTGATAACCCTTTCAGTGAGGAAATTCTTCCTAATATACAGTCTAAATCTCCCCTGACACCACTTGAGGCCATTTCCTCTGGTCCTATCCCTGGTGAATTAAAGAACTCAAATCCAACAGCAAAATTCCATTAGATCAAACATTCATTTATTACAGTGCTGTAGACATGCTGGAAGTTTTTTCCACGAGCCTGTCCAATGAGACAGTTTCCTGGGGTTTAAATACATTGTAACACTTAAGATTTCCTCAGTCCTTCTGAGTCTGCCCAGTCTATTACATCAGAGGTACCGTCTCAAATTTTGTCTTGCTGTTCTTTCGTGGAGCAAGGCTGACATCTAGTGTCTTTTCCTCTATATTATTTTAAGTAGAGGGCTCTGTTACTTCATTGAAGAGTCTTCATCACCTGCCCTCTGGATGACTGTTCCATGTTGGCAGCTCCCAGTGTATGAGTAATTTACTTCTGCTGACCTCTAGTTCCTTATCTTATTGTTCTAAGACACTACATGTATCTTTAGTTAAAGATAATCCAAAACTCTTCTTACCTAAACAAATCTTTATTGAATTTTCTTCCTTAGCTAAATAACTTTCTATTGATTAAATTTTCTGAGGTGTATAGGTCTATGGAGTTATTTCCTGCAGGTGCAAGCTCAGCTGTTCCTTAATTTTCTCTTGTTCTACTGACACTAAGTTAAACACACACTAAGCAAAAATGACTAAAATTAAAAAGTCCAAAAAGCCATAAATTCCTTAGCTAACTAGAGCACAGCTCCTTACAAAGTTCAGGGGACCACAAGATTCTTGGCTAAATGAGATATAACTCCTTTTCACTCATTATGTGGGAGATGGACCCCCACCTTGCTACAACCTCCTTTCAGATAGAGAGCGATAATGTCTCTCCAGATCCTCCTTTTCTTCAGGCTAAACAACTCAATTTCCTGCAGCTGCCTTTCATAAGTCCTGCTTTCCAGACCTTTTCCCAGTTTCATTGCCATTCTTTGGACATGCTCCAGCACGTCAGTGTCATTACTTCTTGTAGTGATGATCAAAAACTGAACACAGTATTTGAGGTGCAGCCTCACCAGTGCTGAGTACGAGACAATCACTTGCCAAGTCCTATTGGCCACACTATTTCCAATACAATCCAGGATGTCATTTGCTTTCTTGGCCTTCTTGGTCAAATGGGCATACTGCTGGCTCATATTCAGCCACCTGCCATCCAACATGCCCAGGTCTTTTTCAGACATGCAGCTTTTGAGCCACACTTCCCCAGATCTGTAGAGCTGCATGAGANTGCAGCCTCACCAGTGCTGAGTACGAGACAATCACTTGCCAAGTCCTATTGGCCACACTATTTCCAATACAATCCAGGATGTCATTTGCTTTCTTGGCCTTCTTGGTCAAATGGGCATACTGCTGGCTCATATTCAGCCACCTGCCATCCAACATGCCCAGGTCTTTTTCAGACATGCAGCTTTTGAGCCACACTTCCCCAGATCTGTAGAGCTGCATGAGATTGTTGTGATCCAAGTGCAGGATCCAACACGTAGACTTGTTGAATCTCATACAAGTGGCCTTGGCACATGTTCTGGTTTGAGAAGCAAAACCAGTGAGATACCCCAAGTCAGAAATAAAATTTATTAGAAAAAGGGAAAATAAAAAACAAAAAGNCAATGGGATGATGGAAGTTTATCAGTGGACTTAATGGCCCATTAGCAGAAGACCTATCCCTGGAGAGAGGATGGGCCATGGAGGAGATAAGGAAACTGCTCTTGATGGTTTCTTATCAGCTGGCTTATCAACAGAAGATCACATTACTACCCCCCATCCCAGTTCCAAGGGATGGTAATAGAATAACACACCCCTGATTATATTTTACATTGCAAGCCATGACAGCACATCAATCCAGCCTGTCCAGATCCCTCTGTAGAGCCGTCCTGACCTCAATCAGTTCAACACTTCCACCCAACTTGATGTCACCTGCAAACTTACTAAAGGTGCACTCAATCCTATCATCCAGATCACTGATAGATATTAAACAGAATTGACCCCAATACAAAGCCCTGGGGAACACCACTTGTGATCATCCGCTAGCTGGATTTGACTCCATTCACCACAACATGTTTGACCTGGCCATCCAGCCAATTTTTTACCCAGCAAAATGTATGCCAGTCCAAGCCATGAGTAGACAGTTTCTCTAGGAGAAAGCTGTGTGAGAGTGGCAGAGGCTTTACTAAAGTCCAGGTAAACAAAGTCCATGGGCTTTCGCTCATCCACTAAATGGGTCACCCTGTCATAGAAGGAGATCAAGTTGGTCAAGCAGGACTTGACTTTCTAAAAACCATGCTGACTGGGCCTGATCACCTGGTTGTCCTGTACATGCTGCATGATGGCACTCAGGATGATCTGCTCCATGATTTTCCCTGGCACTGAGGTCAGGCTCACAGACCTGTAGTTCTCTGGATCCTTCTTCTGACCTTTCTTTAGATAGGCATCACATTGGCCAACCTCCAGCCAACTGGGGCCTCCCTGTTTAGTCAGGACTTGTGTAAAACCTTACAAAATAAGAGCCTTGTTACCCTTGTAAAATCATGGCTCAGGCCTGTTACTTCGGCTAAGTGGAAAAGGACTATGGGAAAATGACTCAGATGAATTAGAGATAGAAAAACAAGTTATATAACCATCACTTGTTCACATCATGATTTATGGTGGTTGGTTGAATTACATTTATTGTTACATATAGGTAAAAACCTTATAAAAGAAAAACCTTGTAAAATCAGGCCTTATTACTTCAGCTAAGCTAATAGCCTGATAAGTTCCCATGAGAAACCTGTCAGCTTTCATGAGAATGGAATCCTGTAATGGTGGAAATCTGTGCTTATTCTTGTGAGAAAGAATTCTAAGACCGTGATTGTTAATGGCACCTGTGAAAACTATCCTGAGAAAAATGCAAACAATATCTAAAAAGATACACTTACAAGCATGTAGCTGCCTCTGGTGAACTGATCAATCAAATGGGATAACAACTAGTTACCAACCAATTATATAGTTAGGCACGACACTTTTAGAAAACCCTATAAAATACTGGCTGTGGTTAATAAAAAAACCCCCTTCTTTTGCTGCTTAAACAAAGTGTGTGTCTCATCTATTTCTAATACGAGTGCGAGGTCATAGTGACAATTTGTTGTGCTTAAATGGAATGTAACTGATAATGATATAATTGCTGAGAAAAGCTTGGTTTTTGCAATAAAGAGCTCTCTCTTGCAGCTGCCTGGAGACTCTGCATTGCTCTGCTTCCTAACATTTGGCGCCCAGCAATGGGAGATCAGATTACAGTGAGGAAGTGGACTGCGGCACACAACGAAACCCTGTGGACCCAGAACATCAGGATACCAGATTGCAATGAAGAGATGGTCTGCAATTTGGCTAGGCAGCCCTTACAATCCTGGACTCTCAGATTGCAAGCAGAAAGCAGAGCTGACCCTGCTATAATGACAGGGGACTTTCTTTGCAAACCACAGTCCCATGGAGAGCAAAATGCCCATAAGGTTAGGTCAGTGGTATTCGCTGGATGAAGAACCACGGGATGTGAAGTATCCTGGGACTGGGGAGGTGTCCCAGTATTGTTGGTGCAGCTTAAAGATATTGCAGCACTTTCTCCACATTGGAGCAACTTTTATTATGGGTTAAAGAACCCTGTAACTGCTTCCTAAATGAGAGAGGCTTTGATGCTAAAAACTCCTGTGCATAGCTGCATCAGGGACTGCTGGAAAGGCTACTGATAATGAACCCGGTCACCAATCCAGGGCACAGATCCAGGGCACAGATCCAGGGAACGAATCAATCCTCATTTTAGCACGCAGTGTTGTGG
>VZTB01002678.1:122993-248501 GCA_013397245.1 Thryothorus ludovicianus | reverse complement strand
AGTATCAGCCAGATTACCTGAGTTGTTCTTCTGAGGAAATTGCTGTGGTCCATGGGGCCTCCCTGTCCAGGGAGTGGGATGGGGGCATATGCTGGGAGCAGCCCCAGCCCTGGGGCATCAGGCAGCTCCATGGGACAGGTAGAGGTTGGGCAGGATGCTGGCCCTTAGGTGAGGTTTAAGCTCAGCCTTGGTGAGGTGAACTGGAGCCAGACACCGCTTCAGGATGGCTGGGCACTGCCATGGGGGTGGAGTGAGACATCAGCACCTTCTGCCTGTTTTCTCTGTGGAGTTTGAATGTAACAGTTGGTGCCAGTGCACACCCTGGTCCTGCATTAGACAGAATTACTGTTTTCTGTCTCTTCCATTTCACAGAAATAAATGCTCATTTTACCCTTTCAAATTCCCATTGTCAGTGATGTTTGCAGTTTAATGTTCAGCACTGATTCTTTGCTCTATCTGCCAGGTAATTTAGTACACATCACTGCTGCTGACAAAAGTGATTGGTTTGATTGGGCAGACTATGAAATTTGTTCTTAGACAATGTATTGCTTGTGTTGCGAGGAAAAAAAGGCTCCCTGATGTCAGCCACATGTAAATTCTCAATTTCAAAGGGAACGGAAATATCCCTGTTTTCAAAAGTAGGCAGAATTTTTATAAGTTGATAAAGAATATTAGTATATTCCTGCTGTGATAGATACATGTTTTTTTTGTACTTGTGGTGTGTGTTTGAATATGATCTTAGTGTTATTTTTGGATTTTTAAGGTAGGCACTGATTTTGGGTATTGTTATTGGTAATGGAATATAACAGGGTAACTTTTCTCTTAACACGTAGCACTTTGTAATGTATAGCTACTTTTGCACAGAAAAATAATATGGGCTGAATCTATGAATTTGTAAATAAGGAAAGCATCTGTGGAAGAATAGGTATGAAAATTAACGTAAGTCTGAAATTTATAAACCTTAATAGCAGAACTGCAAGACTGAAATAATTATTCAGAATGTCCATTTAATCAATTTAATCCTATCCTTTCAAAATGTCCATTCATCTTTTTCAGCATTTTATTTTTTGTTTCCCATGGTTGTTTTAAAGTTTTAATAATCTGGGATAAATATATGCTTAGATTTATAGATTATTAATCCAATGAATGATACTCAAAATGTTCATGTTGGGGTACAGCAGGTTTCATATTTGGTATGCAAGAATTTGCCTGTTTCTAACAGCAGATTATGGAAGATTTCTTTCTTTTCTATCCCTAGCTCTATTCAGAAAATGTACTTCTGATACAGTAAGAAGTACTTTTGGGGAATTTAGCTTTTCCCCTTTTCTCGATATTGTGATTAGCCCTGAGTAGAACCATTATCCCTAACCTTTAATTTGCACAGATAAATGGTTCATTAGTTATGATTTCAAGGATATGGTACCTGAACGCCTGCTTAATGATTGGTTAGTCAGACCAAGGCTATCTAAGGTGCAAGTCAGCTTACATAAAAAACTATTACCAGGAGCCAGATGCTTTTTCTCCCTCCTAAGTCATACTTTTGCTGAGAGAAGTCAAAGACCAAAGCAGCATCTGTAAATTGGGAATGCTGGCTTTAAATTAAACAAAGAAAGTTTTTGGGTTTGAAAATCTTACTAAAGCAGTTGCCTGTGATTGCTGCAGCTGAGAAGCAGCAGCTGTACTGACTTACTGTGTGAATTTAAATAACTCAACTGCTCTCAGCACGTTCTTATAAGCACTCAGTGAACATTGACTTTGTCGTATGGTTATACAGTGCTTAGTTGCTTCTGATAGATTCATATTTCTTATATCATGAGCTGACCTGTGGAAGGCATAATGACTTGTAGCATTTACACTTTATTTGTGTTTTAAGGTCTAATTGATATTCCTATTTAACTCTTAAACTTCTGAATTGGACAGTCTATGGTCAAGAACTTTTATTAACTCAAAGAACTACTGAAGTGCCAGAAGTAAATAAGACTGCCAATGCAATGGTGGCCTGTCAATTCAAAACAGATTGTGATTACAGCACTTTGTGTCAGCTTAACTCCATGAAGAGAGATCCTGAACTCTGCCTCTTTGGAAGTTTTCAAGAACATCAAACTAATATTGTATATGTGGGCTTAACAAAAAGGTGATGATAGTTATAATTATCATTAAAGACTAGCGTGGGACATCTGTGAATGGGCATCTAGGCTTAGGTGGAAAGAGTGCAAAATGGATAATGTGACTTTTGTGGAACAAGCACTTAAAACATAATTTAATTATCTCTGATCTATTGGAAATTGGCTTTCTTAGTGGCCTTGTTCCCAGAGAGTGGGAAGATGTGGCCCTGAGAGGTGTGCTTGAGACAAGGTTTAGGTACTGGGAGCTTCTGAAACCCTTCTGAAAAAGCTGTTCCTGACTGTTTCCTGCAAGTGTGCAAAGACCTGGAGCACAGAGGCAGACTTCTGGCCTTCTTACCTCGGCCCATTTCTTTTCTCTTTGTACCAAATCCTTCCAAATACTGTTGCCAGAAAAGGGGATTACCAGATATGTCTGGAATTAGATATTAATGATTCTAAGTATAAAGCTACCAATACTGAGACCTTACTTGCTTTTATGCTGTAATTGTATTTGAATTTCACTCTAAACATGGCAGCTTCTCTGATTTTGTGTACATGCACTCAGGTATTACAGGTTTTATTCTTTCCATGAATACTGAGAATGAGGACATGTCATCAGTCTTTCAGAGGTGAAATGCTTGAATCTTGTTAATCACACTTTAAGTGAGAAAGTACACAATAAGAAATGCCATGTTTTGAACTCAAGGACTTTGTCATTTAACTGTTGAATAGTCTAAATCAGTTTAAATAATTTTCCTACCATTCACTTTTTAATATTTTTTTTTTTCGTTTTATCTCACAAGAACCTTTTATTTGGATCCCTAATAGAATAATTTTGTAAATCTACTTTGTACTGGGACTGGTCCTTGTGTATGTCCTGTGGAGGGCAACAAGCAATTGGAAATCATATGGGCACATTCATGTGACCTTTGAAATGTCCATGTATTCTGATATAACCCCCTTCCTGTTCATGTTAGTCTTGGTAATATCCTTTTTATCACTGGGAAAGGGACAAGATGTATAAAACATCAGCAAATATGTATTACTTATCAGGAACAATCAATAAGCAGCCTTATTGGATTTACTGACTTCGATGGCACAGCTGATAAGCCTTTTCTGGTCAGCAGCCCTCAGGGATATGAGGAAGTCAGCCTTTATTTTTCTTTGGAACAGGCCAATCTTCTATTATCTTTGCTTTGACTTTTTCAAGTCTTTTGTGATCCTGGCTCATGCACTTCCTCACACCTGGAAATAACATATTCAGCAAGAATGAGCCAAGGTCACACCTTAGAAGTGCGTTGGGGTGCCAGTGAGACAATGTGCTCTTGAACCAACCTCCCTGCTCCATTGGCATGTATTCAGGGATTAGGGATGTCTCGTGATGGATACTTAGTGTGTAAAACTGAATCTTAAAAATAAACTTCAGAAAGTCAACAGTTCTGAATGCTAGATTATGGATAAAATGCTGCTTTCTATTAGATCTGATTGCATAGAGCAAAACCCAGGACTGCTCTGTGTATAATTGGTCATTAAACCCAATGAAATCAACTGTCTTAGGTCAAGTATATTATTTATAACAGCAAATATTTCATGAATATTTCATGATCAATCATTCTTTTCCCACCTCCATTTCTTTATTAATGAGAAGGAACATGTTTGACGCATTTCATGACTTTCTTCAGTTAATGCTTTAGATTTTTTGGGGGAGTTCTTTTTTAGATTGGCATTTTAGTGCCGGGGGAAAGAAGATAGTTATGGACATGGGATGGGAGAGTTATTTCATTTTGTATATGTGATAAAGCAGAGAATCCAAAAAAAGGTTTTGGTTTCTTTAAACTATTTTTTTCACAGGTGTCATTTTAATAATTTTAAATTTATATCTTAACACAATTGCACACATCAGCTGCATTTGCTTTCTACCATTTGAATTCTTCCTGTGTTTTGTAGATTGTTTAAAAACTTGGTTTAAAATGAATCTCTCACAATCTCTTCTATATCAGTGCCACTACCCTGCTGAAAATCTGAGGGTGGATGTTTCATCAGCTGTCCCGTAGCTGCCCCATCATCCCGATTCACTTTTCCCTAATCAAAACCTTCCCAGTTGAGAGCAGTGACAACAGGTTATAGCTGTAGCCTTACGCAGTATGGAGAGAGATGTCTCTGGCTGACATAAAATTTAATTCCTATTCAAATAGTTGTAGGCTGGTGTTAAATTTCTGCTCGGTTTCCCTTTAGCCTGGCCAGACAAGTTCAGCTTGGGTTTTGTGCCCAAAGCATTTAAGCTATTTTAAGATACTGGTGCCTTCTGCAAATGAATATTTTTTTTCTTCTTCTATGCCTTGTTTTGTTTTCTGTGTTTTTACAGGCTCCTTAGTCTCTTCCTTCTTCCTTTGTCAATCTTTTCAGACACAGTTGAACCATAATTCTGTAGTTATACAATTCTATCTCTAATATTTTTGAAAATTGGTTGTAAACATTAGGTAGAGAACTCTTACCTAAAGGTAAGACTCTAGGTAGTTTTTATGCTTGTAAACCTCGTTTTTGACAGAATAGGTGTTTTGTCTGTAATGTTACCTTCATGAGTAGATACTAATGCAGAATATTGAGTGCATTGTGGGAAATATTTTTAAGTGAGTTATTTTGGGTGATTTAAGTTATGATTGCTTACTACTAATGAGCACATATAATAAATTGGCAGGTAAACAGCAGCTTGCTGTTTTTCAGTGTGTATTTAGAAACCTTCCTTATAAATGTCATAAACATTTTCACAGTAGTGCCTCAAGTATGCTGGCATATTTGTTATGCAGAGTCAGTGACTGTCAGATTGCTTTCTTCCAACACTTTTCACTATTTGGGCATAAGCTTCCTTAGGAGATAAAATTTCCTAAAGGAAATCTCTCCTTTGTCCCTTTTGTGTTTGCTGTGAGATAATACAGTGAAAAATTGCCACATAGAGTTCTCTAGCCTATGCTTCAGATATTGGTGGTGGAAGTATGTTTCAGCTGACCTCTAGTTCTGTGGCATAAATATCAATATGACAATTTTATTTATGCAAGATGTCACTTAGGGAAAGAAGCAATATATCAGCAGAACTCAGAAAATAGAGCAAATGAGCTCATAAGAGCTCCCTTTTCTTACAGGCTCCTAAGTCACAAGAGCTCATTTTGTCTGCAATGAATATGTTGACAAACTCAATGTGAATGATTAGGAATTTTCAGTTCCACTCAAACTGTTTAGTACACATTAGGTGATGGCATAGAAAGAACTGTCTGACCTCAGTGTCTCCCACTACCTCTGCTATGTGCAGCCAGCACAAGTCATTAGAGAGTTTAAAAATGGGTCCTCAAGAGTAGAATTTTTATGTTAATATGAAGGGATAAAAAGCAGTCAGAACAGAAAGCTGGTGATGGACTATGTGTGGTGGGCACATCCCAGAAGGAATGTTTGAGGTTCTTCAGAATCAGTGCGTTTTTACAGTGCAAATATCTGACATTTCTTTCTGTTAGGTCTGAGTGATGAATATCTGGAGTACGGTCTTTTAAGTGAAACATGTACCTTGATAAACCTTGCATTTGTGTTAGTATTTTGTTTATTTTTTATTACTCCGCGTTGAAAAAAATTGCTACACTTCTACAGAAATACAGTTCACTTTGGGCTTACAGCATTACTGCAGGAGAAGATAATGTGTATTTGTTATTTGCCAGTGTAAGAAAACTGGCAATTTCAGTTAGCCACAGAAGAAGGAAGGCTACTTTAAAAATGCCAGGCTGTTTTTTTCAGATTTAGCCCAAAAAAGTCTTGTTTTTGTTGCTTCATTCCAACAATCATTGTATTATTAATTCTAATGCTTTTCTAATAATGTGTCACTGATGTAACTTACTGCACTTTGAAGAGATTTTTAGATACTAGATATATATTAGATTAAAACTTTTGTATATATTTTTTCTTCTGTTTCTTTCACCATAAGACAGCCAGGCTGCTTTATCTGCTTAAAGTGATTTGGAAACATTAAAAACCATGGCTTCAAAATTTCAGCGTTAATGACAATGATATAGATAATTGCTTGCTGTTTGTAATTGATCAGCTTTTCCATGCTGAAGATGGGATGCTTTCCAATGACACTGTTAAGGTAAAGAGTTGCTGCTTGCCTCCAGTCTGCTTCCAAAAATAATCCCATCATATGCATCAGATAAAAGATCTACTTAAGGAATATTAAAATTATTGCATTCTCCAAGAGTAAAAAATACAGTATGTGAAAACCTATGCAATGCTTCACCTAATGTAAATGTCTGCATGTTATGAAGTTTAACTTCTTGTTTCTCTAAGTGTGATCACCCATATTTTGACCAGAGTACACGTTTTGATGAAAACATATATTTCAAGAAGGATACAGCTTTGATTACAACCTCCTTGAGTGTCAGATGCTGTACAAGATTCCTATTACAATATCTGTACTTCCACAAGCATTGGATGAAAATAGTTGTTTAATTGCTGCTTAGCTTTTTTGGATGAAGGTTTTAGTAGGTGATTTAACATGTTGTTTCCATATATGCTGGAAATAACTCAGTAAACTTTGTTTCCTCCTCCCCTCCCCTGAGAAACAGTGAAAGCAGTTATGGGTTTAATAGGCCTGAGTCACAACCTTTTAATTGAATTTGAATCAGCTGGATCGGTTTGCTGACTTGTTTGCTGATTTGTTTCCTCTAAACTGCTATGATTCCTTAAAGTAATATGTTCGTGGACTAGACTTTCTGACTGACATCCAGAATTGTGTGCCAGTTAAAGGTTTAGATGAACCACTTTGTCATATTTTAGGACAAATGGCTCAAAGGTAGGATGACCAGCAGAGGGGAACAAATCATAGAGCCCTATAGAGATTCAAGTAGACTCCATACAGTCCAAAATCAGGCTGACACAGGTGGTGATGCTTGGGAATGGGAAAATCCTCACTTTGATCCATAATTCTTTGTCCTGACAGCCTTAAATATTATGACTGTATGCAAATGGTAATCCTGATGGAAAATGAAAATGTTATTTTAAATGTTGGATTTTCTAGAAGACCAGGAAGTATTTTAATCTGCTTTGATTTTTTTAGTTTGTTTTGTGGTCTTTCTTGTCAATTTTAGATTTTCTGGATAATTTAGGGCATTACTACACCAAGAAAGTCAGAACTGAGAACAAGTAAGCCCTGACACTCTGTTAATTATACATAATATTTGTGTAGTTTTGTACCTTCAAAAGTGATAAACATGTGTTATAGCTATTTGAAACTCTTAGCTGATATTTTGGAATGAGAAACTTTCAGATTTAATGTAGCACTTTAGATAAATTTATTTTAATGATGGGACAGCTGTGAGTTGCAAAAAGAAAGAACGGGACTGTAGCAATCATTGAGGAAACGTGGCCACACCATGTGGGATGAAAGGAGCTGGTGAGGCTGGGATGAATTTTGCCCAGGAGAAGGCCGTGGCTGCATGGGAAGCAGACATAATTGGCAGTGGCAGCTGCAGTGCAGCGCTGCTGGCGGGGATCCCGGTGCCACAGATGCAGCAGCGCACGTCCAGCTCCCGGCTGCGCCTCCGGCACCGCCACGGGCTCCGCTCTGTCCTCGGCAGGGAAACACCACAGAGGCTGAAGGAATGGAAGCCATGGTGGGAGCAGACCTACCTGTCCCTCTGGTAACAAGCATCCCTGGCTAGCAATGGGTTTGTAGTGATTTGCCTCATGAGAAGCGTTGATGTAACTGTGCTCCCTGCGTTCAAAAGAAGGCCACTGAAATGGGAAGAAGTAATGGAAGTTTGTGCTTTCTTGGAAGTAATATGATTTTTTTTTATTTCTGTGCTCAGGTTTAAAATACTTGTCACTTTATTTAATGATGTGATTATGGAATTAATATTTATTCCCTATCATAATAAAGTTATTGCCCATCTGCACTCCATCTTTAGTTGTATTTAGTGACAGCTTCATTCCCCAGAGTATTGATGGAGGTGCTTGTTACTTTTCCAAAACTGCGAACTCAGAATTAATAAATAGGCCAGGAAAGAGCTGCAATATGCAAGTTTTATCTTCAAACTACTCTGAATTCTAGCAAAACAATTCCTTACATTGTTTTCTTCAATTCTGGTGAAAAAGCTATGCACGTGTGGCATTTGCGTACGGCTTAGTTTAATGTGTACTGTATCCTAATTAAGTTTGTACTATTATTAGTACTCTATCACTTACACAACCTTTCTGAGGGGAGTTGAGCAAGAGAAAGTAAGACTTATGAGCACCTAGTGGGGAAGAGGAAAAAGGGAATCCTTCCTTTGAAGCACAACCCGGGGAGCTTCTTTCCTCTCATGTTGTATGTGTGTCTTGCTTTGTCATTTCACAACTGTGCATATCAATAATGGCCGTGTAACTTACACCTCCATGCACAGCTTGGACACCAGGCACTACTTTTTACTTCATGTGACCAGTAGTTCATTATTCTTCTTGAGTGATATACAAGATGGATATGGGACATTCTTAGTCTTTATAAATTATCTTTTTAGATAAACTATTTGTTTGCATGGTGTGATTTCAAATCTGTTTCCTGATTGCATATGCTGGACTGTGGCATTGCTAAGGTACTGAGTCTTGCTTCATGATGATATTATTTAGTGTAGTCTCCTCTTTTATTCCTTGTCTTCTAGTAAAGTTAAATCCCTCTGTTTTCCTTGCAGTGTTACTGAATAAGATGTCTCTGTTAAAGGGTTAAACTGCTCTGGTGTGGCTGAAAGTGGAGGAATTCTCTTAATTAGGAGCTACTTTGAATACATTCTCACAGGGCTTATCAGCATTTCAATGGGGCAGTTTTTCGGTTCCCTTCCCAGTACCTGGATTAGTATATCTGCCTGAAGTTTTTATGGTTTCCTTCCTGTCAGTGTGTCTCTAAAATACAGTATTTGGTTCATATGACTCACTACCTTTGAATAATTAATTTCTTCATTGTTTATATATATTATTCCAGTAATTTAAAAAGATATTTTCCTCAACTTTGATTAATTCATTAGTTTGCTTTTTTCGGCCAGTGAAAAACCAGGCAAGTTAATCTACATATGAAGCTTTTTTATAACCTTAGCTAGTAAAGAGAAGGAAGAGGTGATGTAATTCATGGTGCCTTAGTTCCCAAACAGGAAACAAATACATGGAGCTGTTGACATATAAGGACTCAGACTGTAGGTACTTGGCTGTACCAGCTAAGTGTGTATGTATGTGGAATAAAATGTGCTCTCCATGAGGGCTGGGCAGGATTTCTCCTGTGAGCTGCTCTGAACATGAAGGTTTCCGTGTGTCATCCTGCAGACAGGAGCTGCTTGTGAAACAACCGTGCATAACTTCAGATAATGTTTGGATCAGCATGGCTGTGGGTGGTAGAATCAGGGACCTTGATACACACCGAAAAAAGGAGCTATAAAAAAAACCTGTCAGCTGAGGTAATGTAGACAAGTCATATAACATGTAAAAGAACTTACTGAACTGTGAAGACTGACATTTGCATCATAAAATCAGGCATTGTTTAACTAAGTTAATGTGTTTTAAGCTTGTTCTGTCTTTTGGTGTAATAAAATAGGGGCAATGAATGATTAAAATAGGAAATAGAATGGATTCCATTTCTTAAACCACATCAGATTTAATTCAGTAGATATATTAATTTTTCATTTTGTCATTGTTGAAAGCAATGAATGGTTTTTATGAACACCGTGCTTATGTGTGGCACTAGGTTTGACCTTCACATGCAAGTAATTTGAATTGTGCATTTAGTACAAAGCAATTCTGAGGTCCTGAATGAAGGCAGTAGCCCTTTTTACTTACCTCCTTTCCTTCTACAAATCTAAGGGACATTTCCTCCCACCATCTCAAACTAATGGTTTTTGTTGTTGCTATGAAATTACTGGATAGCTTGGGCAATGAGAACAATAACAAATTCTCCTTGTGCTTTCTCCTCTCCTACCACTTCCTCTGTCTCAGCAGGGCCATTGCACCACTCTATTTATATTCCCTAAATTTCTGCTTGTATGAAAAATTATGTGGATATTTTTTTCACTGGGCAGAAGTTTTTCCTTACTTGATTAAGCTTATGATTCATTTGGGGGTTTTTCCAGGCACCCCTGTTTCACTGTTATAACATCTCTCAGGTGAAGAAAAAAAAGAGGTTAAATTCTCAAAGTAGCCAGTACTTAATTGATTGAGTTCTGTTTACTCAGACAACACTTACCTGAAACTTACTTGATGCCTGTGTCTGCATCTATAGTCCCTTTGATAAATCCTAGTTCCTCCTTTTCTTTATTCTTTGCTGTCCATTTATGCAAGCAAAATTGCTTGTTTTGGCTGCACAGTAACACCGTTTTAAAATAACTCTTCAGAGAATTTTAAAGTTACCCTAGGTTCATACTTTTTTACATTAATCTGTATTAACAACTTTGCTCATATTGCTAACAAGCAGATAGAATCCTCCAAGCAAGGAGAATATTTAGTAAACTCCAGAAAATAAGGCATCTTGTGGGGCAGAATAAAATGACCAAAAGGAATGTGTCTTATTTTCTACTTAAAATCACAGTTTCGTGGTTGAATCCATCAAAGATCAGAAGTTTTCTCTTCTTCAAAGTTGGCTAAAAAAACCTGGAGATCAAATTAGTAAAATGTCCAAATGATCATGCTGGCTATGGTGATTGTGGATAACTTAAAATATAGCCTGAAATGTTCTTAAATTTGCCCTGTTAGGGGTTGCTGAAGTTTAGAGGCATAGCTTGACAGAAGGAATTTTCTGCTGACCCCTTTAGTATAACCTCTTTTCCTGTTCCTACTGTGGGTTTGTTACAGGCGGTAAGTTTTGATAATTGTGGTCTGTGTTTTACATTTTTTAAAAAGTAAGTAATATTTATTTAGCTCAAATAATGGTTAAAACAACTTCTTGAAGTATTTTTCTTTGTGTGGTAGCATGTGAGTTTTTAATTTTAATGGTTATAAATACAGAGGTTTTGGGTACAAGAGTAAAAATCATTGTGATAGAATTTTTGTAATATTAGTTACCTCTGAGACTGCAGGACCAGAAGTACTCTACACTCAGGTAATCACTGGTGAATTTTTTGTAGGCAAATTGAAGCTGCAATGTTTAAATTGGTTTAGGGCACTAGGGAAGACATCTTAAACATTTTATTAAATAGGAAGGGTTTTAATTCTTTTTTATACTTATGCCAAAAGATAAATTTCCCAGTGAAATTACTTTCTTTTATGAAGTGGAGAACACCATGTTCGTCTTTGCATGGCTTCCAGGAATTTAATTTAACCTTCCATCTGCCTTGTGTAGCAGCCCACCAAATTGTGCTTTGCCCAGCTTGCTTACTTCAGCAAGACAAATACCTGAGACAGTATTGGCTGTATTTTTCTCAGCTTTTTTATTTAACCTAGGATTTCCTACCAGAAGCAGCACCTAATATCCATTTTCCACATTTCTTTAAAATATTTAACATCTTTCTAGTGACTTCTCACTCTTTTATCTTTCTAGTTATTTTTCCCCAGCAGCTTCCTTTCCTCCCCAGCAGGTGCCAACTTGGCACCGTGCAGGCTTCCTCTGAACTTGGTGCTGTGGCTGTTTCCAAGGCTGTTTAACAGGGAGCTCTTATTTGAGCGAGTGCAGCTGGAATTTTGCTCTTCCTCCTGCTCTCCTCGGTGCTCCCCCCGCTTTCCCCGGCTCGCTCGGCGGTGGCAGCAGCAGTGCCCTTGCAGCCTGGTGAGCCGGGGAGAGAGAGCGCTTTGTCACCTGCCAGGAGCCAGCCTTGTGCCTGGCTAGGCAGCCTGGCACAGGAGCTTGGAGAGATGCTCCCTTCAATTAGGAGAACATGCACCACACAGGGCTGGAGCTGCACAGAGCTGCCCTGCATCTTTTCTAGCTGAAATGGCACATGGAACAGCCACCAGTCTGCCTTGTCCTTTGCACTTCCTTCTGCACGAGCTTCAGAATGAAATCCAGTGTGTCTCAAGAACTGCACAGGGACGTTATTTCTGCCTTTCTTGCTTTAAAAACAATAAACTTCTGCTGATGGGACCACTGAGTTAATGAATCTGCTCAAGAAAAAATAGCAACAATGGTCTTGGGACAGATTACTGATTTAGTGATAAAATGGAGTAAAATGTCACTACTGCCTGCTGTTAATTTTATTGTTCTCTAATTCTTTTTGGGCTGTTTAAAAAAATGGCTCTATGAAGTTTATCTTATTAAGGAAAAAAGATGTCCAAGCATAAGAAAGATAACAAAAGAGGGATATATTATCCCTTGTTGCCAATTTTGTCTATTTTAGAGCAAAGTTTTGTTTTGTCTTAATAATTAACTAAAATATCTTTGCAGCAGATAAGTATATTTTTATTAGAAAAGTATAAGTCTTAGTTTTAATACAAGCACTAATATTAGGATGAATTGAGGATTACCATTAATATAAGCTTTAGTATTGCATTTTGGAGACAGTAGAAGTCACAGGGATGTAAATTACTTAGCCAAGGTTTTATAAAAAATCGGTGGTAGAGAAAGAACAGAGAAGTACCCAGGCACTGTTAGTGCTTTTATATAGAGAGGCTGGAAAGTGAATCCTTAAACAACCTGTAATCTCAGTCTCTTTCTTGCACAGTAATTAGGAGAGGGAGGCTGGGGAGAAAAAGAGAGGATTAGTAACTTCAGAATTTACTCAGACTGCACAGATACCAGTGCTAAGTTTGCATAGATAAAACATGGGGAAGTAGTGCAGTCTCAGGGAGAAAGTCTGCTCTGTCACAAGAAGCAGCAACATCAACAAAACTGTAGGTTAAAGTGCAGCTCATGTTTGTGGTGTGTCTGTGTAATCATGCATATGGGCTGTTGTCAGTGATGGAGAAGGAATAGGATATGCAGAACCCCAGCACAGCATCTACTGCTCTCTGAAAGCAGTGGTGTTGGAGATGTCTGTCCTAGACTTAACCTCCTGGAGTGGCACCGAGTGTTAGAAACCCACAGCTGCATCCTGTTAAAACAAAACAAAACTGTGGGCATAACTGTGCCCTCAAAGCAGGTAACACACTGATGCAGTCAGTCAGTCTGCAAAATGAAGCATTCTGCTTTAGACATGCTCACACCTTCCTAAGGAACAGCATCACTGTAATGCTCATTTATTGTTGCTTCCTTGGTGTAATCTCAGAATTTGAGCCTCTGAATTTTTAAACAGGCCACAGGATGCAGGGAATCACATAGAGGGGAGCTACTCTTGGCTCGCCAGGTTCTCCTCCTCAGATTGTATCTCCCTCACTGCCACTTGTTATCGCTACTCTTTAATTTTGTTCTCTGCGCCTGACTAAGTAGAGAGTTTACAATGTTATATTTTACCCTTAGTGTCAGCTGGGCTGCCCGTTTGGGAAGTTAATGGGTTTGCGTCAGGTATTGTTCTGCTTTAACTGTGTGGTATATCAAAGTTTTTTACTTTAAAGTAGAAAGGGATTAGGATCAGAACATTTGGTTAAGAAGGCCAGTGGTATCCTGGGGTGCCAGCATGTTGGGGTATGTGATCCTGCCGCTCTACTCAGCACTGGTGAGGCACATCTGGAGTACTGTGTCCCATTCTGGGCTCCTCAGGACAGGAGAGACATGGAGCTCCTGGAACAGCTTCAGTGGAGAGCTACAACGGTGATTAGGGAGCATTTCTCTTACAAGGAAGGGGTGAGAGAGCTCTGCCTGTTCAGTTTCAAGAACAAAAGACTGAGATGGGGGAATCTCATCAACACCTATCAGTCTCTGAAGGGAAGGTGTCAAGAAGTTGGATCCAGACTCCTCTCAGTCTTGCCAAGCAATAGGACAAGAGGCAATGGGCAGAAACTGATGCACAGGAAGTTCCACCTCACCATGAGGAAGAACTTCTTCACTGTGCATCACATGAGCACAGACCCAAACAAGTTGTCCAGAAAGATTGTGGAGTCTCCATTACTGGAAATGTTCAAGATCTGATTTGCTGATTGCAAGCATGGAAGAGACTACTCTGCATGTGCATTTTTCTCTCTCAAAAACGACTGGAAACTCTTCCCAGAAAGTATATTCACAACATGGCGGTCAAGTCCCTGGATTCTGTGCATAGGAAATGGTGGGATTCTGTTCCTTCACCTTTTAGACTATTTCACTGTTAGTTCCCTTATTTGTAGGAAATTCAAATTTGTTTCAGTTTGTTCAAATTTATTTTTTTCAGTTATACTTTGCTAATGAAAACAGAAAACCTCAAAATGAAGTTTTCTTTGTTTCCATATGTATATTTTCTGTGTATAAATCTGTCCACAGAGATTCGAAACTACTTCTTAGCCTGCTTTTGGATCAAAAGGATTCAATACAAGCAGTGTTGACCAAACCAGCACCAAACTAAGATTGCTTCCACACTTATTAGGCTTCTTTTACACACTCAAGATGTAATGATCCTAAGTATCTGAGTCTACATGTCAAACTACTCTGCTCATCAGAAATTTAAACCCATTCTCTAATGCTAGATTGTATTAAAAAGTGTGAAGGCTGTGTGTGGAGGTTGTTTATAGAATTTTGGTTTTTAGATCTTTGTGTGAATATACCTATTTTCATTACTGCTGTTCTGTTGGTCTGCATGTTGTCCTGAGAACATGCTTGGAAATATTTTTTGTCATAGGTTCAACAATCAAAATACCAGATTCTGGAATAGCTCAAGAATATCTGCCCACTATTAGGTACATTATAAGACATGTGTATATCTGTTTAATTTATCTACTGTGAAAAGATAATTGCATAGGTTTCCAGCAGTCTTACAGTCATGATGAAACATATGAGTCATGCACAGTTCATGAGGGAATACAGAGGATATATAAGGTACTATTGTGGTATCTTCTAGGCTTTATCCCAGATGCACTGTTTGGTTAAATTCTCATCCTCTGTTGGAATAGTTGCAGCAAAAAGTCTGTTTTTGCAGCTCTCCTGGAATTTTCTGGGTGCTACAAAATACTACACTCCTTTATCACTACTGCCAAGGAAAGAATAGATGTCACTGATCTTGATAGTGGGCATCACTTACTTGAAAAGTTAACAGATTTTCTCAGTTCTTTCAACACCTGCCAGGAAGACTGCCTAAATCAATTCATAATGGACAGAACCTGACCAACAAGTTAAAATTATAGTTTATTAGATTGTTCTTGCTCTGTTTCCCTTTTCTCTTTTATATATTTCTCTGCTTTTCTTCCTGAAATTCATTACCAAGTGGTTTGAATGAAAGGACAGTTCACTCTGATTCTAGAGAGTTGTGTATTTCTGTTTTCCATTTCACAAAACAAAATAAATAATAAAAAATACATTATAATGTGTTTGCAATAGATTGAATCTCCACTGTAAGAGTCAGCCTTGTTTCTTAGCAGAAATCTAACCTATTCTCCTGGTAGACGTTTTGGAAGTAGATAGTATTGTTGTTGCTTTTGTTGCTATTATTATTATTTTATTAGATGTTTTGTGCCTTAGGGAAAGGAGTATGGGGTGGCAGTTGCTATGGAAACTGGTTTGAAAGAATGTTATCGGGAATCCATGAATCTGTTTCTAAGACAGCTGTCAATGTGGTCAGAAATGAGACCTATCCTCATTAGTTAGGTGCTTTCCTTTCAGGAGGTGGTGGCTGTTAATGTGACATTTTCCGTATTTGAGAGATTTTCTTGTGCAAATCTTATTTATAGGAACTGGATGGTTGTTAATAGAGTCAATGTTTTCATTCATTTCTTCTTATATATTTTAATGCTAAGTAAAGTTGGTTTATTTTTTGTTTGTTTTTTTCCCCCAAGATGCTACTAAGGAAAAGAAGTTGTTTTGTTTTTAATTCCTTAAACACTGATGGCATATTTTCCAGAAATACAAGGTGGCAAACTCATGTGGCAGAATACAGACTTTTTAGTGTGCCCAAACTCTTAATCCCCATGGCTTGGTCCTTGGGGTGATAATTCAGTTTTTTTTCATAACCCTAGCTGTTTTGCCCCATTAGTCTTATACTTCAATCTCATCTTCCTGCAGCTCTTCTATGCATAGAGAATCCATTTCAATCAGCCCGTGCCATCCTAGCCAATTGCTGCCTTTGGGGAACTGAATGCAGACTCTTAGTGCTGCTTTTTTCACCAGTTCCTTGAAAGCAAGGCATTTCAATTTAATACAGAGTTGTCTTAGTAGGGAAGTAGTGGTTATTCTGTCTTTG
Source organism: Thryothorus ludovicianus (assembly GCA_013397245.1). Lineage (NCBI taxonomy): Eukaryota > Metazoa > Chordata > Aves > Passeriformes > Certhiidae > Thryothorus > Thryothorus ludovicianus. Next base: position 232,174 of record VZTB01002678.1, on the reverse strand, counting down.
TGTCCTCATGTGCTCTGAAACTTACGCAGCTTATCTTTTTACTTTTCAAACACTCTATTAAGAGACATTTTTAGAACAGAGGACATCTCATGTAACCCCTAGATGCTAAGTTTCCCCTACATCTGCTCATCCCAGGAAGTGTTTTTTGGCTAGTTGTTAATCATATTGGTCAACTAGACAAGTAAATATTTTCTGTGTGCTATTTGGATTTATTTTGAGTCCTTCATCATTCTTCATTCTACATGTAATTTTATTATATTTCAGTCTTTTTTATCTCCCTTTTGGTTAGTGGAATCCATATGGTGATAGTCAGAAATTTTCATTGGGAGGGTTGAAACAAATCCTGAACTATCCTATAGTTAGGAATGTCTTGTTAAAAAATACTGTGGGGTTTTCTAATTAAGTTGGAAAAGGAAGCAACTTTTTTCTCATTTTTTGTGGAGAGAAAATGAGATAATTACCCTAGAAGGTTTAGGCTGGCCAAAGTTGTTAGAAATGGGTACTTTTTAACATGAATAAACATGATGAACTGCTAAAATAACTGTCATGGAATGTATATTTTCTTATCTTTTGATGTAATTTCTGTCACTTTTAGAAAACATGCCATAGCCAAATGCAGGTTAAATTTTCAATAAATGCAGCTTTCATTAAATGCATTAAATTGCATTAAATGCAGTGTAAGGGCAAAGTATTGACAGGCAGGACTTGGATTATGCAGAATTCTCACTTCATCCTCAGATTTAATAAATCAAGAACAGTGTAGTTTTCCCTCTTTTCCTCTCTATTTATTCTGTAGTTCACCAGATGAAATTGACCATAAATAGTATTTTTGTACACTAGTTTTTGTTGCTAGCTTGTATAAAAATTTGTGACAACTGAGAGAGAAGTGCTGGAGCTGAATGTAGGACTCTATCTCCATATTTCTATAGCAACTCCTTAATGCAAACCTGTAGGCTGTGAACAAAAGGCACCACAGCTTTACTGCTATGCTGTCACTTCATTAGGCCCCTGTATGTCCTGCTTTTACTGAATTCTGTCATTCCACCTCAGATCTCATTCCTGTAAGCAGGACCTGGTGTTGCATGTGATGATTTTTTTCAAGATGCAAATAGTTGCTTTCTCGAAGCAACCAGATATGGCAAAGTCATAGCCTTATGAATGAGCTAATAGTAGTGAAATTCCAAAAGTATTTTGTTGCTTGATAAAGTACTGAGCTAAGCTAACTCAACCTGTATTTATGATAGTTTCTACTAATGCAGTCATCTTGTTTTGGATTTACTTGCCTGCACAAGGAAATGTACAAGCCCTCCTACCCTGATACATTTTTCCTGTGCTGGTAAGGTTTCAGGAGGAAAACATTCTAATTTGTAAAGGGTGGAAATTGTATAATGGGACTAAGCAGTTTGTGACATTTGCATTTTAAACCAGTATGTTCAATGACTATGAGTAGGTTCCATTTAACTTTCATTCAGGATGAAACTTAGTCATTATGACTGTTCAAATGTCATTTTCCTACACCTGTGTATATGCACTGTTAGCTGATAATAGTTCCTGACTGAAATTTGATCATCAGACACTCATGTCATCTATTTTGTTTTTCATTTTTGAAATTGATTTCAGTGATTCAGACTTGGAGGGTTTGTTTGTTAAGTGTGGTTTTGGTCATTCAGTTCTTGGACTATATTATGTCAAGTGTTCCCAGAGCTGCATCTCACAGTTAGAAATCTGTGTCTGATTGCAGTGCACTCCTGATACCTGCTCCAGCACTTGAGTGCAATGTACGTTATCAGGATCTTATCAAGGAAGTAAAACAAGAGCTCTGTTCATTATATTGTACATTCTACGATAATTTTACAGGATGTCCATGTCTGCAGCTCTTTTTAAGAGCAATAGAATCAAAATAAGGAACACTGCTGGCAGATAAATAGAAATGCTAAATAAAAGTTTTCTGCAGTAACGTTGAGAGACACTTAGGCAACTGCTTTCATCTGATATTTGCAGAAGAGCCTGAGATTTTTAAGTGTCTTATTGAAAATTTATTTATAGGCATACATACAGATACACACATACAAATATCTTTCAGTTAATACTTTTTCTCAAATGCTGTTTTCAGTGGCCTAGTTTATGCTATATTTGAGGAACATTGCATTTAGGAATATTTCTGTGGAAAAAAGAGCTCTTGTTTTGCTTAAATCAAAATGATTACAAAGCACAGGCAATATTTATCACAGGATTTTATTCAAATTGTTTGGCTCAGGCTCTTTATCATCTGTTTAACCAGTGATCAATGGTCCACGATATGCTTTGTGATTTATCTCAAAATCATCCAAGTTTTTGTCTGGAAGATGAGGCTAGAAAACCCATGACTACAAACTTTATCTGTCCTGTGTTCCCTATTAATAAAATTATTAGGGACAAAATTTACTTCCATTGTAATCTTGGGATTAAAGCACTGCAGAAGTTTCTTGCATAAATATATTTATGCAGAGTTTTCTCATGAGTTCTAGAGGGCTAAAAACCCAAATGTCGCTGGAATTCTTTGGAAGAATTTGGACAATCTCAGCCATTTCACTGTGTCCCACTTCACTGTCAGTTTAAAAGGAAAAAAAGAGGAAACAGAAAAGCCCTCACACTTGGTGATTTGTTCTTGGTTACTATAGTGATAAATCCTGTACGAAAACCCATACAGTTCTGACTGAAATCCAGACATGAATATACTTGTCAGAAAAGAAAACAAAGAACAGATTCAATAGCATAACACTGAACAATGATGTGAATAAAACCTATTTGGATGAAATTATTTACCTGGATTTTAATCTGGGTCTTATTGTTTTGGGCACAAGTGTTAATAGTTCTTGAAGACTGGAAAAGCTTGCTTGGTGGAGCATGGTGCAGGTAGTCTTGGCTCTTACTGCCATGTATAGCAGCGCATGCAGAACTTTAATGGATGACTTAGATAATGTCACATCCAAATGATCTAGACCTGCATAACATGTCCTTGTACAAAGTCACCTCAGTGGGATTTGGTGATGATCCTTTTATCTTGAAGCCAGTTTTAACGTGGCTGTAACAATTCCATCTTTGTCCTGTGCTGACAATGTCCTTCTCCATGATCTGAAAAGTCACTCGTAAATTAGGTCAGCAGTTTTTGTCTGCTGGGGCTCTGTAAGGTAGCAACAGTGGTTACAGTGAAATGTGATTGAAACAAGCTTACCTCAAAAAAACCTCATCAATAACTTTCCCCTGCTCCATGCTGCCCTAGGCAAGTGGGAGAAAGAAACAATGGCAAATCCCTTCCTGTTAATAGATACCCAATCAGATTTAATTTAGGAGCATATCTAGGAACTGCCCTATTTTGTCAGACTAGTGACCTATCTCTGTGTTTTCTTGAAGCCAAACAATATTTGGTGTTTTTCACAATGTTCAGTCCACTCCAAGGTAGAAAGTTATTGATCACGGTAAAATTTCTTTCTAAAGCCCGTATTAAGTTTCTGCTGTGAAGCATGGAAATGGAATTGCATTGTGTTTGTATTAAGTACACTGAAATCATTAATTTGATTGCCTCAAACTTTTTTTTATTCTTTCCCTAGATGATATTTGTAAAGAATATAAAAGTAAATGAAATTTAATTTTCTTTTTGCTCGGTTCCTAGGTTTGAAATATAAGATTATATTCTTTGGCATATAAAATACATTTTTATATGTTATTTAATTGAGAAGTTTTGTTAATGCTGGTGGATTTTTGAGGTAGGTTCACTTTACCATGGCTGGAGCAGGTGCTATTACAGCCCCACACTCTGTTGTAAAATTTTGGTTGGTGCTGCATCCCAAAATCACAGTCACATCACTTAGAGAATGGCTCCTTATCTACTGAACTGAAAGTCAATCATTTTAGCTTAAATAATCAAGTAACATGATTTAGTGTGTTAAGTATCTGAAGTAGTTAACTTGTTGTCTTGTATTTAACTGACTGAGTCGTGAAGCTGTGAATTTCTGGCTAATGGTGAGAGACATTAATGGGATCTCCTGAAAGTCCATTGTGAGTCCAGAAAGTTTGGAGAGAAGTCTCTTGGTTGGTTTTAAGAACATGAGTTTTCTTGGTTCCTGTGACACAGCTCAAACTTGGTAGTTCATTAAGCTTACCACACTTAAGCTGTGTGCCTGTGCTTTTAAGCTTCAATTAAATGAGATGAACAGTGACTTCTGAAAATGGGACTTAATGCTGACATCTCGCTTAGAGACTTGTGAAAAACTGACATTTTACTCTTCAAGCAATTCTTCATGTGACACCAATTAAGTGCTTTGGTGGTGGTGACTCATTTGTTGGAGGTAAATGTCCAAATGGTAAAATGACTTGGCACTAAATTGTAGTAGAAGTAATTGATCTGAATAGATATCTCTTTGCCAGCTCAGTAGTTTGCTAAAATTATAATTTTAAAATAGACAATTAAGGAAATTAAGTGAGCTTATTAGAGAGTTAACCAGCTCACGTATTGAAGTAAAAATAGTCTTAAATAGTGGTAATAGCCAATTTCTTGAAAATTGTTTTCTCATTATTTGTTCTATTTTGACATTTTTGTCTTACCAGAATTAAAATATTCCATATATGACTCTTTCTATAGATACATCCTTGATTATTTTGAAAAAAATCCAAAACCCATTATGTACCATGCAACTCTTGTTCTTTATAGTTTTGGATCAAGACTGAAAATATTTGTATTTTGCATCTTTTTTCCTTTTTCTCTGTTGGAGACAATGAACATACAGGGGAGTAATCATCCAAGTTTTGTTTTTTTTATTTTTATTTTTAGATACTGGTTATTGTCACTGTTAAGAGATAGGACAAATACATATAGCTCTTTTCATATTCTTAATATGTGTTTTCATATTCTTAATTTTGTGAAAAGAAAAAGATTTTTTTTGCTGTTTTATACTCCTACTTTATCTGTTTCTTCTCTCAGTTCCCAATAGTGGGTTTTTTGTGGTGTTTTTTGGTTTTTCTTTGGGCTTTTTTTGGTTTTTTAATGACAGTTTGTATATTTTCAAGGAAGATGCTGCTTGTGAAGGCTATTTTACATTGGGGATTTTGATACTAGTTTGATCCTCAAGGAATTTTTTCAATATTCATAACACCAAAATTAGTCCTTCTTTATAATACTGCTTTTTGTAATTACTCAAGAAAAGGGAAATAATATATTTAAAATAACTGGTATATGACAAGAAGAGGATTTTTTGAATCAGGAAGATTGTGTCTAGGTCTTGGATAATGCGCTTGCTTGAAAATAATTTTTGTATCTGTATTAAGAAAAATGGCCAGGCACCAATCCTCCTGCTGAAAGTCTGTTCTGGAATATAATTTCTCTCATTATTAAACTCCTTATTTAATATCCCACCCTCTTTGCAATCTTTAGAATTGTTTAGTGATTGTATCTTGAATGCCTAACATTTGTAGCAACTTATTTAGACAGACAGCCAGTCTTCACTTAAAGACTCATTGGGAAGGATTTGTTGTTTCCCCTGTCAACTGTCTCAGTGTAGTTTCACTACAATTGCTGCTGCCACCAATTTGCATTGTTGCCTGTTTTTTATGGTTACAATTTTACTGCCTACTACTTCCAGCTGCTGTGGGTTTTTGTGCCTTTCCTCATTTTCCTTGCAAAGTCTTTATAATTCCAAGGGTTTTCTGGTTTTGTGTATCACAAGGCCATTAGCACACGGAGAGTGTTCCTGCTTTTCTCCAAGCCTGTAGAGNCAGTGTAGTTTCACTACAATTGCTGCTGCCACCAATTTGCATTGTTGTCTGTTTTTTATGGTTAGAATTTTACTGCCTACTATTTCCAGCTGCTGTGGTTTTTTGTGCCTTTCCTCGTTTTCCTTGAAAAGTCTTTATAATTCCAAGGGTTTTCTAGTTTTTGTGCATCACAAGGCCATTAGCACACGGACAGTGTTCCTGCTTTTCTCCAAGCCTGTAGAGAGGTGTGTTTGAGATGGCCTGGAAGGCAGAGAGGTGTGTTTGAGATGATGGCCTGGAAGGCAGAGAGGTGTGTTTGAGATGGCCCTGGAAGGCAGAGAGGTGTGTTTGAGATGGCCCTGGAAGGCAGAGAGGTGTGTTTGAGATGGCCCTGGAAGGGCAGCACTCTGCTTTGCTGCCTAGACATGCAAGGCACATGAACTCCATCCAGAATCCAGCCAGTCTGATGAGACACAGGGCTCCTCTGTTACTCCTACAGATCACAAATTAGGATAAATAAGGTTATTACATGCAATTGTGTGCAGGTGTTTTTAAGAGATTTGTGATGGTAGTGTTCTAAGAAAAAAAAAATACCACCACCTCCACATATATGCATTTGCTGCCCCCCTCTTCACCCTCTCAATAAAAACAAAACAAAGAAACAAACAAAAAAACCCACATAAAAAAACCCCAAAAACAAAACAAAAAATCCACCAAAAAATCACTTAGTTTATTTTGTGGATTTAGTAATTTAGTGTTTGGGAGGGTGGTAAAGAATAATAAAGAAAATACCAAAGTGCTGTTGTTTTTAAAAAAATATTTTTTAGTTAATTTTTTTCTTACTCTGCAAACATATTTGCATATATTAATAAAGAACACTAAGCCTCAAGGATAAAACTGCAATCTAAAAATGCATTTCCCCAAATTTGAAAATGTGTTGTTTGAAATTGTTTTTCTATATTAAGTCCTGGCCTGCTGTAGTGAGAGTGATATTATGAGATCCTCTTCTCACCTGGAAATTTAATGAAATTAATGAGTCTTGCCTTAGTGCTGCTGTGGTTTGTTGGGGACTTTTTTTTTGGTATTGTTGTCCTTTATTAATTTTTTTTTTTTATTTTATGGGAAGGACAAGGAAATTATCTCTACAATAGCCTTTTGTTTGTCTGTATAGCTGAGGGGAGCAACATTTTTCCGATCATGGGTGTGCGACGTTGACTGACTGGTCACTGGCCTCTCTCAAAGTCACTTTGTCACTTCCCTCTTCAGCTGCACAGGGGAAAGAAAGAAAACATAATGAAAGACTTCTGAGTTGAGTTAAGGACAGGGAGAGATCACTCACAAATTACTGTCATGAACAGAACAGGCTTGATTTGGGGTCTCATATTGAATTTATTGCCCATCAAATTCAGAGTGAGGTAATAAAAAATAAAATGAAATCTTAAAATACTGTGCCCCTACTTATCTCTTGCTTCTGGGCTTAACATTATTCTCAAAGGCTGTGCTTCCTCACCTCGAGTAGTGCAGGGAGACAGGCAATGGGGGCTGTTGTCAGTTCATAACGTGTTGTCTCTGCTACTTCTTACTCCTCAAAGGGAGGACTCCTCACACTTCCTTGCTCCAGCCTGGGTTCCCTCCCGCAGGAGGCTCTTCTCTATGAACTTCTGCAGTGAGAGTTCTTCCAACAGGCTGCAGCTCTTCATGAACTGCTCCACCATGGATCCCTCACAAGGGGTGCTCCAGCGTGAGTTTCCTGCAGGTCACAAGTCCTGCCAGGAGCCTTCTTGAGCACAGGCTTCCCATGAGGTCCCAGCCTCCTTGGGGCATCCAGGGGCTCCACCTTGGATTTCCATGGCTGCAGGGGAGTCTCTGCTCCACTGCCTGGAACACCTCCTCTCCCTCTTTATTCATTGCCCTGGGTATCTGCAATCTCTTTGTCCTCACTTTTATGTTCACCTCTCTCTCTGCTCTGTTTTTTTTTCCTCCTTCTTTACATGTGTTATCGCAGTGATGCTTCCACAGTCACTGATGGGCTCAGCCTTGGCCAGCAGTGTGTCCATCTTGGATGTGGCTGGAGTCTGCTCTGTCAGGCATGGGGAAAGCTGCTGGCAGCCTCTTACAGAAGCCATCCCTGTTGTCCCCTCGCTACCAAAACCTTACCGTGTAAATCCAATAAAACAGGCAACACAATTAGGAAGCACAGCTCTTAGTTTGTCAAATAATAGCAGGCTTCCAATTTTGGGAAAAACTTTATTTCCCTTCTTATCATTTGTGGTCATTCCAAATTTATACTAATCTTAGAGATGAGCACCGTCATTTTGGTTCTATAAATTATTTTTCAGTGAGAGGATTAAAAATTAATATCAAAATACTAGTTGATATTGGACCATATGAGGTAATATTATTGTTGTTTAAAAAGTTACAATCTTGTGAGTGTGGGTATAATCTGGCCATTATCATTAATCTCTCTAATACATATTATAACACCTATAACACACATCTCTACAAATTAGGGTTTATGTCATAAAACAGTGTGATATATTTCAGGCTGCATGTCAGGGTCTCCTGATTTAGCGAGGCAAGAGGTATTAGTTGCTTAAATATTTTCATAGATATAACATTTAGTTATGGGAACAAAGCAGTAACTTTGTGCTATTAAACTTCAAAATGAAAAGAGTATTACAGCCTCAGTGAAACTATTTAGATGAACAATCTCTGTTCCTGAGAGTTTTATCAGAAGCAGAATTTAAAAAAGTCATGAAGAAATAGTGACAGGATATTCACTTGTCTCCAGTTATCAATTGTTTACAAAGGATCCTGAGACGTCTCAGTAAACTCTGACTTGGAGGTGAGGAAACAAAGCAACTTCATGATTTTGAGAATACTCTGGCTTCTACTTCTTTCATGAATTCAAGATGTTTTAAGTACATTAGAATGAAGTTGAAAATAGTTGTGAATCTTTTGGTTGCAGTAAGGAACCTTCTGATAAGGTACTGACGGGGTTAAAAATGCTGCTGCCACTAGGTGTCATGCTGGGATCAGCTCTCAGAGCATGAGATTATTAGAGGTACTGGATGAAGGGACGGGATCTCCTGTATGTGTTTCAGTACCTAAAATGGCTGATTTTGCAGGCTGTGATAGCCCTGTGCCTACCCCTCATATCTGGAATGTTCACACATCTCATAGTGTGAGAAGGGTCGGTGCTACACAACCTGAAGCCAACACAGGTGCTGGACATTTCCTCTTTCATTTGCTCATATCTGTCATAGAGAGCCTCAAGTCGTACACACCTGCTTAGGAAAATGTGTTAAAATTGCTTCATGTGGGTGTACTTGGTAATATGGGGAAAAAACATATGATTTTTTTTAATCCTCCTCCAGTGTTTCTATTGTATAAAACTCAAATGAGCCAAAAAAAAAGAGAAGAACACCCAAACAACCAGAAACCTGAACATAATGCAGCTTTTTATAAAGAAGGGTCCTTGAAAGAAGGCTTTGGTTTCATAAGCACTGAGCACCATGTCAAACACTGAACTTTCTATTTATTGAAATTAGCTTATATTATGTAATTGAGAATCTAGAATCTTTATAGGGGCAATGTTTGATTTTGTTGTTTTTTAATTAGTCTGCTGTGCTGTGTTTTTCTCTGTACTTCACTCAATCAGAATTGCCATATATCTTGACAGCTCTTTAACATCGGCATCGTGCCAATACGTGTAAATACTTGATGGGAGGGAAAACAGATAAATCAGATCCCCAATGGAAGAAGAGGAAATGGGCACAAATTTGAAAAACTGAAATTTCTAGTTTTGCAAAAGGAAAAACTTCTGACTGTGCTGTGATTGATTCCCCAATATGTTGTTCAGAGAAGCTGTACAATATCCTTGGAGGTACTGGAAAACTACCTGGATGTGATCTCCCTTGAGCAGAGCAGTTGAATTTAGATGATCTCCAGAGATGACTTCCAGCCTCAACCATTCTATGCTTCTGGGTGTTTTCAGTCTGCCTATTGAGTCATCACTGGAGATACTTAAAAAACAAAGAAAACTCAATCCCACAAAACATGAGGAAACCNCCAATGTAAATACCTGCAAAAAACCCCATAAGAGATAAAACTGTAATACAGTATGTTAAACATTGTGATCATAGGCTTTAATTGTCAGATAGCAAAAAACTTTGAGTGGGGCTTTTTGGTTTGTGTTTTTTCCCTCACAAAGGAAAAAAAATCCTTCTTTCTTTGCATCATGCTATAATTATAACAGGTTAAAAAGATTCTGTTGTTTGACTCTATTAAACCCACTGTTTTGTTCCAAACTTGTATAGGGTTGAAATATGTACACTCAGGTACTGGGAATAATTTCTGAAGCAGATTTATGGTACTGCTCGCTCCAGCAGCAGTTTCTGTGCTAGAAATTGAAACATAACTTGGATGTATATATAAACATCACCACGCACGCAAACTTTCCTCTGTCATTTCAGTGTCACAAACAACAGCTTTACTAGGGAAAGCTTGAATTGACCAGAGGTGAAAGGGTGTGTAGCACTTACAGGATAACATATTACCCAGTAATTGTCCATAAGTGGGATTGTGCCTCACAGGCTCAGGTGTGTCTGTGTCAGGAGAGGTGTGCCCTCTGTCACACAGAATATGTTTTTATTTCTGTTATAAAACTGCTGGGTCTCAGTCTCCCACATGAGTTCTGCATTTAAATGAATATGAAGCAGATTTCCTTAGAAATTTTTCCATAAAAAAAAAGGATAGTGAATATAGGCCAATGCAGTGTAGTGACACATGTGCTGCAAATTCACACAATGGTTTCTCCTGGGTTTCTGTTCTCTAGGTGTGAATTCTGTTATCTCAGATGTGCTGAGATGCAAAAAAATTTAGTTATACTTTCAAATACCTTTTTTGTCTGTTGGCTTGTATCCATTTGTTGTCTTGGTGTATATCTAGCAACAAATGCTTTATTCCAAGGGCTACTGGTTTGTTGCGTAGTGTTTAGCACAGTGAGACACTAATGTGTGTTCTTTGTGCCTAGTCAACACGGCGGTGAAAAGTTTATTACTGGCAATTAAAGAAGCAGAAGGATTCCTTATTTCTTTGATTTGGTATTTTCGTTAAGAATGTGTGTGAAATAATAATGAATATATTTGTACATGACACCATCTTGGGGGGGACTGTTGGATGTTAGGGGACCGTGTTCGAATTTAATATTTTTGTGACTCCTGCAGAGAAATGACCTAAAAAGAAAATATACAAAATTGTGTGAAGATAAATTGAAAGTGCTATAAGTAAAGGAAAACAAACGCAAAGGTAAAAATATGAGAGATTAGGCAGTGCAACATTCAGAAGCACATAGGGAGTTTCAGGAAAGAAGATTCTATAGAAAAATGAGAAATATTTTGCTGTTGCAGGATAATCAAACCTGTTGGTGATGATGGAAGAGTTATGGGGTGATTGGGCTTTGTCTGGCAGTGATGAGAATGGGGCTTCATAAAACCCTCTTGTTTGTCAGTACAGTGAGGAGACGCAGGCAGCTTGGAGAGGACTGTGTTTGGAATATGAGCTCATAGCAAAGCATGTTAATGATGTCTTGGAGTTAAGGAAGGGTTTAAGATATTTCCAGTCTAAAAAAGTTAATGATTTAAAACTGAGATCTCTAAATTGTTTTCTTGATATGGGACAAGAATGTATCTGCACAGACAGTGTCATACAGTATATTTTAATTCTGGCTATATGAAAATACTAATATATAGTGAAAAAAAATATTCTCAAAATTTGCTGTTATCACCAGTTAAGACTATTTTTAGTTCCAACAATATGTAAATATATTGAGATAAAAGAACAACCCCTTGAGCAGTTTGGTAACTGGATACTTTTCTGGATCACCAGATGTCTGCCAGTCTGGGCTTTCATTTCTGTCAATCTCACCTGTTGAAGGGAGCTCTCATAAAAAAAAATATAAATCTCTTCTGGATATTAATAAATTTGAAATTTAATTTGGCTATGTGAATAATGTGTTTCACCTAGAATATTTTTATATTGCCTGATTAATAACTGGTAAGGACTGTTCCATCTTTGAAATTTCATCTTAGGAAAAAAAAAGTGTTATTTTCCCTATCCCCAAGAGTGTATATATGAGATTATATGATTTATAATGCCTCAAACTGTTATTTGTTTGTTCCTTCCCACTTTGTTAGTGAGGATGGGCATTGAGAGTTAGCCATACATCCATACAGTTTGTGTTTTCCAGTAAGATGGGACCATGGGATTTAAAATCATCTTCCTTTGGGCAGGTGACTAATGTTGGGCAGTTACAGTTAAGGCATAAGTTTAATGAAGAATATCTATGCAAGTGAGTGGTAGTTAATGGCATTGCCATGTGACAAATGTTTTAGAAATAAATGTGTGACATCACTTTTTGGACAAGTGAGTGTTTGGCCTAGCATCTGGAACTTAGTAGCTGCTGCTATAGGAGAGTCAATGATCCTCACAGTTTATGAAACTCAAGTGTTTTTTAGGTACCTTAATTGTCAATTTCAGAGATCAGTTTAAGGTTATTTTCCCGTTTAGAATTTTTTCACCATAAAATTTATCTTGCTTAAGGTAAAAAAAACCAAAAAATTAACCAAGAACCCAAAAACTAAACCATAAATATGTAGCATGGGAAATCTGATTTATGCTGTAGATCCTATTACACAAATATGGTGTTGGGCTAATGAGAAGTTAAATATTGTACCACTATTCATATTAATAGGAGAGAAGAAAAGCTGCTTATCAGCATGTTCTGTCTTAGCTTAAAGAATGAAGAGACAGACTGAATAATGATTCACTTAACCAATTTTCTATTAACTAATTTTTTAGCTGTCGATCATTGGAAAAGTCTTATTATCTCATACTCTGGCTGTTTGTGATTTATCCTAGCAAACTGGAAACGAGTTTTATAGGAGGCAAAGGATGTATATAAATCCAGCTTCAGCCTTTTGCAAGAGAAAAACAACTCAAGAAATGGAAAAACATAATGAATAATTTATATTTTCATGGATTTGTTTTCCATAATATTGATTAAAGACCTGGCGTTAACCATGGTCTTCTCTCTTTAAACAAAGGCAGTGCCAAATATTCCTTGCTCTTGGGTTTCTGGGGGAATAGAATCAATGATTAAAGTTTCTTTCCAACACAAACCATTCTATGATTATAAAATTTCTAAAATATCCAAAAAACAAGCACTATATTTCTAGTAAAGGAATTCTAGTATATTCAATTGAGCCTCAGTGTTTGTGTCTTATAATCTTTTATTCAGCCACATTGGGTGATGATCACATGCACCTTCATCAGTCAATCAAACCTTTATTTGCTGCTGCTTTCTCTCTACCAGCTTGCCCCTAGCTACTAACCTCTGCCAATAATTTACTCTTCACTAGCAGTCCTGATTGAACCCCAGCTGGTGACTCCACACCACACAGCTCCTTACTCATGCTCCAGCCCTCTAGTGGAATAAGGAGAATTGGGAAAAGGTAAAACCTGTGAGATAAGAAACATTTTAATAATCAAACTATGATAAAATATAATTTTATTAATACAGGCGATGAAAAGAGGTAGAGAGAAAAATAAAACCCAAGAAAGACAAGTGAGGCACTAAACAGTTGCTCACCACCCACTGACCAATGCTCAGCTTGTTCCCAAGCACCAATCAGCACCTCCCAGCTGACATACTGGGCATGATATTCTGTGTTGTGCCTTATCCCTCCGGGTAGTACGAGTCAGCTGCCCCCTCCCAGTTTTTTGCATTAGGAGACTGACAAGTCCTTGACTTAAGGTGAGCACTCTTAAACAACAACTAAAACATCAGTGTGTTTTCAGCATTATTCTCATACTAAGTGCAAAAACCCCAGCACTCTCCCTGCCACTAGGAAGAAAATTGACTCTATCCCAGCTGCAGCCAGGACAAGTATGATCCTTTAATAAAAACCAAAAAACCCGACAACATAGATTATTTCACAGTTCTGATTTTGGTGGCTCGCCATGTACAGGTAAAAGTGAATTGGAAAGACCATTGAATTTATTGCTATCAGAGTCAGTGTGCAGTTAGAAGGGTTATTTTTAGCAATGGTTAGTCACAGATACTAATATATAATACCAACATGCCTCAAGGTCTTTATTCCCCTTACCAACAACTACAGGTTGTTTTACTCAACTGAGCAGTGCATTCTTTTAGACATGTGCCCTAAACTAAGTTTCCAGTTGGAAAAAAACCGGTCCATAAATCTTTTAAGAGAGAAATTTTCCATTTTCTTTCATATCTGTTATTTAGAATTCCATGATTGGTGCAAATCCTCTGAATTTTGAAAGCGCTCACTGTAATTTATTTGCTACTAAAATCTAATTAATTGTAGGCAAAGAGAATGGAAGGTCTTGTTTGCCAGACACCTTGTCTGTGGTGAAGTTCGCTTTGGAACAAACTGTTTAAATAGAAGGGGTTTGCATAGTCTGAATGAACTTTGAGAAGACATTCAAATGTCACATTTCTCTGAGTCTTGTCACAGTGCTCATCTCTTCAGAGGCTTATCTTCTGCTAGCTGTTTACTCAGAAAAGTGTGCTAGAACCTGTATTTTAACAGTCCTTTTCTTGGGGATTTTTTTGACATTGGTATGTCCTTGTTTCACAGAGCATGTCTTCACTGAATGGAATTAATGAATTTTTTCATAGGCTATGTGCTGCAAACATCTAAGGACAAGTAAAACCAGTTATTAGGAGTTTACTTCTTTGTATTTTGTTGATCTGGAGAAGGCTGAATGATGATAATATTGTTTTTACTGTAAGGTACAAAACACCACTGGTGTCACATATATGTCACATTGCATGTATGACATATGTTTGTGTATCTTATTACAAATTTATAACCAGAGGTCTTGTGTTTTCCTTGGTAAACCCTTTGTGGCCAGGGGACTTGCCTGTAGTCCCATGGCCCTCACTGGGCATCAGGATTTCAGTTAGGGACTGAAGTGTTTCACTAAGTCTGGAAAAACAGCAATAACTTATTCCTTCTGCAGATGTTAGTACCTACAAGAAAATTCACTGCCTTTCCTCAGTTTTGGTTTAGAAGTCAACCTTTTGAAAAGTGGTAGTAAATGTGTGATTTTCTAATGGGCTTTAGGAAGGAAAATAGTAGAAGTACAATCTCAACCTGGAAAGTGACAGTTGTTTTTATGAGCTGCTGGACTAGGGCAAGAATAACAGAGCAATGGTAGAAAAAGTGAAGAAAGTGTGATTTCTGTAACTTAAAATTTAGTACACCTGGGAATGATAAGGCATGAAACCTGAATACAGGTTAAGAAAATGTACATCAATTTTTGATTCTGGCATGTAGGAAATATGGCTTAACTATGTTTCCCTCTTTCAAAGAGGGAAATCTATTTTTAAAATTCTCATACAGGACTTCTTATTTTGTTTTTTTGCTGTAAATGTCCCATACGAGACATTAAACTATTTGGAAGAATTTTAATTACAGATGGATTTTGGTTGTGATTTTACATGAACATATTTATGTTTACATGAACTGTATTTATTCTTATATGAACTATATTTTTATTCATATTTATATGAACTTCTTATGTGCTGTGTGCAAGCAAAAATATTTCATTTTAAGACTTTCATTTCTTGTGGGATCAGGGGGAAAAGTTATTTGTAGAAGGCTCCAAAAAAGGATTTTTATTCATGTCCAGAAACCATTCAGTGTTGTGTTGTACCCTTGGAGTAAGAGCTCTTTCCCAAGTATCCCACCCTCCAAGTTTTATGTCACCTTTATGACAGATATCCGTACAGCGTGGTTGGGGATTTTTTTCCTTAAAAACATTATTAGTGATTCAAGTGGATGTTTCCATGTTTCCAAGCTGGAGCACAGCGTTTTGCAAGTTATGATTTTCTTCCTACTTTGTGAAGCTGATTGGTTTCCATAACTTAATGTTTTAGATCATACACTGGTGCTGAGTCTCACTTTAGTTATGAAAGTGATAGGTATGGTAATGACCTATTACAAAATAGATCTTGATTGCACAGTTTTAACCATAAGCACAATAAAGTTTTCTCCTGTGTATTTGGCTGACAGGCTATTGGTCCTTGTGCAATTACAATTACCAAGACAACCATAATAAAAAAGAAGTTCCATTTGTGGGAAATTGAGTGAGTTGAAATTATTGAAAAGATGCAATTTAAGAGAAAATTAAAACAGTATATTTACCATAAAATGATTGAGATTCATGAAGTAGATAAGAAATATTTTTTGTGTGACTGTTGGCAAGACTGAGAGATGAGAAAACAGATTTAGAGGAGGAGGTAGATATTCCTTGGAAGATCAATGAAAAGAGGTTTGATGACACATGCTGGTTTAGGGCTCTCATGTCTAAGTGATGGGGGTGGGAATAATGTTTATCAAGCACAAGGTGAGTGGGCTGGTTGTCTGCTTTTGCACAGAAAAGCATTGGTTTGTTGGCATTGTCAGAGCATGTGTAGCTCCATGTGCTGTTTGTATGGACTTTGACTTCTGGGCTTCACTAATTTTCTGTCTAGGTGTTTTTCTAGCATCATTTTGCATTCTCTATCATGACAGATTGTAATCTATCCTGTGTAAGTTATAGTTGGAACTGGGTGACTTTCTCTGCTTAGCTGAATGCTGTTGGTTTGTTGATGGCTTATGCAGTACTTTTTCCACAGCTTCTTCCTGAATTTTTATTCTCAGATTTTAGTTACAATCTAGTACGTTAAGCTAATCTCAATTTTTGAAAACAGCAATTTATAAATTATGTAAGGGTAAGGACCAATCTTACTATCTTTTTTTATTCTCTCATGTAAACCTTACATTCTCTTTCCTGCTTTTTACATTGAGTGCACAACTCACAGTTTTTGTTTCACAGTCCTTGTTGCATGGCTTTAACACTGTTAAATATTCTTCAGCTGCCCATGCCATATAGAAGCTTTATTAACAATTAAGGCCCTTCCAGCCCTTCTTTCAGGCTGTTTTTTGCTCTTAGTATTGTGGTTCAGTAATGAGAACAACCAAAGGATGACCTTGGTTCTAATGAACTGTGCTATAGAATGTGTCTACTGCAGTCTCTCTGGATGACTCTTAACAAATCCTCCTAAAAGTGACCCCTCATAAGCAACAATATCAGGTCCATAGGTTTCATTTATGTCTCCTACTTTTTCTGAAAATAACTTCAGAATTGTGTATGCATGCAAACCAACTCTACCATGTGTGCACAGTGATTTCAGTGCACTCAAGACACATCAAGCCCCTTAAAACTCTTGTGTACAGGAAATGTGCATGAGAAATGTGGTGGAACCACTCACTTTCTGATCAGGATATCTGATATCTGAAATAGAAGGCATCTGCTACCGTGCTTTGATACAACAGAAGCAGATTTTAAAGTTTATTTAGGTGCAGCATTCCCATCTTTATCTGAGAGAGATAATTGCTGCATTGAAGAAAGTATTGATATGAAATTTAAAAATCCCTGGGCGGGAATAAGAACACAATTTTGTTGTGTCTGGTGTTATTTCAGCTCTTTACCATTTTCTTCTCTTTGCCTAATAGCTTGCTCAAACAAATACTCTCTGGGTAGCTCCCCTGCTGCAGTTTGGAAAATCAGATAATAAGTACAATATAGTGGAAAAGGAAGAAAAAAATAGATTCAGTTTGAAGGTAGAAGTGAAAATAATGGAAAGGAAAAGATCATTTCAGGGTCAGCCAAAACAGTTCTTCCCTCTCCCCCGAATTGAGACATATTTTGTCAATTAATTCTTTAAAATATTTTTTAACTGCTCAATATAACTATTTTTCCTTTTAAATTGGGCAATTTAAAAAAAAAAGATGTTTTGAATGAATATATTATTTAAAACTCAAAAAACTTTTTAATGCAGAATAATATGGTATCTGAAAGATTTTTGTAAAGAACACATTAATCAGTATTTGAAATGTTCTTTTTTATCTCAAAATATTAATTGGGTTTTGAATTGCATCCTTATAAATTGAATTCAGATTAACCATTTTTTCTTCAAGACTTTCTTTTAATAGTCATGCTGCTTATCAGCAAATCTCTATCTTACAGGATGATAATGAGAACCAAAAAAAGGAGGGTAGGAAGGTAATATCTGCTGTGGGGAGAATTAAAAAAAAGATAAATTTTTCATGTCAGAATTTCTTTACAAATCAAGTGGAAGACAGGGAATTACATCTATGAAAATTGCTTTTAACAGCAGTGAACGTGATACCTTTCAGTAGTTTGAACTGCTGGAAAATGTAGCACGTTTTTTCCTAACATTTCGGATTGTCCTGCCATTAGCCAGGATGTGCCTTTCATAGGTTATCCAATTTCTTAGTGCTGCTAACCTAGTGCATATAGTTGTCACTTGGCCATTAGGAAAACTCTTGTTTATTTACAGCTGGTGTTTAAAACTGTTGCAGCTTGTCCTGTACATGCTGAGTGATTTCATTTACATATTAACACCCCTCCCACTCCAATAGAAGGAATTAAGTTTGCACCTTTCATGTATCAATGACAGAAGTAAGAATATCCAACTTCTACAATTATCTTACTTTCAAAATCATCATCTTTCTCATTATCTTTACTGTTTCCCTTCTCTTTTGCTTCATCTTTGCTCAAGACTAAATTTGTTCCCATAGGTTGAATTTACATTTCAGAGAATTGTCATCTAAGAGTCCTAAAACTGTCCTTCTTTTTCACCTCTTCTAGAGACAGACCTTCCTACAGCATTTCTCTCTACACTATGTCAGATGTTATTAGGAACAAAAAGGAGTCTGGGATTCACAATCCTTGACGTTATAACTTTTGTTATGTACAGGTAGAGCTGCCGTGTACCTTCATGTCAAAGATTTAAAAATCTGTTTATGCACGTTACTAAGGGTCATGCACTCAATCCACAGTGCAGACAGATGTATAATCAAAAGTATTTGATATGTCCTTACGATGCTTTCCACAAAACTTCCTTTCTTTCCATAAATTTACAAAAAGTGTAAAAAGGCTTTTTGTGCTTTCCCTCAAAAGTGATTGCGTTCAGTAAACTGTTTAGAAATCCATCTCTGCTGGCCACACAGAGGAAGACAAGTTTTCAATTGCCATTAAATATTTTATTGCCGGTTTAAACTGCTGAATTTTCAAAAGTTCTGCTGAAATTGATTGAACCATGAAATGCTTTGGCACCTGGAAGAAAGCTATAAATAATTTTCCTTAGGTTTTTTTTTCTTTGTTTCTCCTTCTCTGTGTTTTCTGAGGTTTGCATTATTACCTGATAACTGCAAAATTTGTATTGGCTGTATAACAAACGAGACAATACCACTTGTCTCTACTGGTCAGAAGGGTGTCAAGCTATGAAAGCCTTTCACTTGGCTCTGGGGAATCTGAAATGAGTTTTGCTTTTTCTGGTGCTGAAGGTGGAAGCAAATGAATACAATATGTGCACAAAAGTAAGAAGATACTGAAACGATGATTCTGAACCAGAATAGTTAACTACTTCCCTACAGCTCCACAAAATGGTCACTTCTGCACCCTTGGTGCTGTCCTGTTAATGATAAAGTATTTGAGAATTATGTTCTTGACTCTTCCATCATTGTTGTACTCACAGCATGGACTTTCAAAGACAGTTTTAGGATCTCCCTTGAGAGCTGGGAAGGCAATGTGAAACATGCACTGGAGGCTGCAGTCAAGCAAACTGATCTTGTTGCCCGAATGGCTGCTTTCACTCAGGGTAAAGTGAGGAGTTGCAAGACCTGAGCAGGATTATAAGGAGTCCAAGCCATCTTGTAGACACAGTGATTTATCTGAGTGTCTTTCCTGAGTTCATGTTGTGCTATTTACCTTTACCTACAGTCCTGTGATTTATGTACTCCTCTTGTCTTATCCTTCAATAATTTCACAAAATACATTGAAAATAGGAAAGTCTTACAGATAATAATGCTGTTCTAGTTTAATAAATGAGGTTACTTGAGGAAAATCTACGGCTCAACATAAGTAAAGTGCAGATGTGACCCTTGAATTTTGCTCATTTTGGCAAGAAAGCAGGGGAAGTTTAATATTTTGAGATGGGAAGGACAATAAACCATCAATTTAATTCTGGTGTGGGCTTCTTATATTGTAAATCCATGAGCAAGATGTGCAAAACATCTACCATGGGAAGGAGACAGAAAATGCAGGTTTCAGATGGTGTTCTTGAAACTGATAAATCCAAAGTTACTGTTGGGTTTTTAGCTACTTCCTCTTTAAATACTGGGATCTGGTGTGCAGACCTTGACTGGATGCCATTGTGCCTCCAAGCTGCTCAACCTCTCCCATTCTTCATCTGGACAGGGGAGAGAAAATAAGATGGAAAACAAGTTCTAGCTTGAATTAAGTCTGTTTACTAAAGCAGAAGTGAAAGCCTATGTGCATCACAAGCAAAGGCAAAAAAAGAACCCAAAGTTTTTGTTCTCTATTTGCCATCAGTAAGTGGTGTCTGTCTACTTCCTGAGAGGCAGGGCTTCTCCAGGGGTAACTGTTGTCCTGGAAGGCAAACATAATTGACAGGGGCCCCCTCTTCTTCCTTCTTTTCTTAACTTTTCTATCTGAGCTGCTGCCAGGTGGTTTGAAATCTCCTTCTGGTCAATTTGACTCAGTTGTCCTGACTGTGTCCTCTCCCAGGATCAGGCCCACCTTCAGCCTCCTGATGGGGGACAGAATGTTGCAGAAAACAGCACTGGTGCTGAGCCAGCCCTGCCAGGATGTAGCCAGAAGCACTGGGGTGTTACAAACACCTCTGCTGCTATCAAGACACAGCATTATAGGGGTTGCAAAGGGAAAGATTAACTCCTTCCAGACCCAGTATATCCAGGAACAGCTTTAATGGGAGGTGGTTTTTTGTAGTCTGATTTGCTTTCTTACTTGATTGTGTAATGCTGGAATGGTAAAAAGCTGAATGACTGAAAACCATATTTTATGTTGAGTTGCATATCCTTTTTTTTCCTATAAAAGTACCTTAGCAAAAAGTTCTTTGGATCTGGAGTTTCAGTTTCCAAACTTGTTATTAGATGTGTTGCTTATCAGCAAATCTCCAACTTATAACATAATTAAGATCAAAGGAAATATCATAATGAAAAGACTGTAGCAGGGTTTAAGCAGCTTGACCATTGGGATCAAAAGCTGAAGTTGCATTTGATGTGCAAGTTACATGGCTATGTTTTAATGAAGACCAGCAAACAGGCAGAAAGAAATGATTTAGCAGGGTCACCTCTTACAGCTAAATGCCTACTTGAATGAATTGAGGGGCTATGTAACCTGAAAAAGTTTAAAAAACAAATTATAACTGAACATTTTGATTATGTAGAGCCCAGTCTCTTGTATTAGAGACAAAATAATGGCATACAATTATTTTTATCAGGTACAGGAAATCTTTTCCTACTACTGCTATTGCTATCTTTAAAATGCAAATCTTAAATATATTCTTCTAAGAAATACCTAGTCTGTCTTCCATAGATGTCTAAAGGGGCCAGAGTCACAGCCTCTTTACAAAATAGCACATTAAAATTGGTTTTCCTCAGTATGAAGATTTTATATTACAAATGAAATTGCCTGTGATGAAAAACAGAGAAAACAGATTGCTATTGGTCTGTCCATTATATAAAAGCACACAGTGGCCTTTTATCATAGAATCATAGAATGGTCTGGGTCAGACATGACCTCAAATATCATTCAGTTCCAACCCACCTGCCATGGGCAGGCATACTTTCCACTCAAACAGGTTTCTCAGAACTCCATCCAGCCTGGACATGAACACTGACATGGATGGGACATCCACACAAACTATGCTTTTTTTCTTTTTGCAAAAGAGATTGGTAGATATCAGAGTCGACTTTTTTAAAGGAGATTGTTTGCTAATGAGGTGATGTAGGGAATGTTTCTGATGAATATTCTTCGCAAGGAAGAAGGACAACTTGGTAAGAAATTATCAATAGGCACAGTGAGGTGTTAAAATTGGTCAGCTCTAGTAGGGAGACAGCCTTCTCGTAGTGTGTGAAACCGGAGTCAGTGAGAGGAAAGGTCATGAACATGAAACGCGTTGGCACTCTGTGCTACTGGTTACATGACAATCACTGGCCTCATGTCTTGAAACAAGTTATGTCTTCATAATGTCTGGTTCTAGCTTTGGATAGATGTCTGGCAATCTGAAGGGCCAGGAGGAGAGACTTCAGGATAGAAAATTAACTAGAAACACCACTTCAGTTGTGTTGAGCTCCATTTGGTGGTCATACTTTCACACATTATGCAGACTGGCCAAGATTTCCACTTGGAGGGAGGTCAAATTTGAAATAGAAGCAGACAATTGTGTTTACTTAGGGAAAAAGTGTCTACAAAAATCCTAGTGAACATTGTGTAGGTGAATGACAACTTGCTGAAGAAATGAATAGAAAACTTAGAAGGAGAATAGGAATTCTTAGTCAATTTGGACAAAAAAGCTTTAAGAGGCTGGCAGACTAAGCAGGATGAGGGTGGAAACCTCATTCTAAGCTTTAAGCAGGAAAAGATTGTCCAGAAACATAACTGGAAAAATTCCTTTATCTATGCCAAATTGAGATATTTTCTGCTGACCTGGAAAAGAATTGGCACCCAGGTTGGTGGTAAATGGAGTACTTGGGCTCACTGCTGAAATCACCAGTGGGGAATGTATTTGCATTTTATGAAATGGTCTAAAGCCCATCATTCACCTCTTAGTCTTTAGTAATTGCAATGTCTTTAATAAGTAATATAAATCTTGAATAGTTCCTGCTAGGAGGTAGGCTTGACTTCAAATCTATTTAAAAAATATATATTAGAGGGAAAAAATTTGTAAGCTGTCCAAAAGCCTGAAGCGAGATGTGTTTATCTTTTTGTGTCTGACATATCTAAATATCTCCTCTGGATCTTTGGCACTGAAAAAACCCCAGTGATTTAGATAAAAGGTTTATGATTTTTTCCCTTCAGATGCTTTTAAGAAAATTAAGTACTTGTTGGGATAGTTGAACCTTTTTTGAGGCTTTCAGAACATGCCAGTAAAAAAAAAATAATGACAAAACATTGTTTGATAGCTATTGTAGCATACTTAGAGATGTTTTCTTCTGTTCCTGCACATATGACTAGAACTTTCTCAACATTCATCAGGGAAGAACATTTGGGGAACAGTTTGAAAGTTTCTGCACAGTTTGGCTCCAAGGGATAGAGCTTCGAGGAAAATTTTAAGGTATATTGGCAGAGCTCGAGGAAGAGTTTGACCCTGTCATAGCCTCAGAAGTGTTTTCTCATGAAAAATTCATTCTGCATTCCTAACGCTTTGTCACTGAAAGAGAATGTATTTAATGGAAAAAGTATGGACTTTTCTACACATCCAGAAAGTAAAATAAATATAGTATCAAGTTCAATAGAAGTATATTATCCTATAAAAACATTGTACTTGAAATAGCTTTGTTTTTCTGATGCTACCAGTCCTCTAAAGTAATTTTTTTTTTTTCTTAAATATAAAGCTAATGCAAAACCATCTCCAAGAATAATTGCAATTTTTGGACTGATAGACTCATAGCAAAGTTTTTCTTCTATTGAAATATAGGGGTTTTATCAACCATATCTGCTAGCCTGGCTTTTGGAGAGTTTGTTTTGATTGAAACACTCTCTGGTGATTTCCAAAATTATTTTGTTCTTCACACAGGAAAGCCTCAAGCTGATTTTTCAATTTGATGAGGGATTCCTACAGTCTTTTTCTGATGGAGGGGATAATATGGTTTAAACAATTGGATTAGACTTGCAGAAAGCTTACAGACATTGACATGCTCATAGACAAGACCTCTCAAACTCTGTTGGGCAAATTCATTACTCTTAAATTTCTGGTTTTAATCCAGCAAGGCTGGTATTTTAGTTTGGCAATTATTTTAGTCATTTGTTTAAACTGTAACCTGTAGTTGATGAGAAGAATTTGCTTTCTGTTTGTGAGCATTAACACATGTGGTTACTATAAGACCTCAGCATGGAACAATTCATACAGGCAGACTTTAGTGTAAAATTGGATGAATCTTACCCATGGGAATGAGGAGGCTTAGAAATTCTAATAAAAATCCGTGTAGACACTTTCTAAAATTAGGTGTAAATAGGATGAGGGAACCTAGAGCCATAAAAAAGATGAGAAAGAGGAAAAGCAATATTTTTTAACCTGCTGAAAAAATTGTAAAATATTACTTATGCCAAGTGTGTTGTTAGTACTGACTCATGTTGACAGCCATTGATAGATCAGAATTTGTAGATGCATACAGGGTCAATTGTTGTTATATTAACATTTGTATGTCAGACTATAATTCTGTGTGGCATTTGGTATTAAAGCTACAAATCCTGACCAAGTAGCTTATAAACTAGCTTGAATCATTGAGAAGAAACAACATAAAGTGACAACAGTCCAGTATTTTGTGTCTCTGCCATGAAAGTTGAAAGACTTTCTTTGCCAGCAAGTAAAGTATCTGCTCTACTTCTAAAGACTGACAGAACTTGAATCTGGACACTAGTCTTGGGTGGATTCTTTCCCCCAGAAATGAGGGACACAAATATCACACACAGAAGATAAAATTAAAAAGCTGACCTTCTTATTTTCAAGTTGTCTCAATAACCGGAGTTTGAAAATTATTTTTAAATTCTTTAAGTGAAGCAAATAATATTCTCATTGTATGTCCAGTATAGACATAAAGTATGTCCAGTATATTGTCATGACATCTTACATTAAAAACTAGAAGTTGCCTAAGTGTTTGCTGGTTCAGGAAGACCCTTTGCCAATACCTTCACTCACTCAGTTGAACTGTTCCAGCTCTAGCCTGTCCTGACACTGAGTGGTGGATCATTCCCCTCTGGGGAGGTTTCCTGAGCAGGGAAGTGCTGAGGCTGGCTGGGAGCTGCAGCTGCCAGAGAACAGGCTGCCCAGGGAAGTGGCTGTGTTACCATCCCTGGAAGTACTTATCCACCTCGGTGTTTCAGTAATTCTATGATAATCTGTCCTGAAGAGCACCCATGACTTGACAAAAAAAAAGAAAATCATATTGGCTGAGGTATTCTGGAAGCTCCTTGGCTATGAGCATAGGTATTAAAATGTGGGATATTTTTTTGAGGAGATAAAAGGTTAAATGTGAAAACCATCACTAGCTTAGAAGTAAATTCATAATCAAGTAAGGTAATATTGCATCTGCAGAATGTGGTCTCCACATATCAGTTTTTGAGTACATGGAATAAGATTTTTCAATAAATGTTTTGGAATAAGCATTTTCTAATGTAATCTTTCTAGGTCTTGCAGTTTGATGTCTTATATATAGTTTTCCCTAGTTAAGACTAGTCTATACTCACTATATGATGCTCTTGACATCAGAAGAGGATGCTGTATCTGCAGAAAAAACCTGTTTTTATCAGATCCTTCAATCTATTTTATTTCAGGAAGATTTCCTTTAGAGTATCCTGGCTGTAGTCTCCTGTCAGAGACCAAGGAATTGTATCATGATTTCTGTTATCAACCATCTATGCTGACCAAGTGGTAGTCTCTAGTCAAGATAGGCATTCCTGTTTGGATTGCTTGGTAAAGCAATCTAGAATTCTCAATCTGGGAAAAATTTCCCATCCCTAGCCTGAAAATGCCATCAACTGATCTGGAACACATTGGTTGAGGTTTGTGAAGAGACAAGATGAGTGCTGGTGTGTCCTTGACAAAGAAACTCTGTCCTTCCCTGGTGTATTGTACAATGTTAAGCAGCACAAAAACATGTATATATCTCTCTACAAATTACAGACACTGCACTTCTCATTTAACTAGCAAAATTGCCAGTGGCTGCCTTCCAGCAGGATGACACCCTGTAAAAGGTACACTGGATAGATGCTAGTGTAAGGAACATGCTCTGGAAGTTTCTTTGTTCACTGTTTACATTGTTACTTGGATTTTGGTAGAGATTTATGCTTTGAGGAGAAATCTTGCAGGTGATGATGGGTGCAGCATGATCTTAAAAACATAGAGGAAAAACCTCTAGTATACTGATAACAGCTAAAAGATATTTCCCTGAGAAGAAACGGTTTGGATATTGGGAAAATTTTGTCTTGTTGAGTTGCCAGAAATCCTGCTTTCTTGGCAATAGCTTTACATTCATTGAAAATTAATGTAGATGCTGATGCTCCATAGCTTTAAATGAAATGCAGATAAAAGATGCAAACAACAAAAGTATGATGTTCTATGCCTTTATGTAGCTTTATATATTTATAATCCAGTACTGCTTGTGTCAAAAACCAGTAAAAATGAAAGCAACTGAGACACACGGGTGCCACTTGAATTAAATGTTCTGCTTAAAAAACTCGGAAAAGAAATGAATGATTAGGAAGCAGGGATTTTGAGAGGACTTAATTAGAATTAGAACAAGTATGGGGAAAATAACCTACACACATAAGAATGGAAAGCAAATGCTTGTTTCAGTCTGTTCTCATTGTACATTATAATATATCCAGAATGTTTGATTAAAAGAAACCCACCTAATTTAAAATAGTTACATAACAATTTTATTTTTTTATATGGATCTGATACGAGAGGGTAAAAAGAAAGCAGAGATAGGTGAGGATAAGGGAAAGCTCATGTTTAAAAGCAATATAAGGAATGAGCACTTTCTTGCAGTACTTTAAATGCAGGGAGGTGTGTCAGAATTTGAATGTATGTATGAACAAATTTCTTCTGCTGGATAAGGCAATTTACTCTGCTTTTCTCCATTTGGATATATGAACTCTGACACACATTTCAATTGTATAAGTAAGTTTAAGTATCAAAGCACTGAAAAAACTGTACTTTTGCTTTTGTCCTGTTTCTCAAAGAGAAACAGGGAGGTAAGAGTGTTATGAACAGGCTCTATTCTACAATGGGTTAACTACTATGGGTTAAGAAGCAACTTCATGTTTTAGCTACTTTCCATTTTATAAGTGAATCCAATGCACTCGTGAGTGCTCATCCCTAAGTACCCAAAGAGAAGAATGGAAAGCCCTGTTAAGGAGAATAACATTCTACTTTGAGCATGAAAGACTCAGGCATTTGAGCAGCAGTCTGACCATCATTACTTCTTCCAGTCGTTCTTGTTATCAAGTGAACCAAAATCCATTTTCATCCATTGCAAAATGAAGCAATGGATCATTGCTTTATTTTGCATCATTTTACAATTCACAATGATTAATGTTTTTTAATGGTCAAAGATGTCAGGCTATAATAATCAAGTGAAAATATAATGAATTACTCAGTGAGCTTCCAGGTTAAGACTGGAAAGAAACAGAAACACTATTAAATAAGATGTCCCTTCATTCTCTCCATGAATTGACACTGCCTGCATGCCCTTTCCATTTTATCTTGATTGCCAATTGATTTACAGAATTTATTTCTATATCATCTCTGATTTTGTGAACAAGATTAATTCTGAATTAAACCACGAGATCTAGGTGTGTCTGAATTTCAGCTTCTGGGCAGCATGACTGAATTCTGAACAGCCTAGGTTATTTCCAAAACCTGTATGAAAGATGAGTTGTTTACTCTGTGGCATGCTTCAGCCTTAGCATACTAATATGCCAGCTAAGGAAGCAATTTCCATTGTGATTTTTAGGTGACTACTTTCTCCAGAATAGCAAACTTAGCTCAGTATCCAGAGTCACTAAGCAAGGTCCTGACATTCAGATACAAAAGCACACTTTCACAAAAGTAAGCTAATTGTCAAAATGGTTAAACTACAAATTCCCACCATTCTGCACCAGTCCAGGAAGTCACAATGCATTCTTGATCAACTGTAATGTGAAATATTTTTACTTAATATCTTATTCTTTTCCCAATACAGTAATTAGATTTCTCTGGCTCTACTAAATTCTTAACTGCCTCTTAATTTCTGGAACTAAATTTTGAAACAGAACAAAGTGTAGCATCCTAACTGTTGCTGTGCTGATCAGTTCAAGATTGAATCCTTGGTTTTTGACTCCTTTCTTTTAATTTCCTATAGAGAGATCAAAATACTAGCGCTAGAATTACTCTTAGTGTTCCTACATTTCTTCAGGCCTTTTTGTCTAAAGAATTCTTGGTTCTAGAGAACTAGGACTGAAATGACAGGTTTTTTTACCAAGTCTAAATTTCCCCTGGGGTCAATAACTTTATTTTGGGTTGTACTGGTTACTGAATAAGTATCACTTCTGCACCTCTTATTCAAAGTGGGCTGATAAACCAAAAGGTATCAATAAATGTGTGATATTTCATACTGGCCTAACCTTTTCTCCTTAGAATCATGACCTACTAACAATGGCAGCTTCCAGGAGAATAATACCATCCTGCTATTCTCTAACTATTGCAGTTATGTTTCAGAGCTCCCATTAATCATAAAGTCAGAATCAATAAGTGCTGAACTATCTGTACTATTTGAATACTCACAGCATCCTTTTTCAGGAAACTTTTCCAAATAGTAGCTGTTTCATTTCTTGCCTTTAAAAATGTTACTTTTGTAACTCATGAAGCAAGAGTCAAAGAAAAGACTATCAAAGGGTAGAGCAAATAGAATATATTTATCACTTCATTTCTTGTTTTTAAAACTCTGAATAATGCCTATAGCAAAAATGCAATGTCCTAGGATCAGATAATAAATGAAGTAAATAAGTGAGCAGTTAAAATTGTGAAAAATACGTAGTAGTGACCTCACAAAAAACCTGAGCAGATATTTGGTTTACCAGACTGTTACTTGATTTGTTCCTCTTACCTTAATCTTTCCAAAATGTAATAAGATTTTGGCTACTCACTGCTCCTGTGAAATCAGTGGGAACTGCAGATATTTAGTGAAAAGTGTGGTTCTTAGTATTCAAAACTTTGTATTGAAAATAAAATTTCCTTATATCATGCATTTGATAATAAAAATGCAGTTACTATAGTCAAAGTATTTTAAATCTTCAGAGATAAAAGATTTACAGATTTGAACTCACAAAATTGGTCATTTAGATTAGTTTTTGATTTTCCCTTTGAAATAAGGCATAAATGAACAGGTGGTAAACAATCCAAACCCTGAGTGTTCATGAAGTATTGTCATTTCAGATCAAGATTGTAGTTCATTAGCACAGAAGAAATAATCCCTTCTTTCTATGGTGGGACATCTTAGTATCAGACTTGATCAGAAAGATTCATTAAACAGGAAAAGCAGCAAATGGAAGTTTCTGTTGATACTGGCTGTTGATTTAAAGCATGTTGCCTAATGAATGTAGTAAAGAATTTGCATTCTGTTCTTGAAGTTGCCACTGAGTTATTTGGACAAGTGACTCGAACAGGCATTCTTGATTTCTCCATCTACATGATGTGAAATTCTTCTCCAGAGTGGCAGAGTGGCATAAAATCTGATGAATACTTTTAAAGTACTATTAGTTCCTTAGGCACAAGCCTCTTGCCCATTGATACATTACGTGCTGTCTTCCAATCTGGGACAGAGCAGCAGCCTCACAAGCAAAATTCGGCAGAGGACAGAGAGAGACAATATCTGACAGCAGTAAATTGTTCAGCATCCATTTTCCTTCATGTGTACAGGGAAAGGAATGATATAAAAAGAGCAGTGACTTAGCATGGATAGAGGCAAGATATTAATTACTTATTTCAAACCTGCTCATAGGTTCATGATCTGATTGTGCAGTCCTGATTCTGTGAAAGACAAAATGACACAAGAAATAATAGACAGCAAAAAACAAAGCTCTTAAGTGAACTGCTTCTCAGTACAACTCAGTTCTCGTAGATTTTAAGGTAATCACAGAGTATCTATGAATCATGCAGAATAACTGCATTATGAGAAGGAGAAAATGACAGAGGCAGGATGGGAGAGGAGGAGAGATATTTTTCAGTTGATATTTAGAAACGGTTTTGTAATGCAGGGGTTATTGTTAGACATTAAAGGAAGGTAAAGAAAAGATTTTTTGCTACTTCCTTTGCAATTCCTTTTTTTTTTCCCCCTTCAGTATGATGGCTGGAGGCTTCATGGAAACTCTAGTAGATGGGAGGATGACGTTTTTTAAAAAAAACTTACTTCCATTACAAACTTGAACAAAGGTCAAATTGAGAGAATGTTTTGGCAAAGATTTTCTGTCTTTTAACTTTGATTATTCATATTCCCAGGAAGAGAACGATGAATTAAGTTTTCATTAGTGCCAAAAAACACAAGAAAAAGATCCTTAGTCTTTTATGTTTCACCTGAACTTACTTGCAACCCCTGCAGTACTCATTTCTAAAGCTTGCCACCCTTTAGCAAGTTAAATATTACTTCAGAAATGAAGTTTAATGTTGTTACAAATAGGAGTTTTTTGGCGAAACAGAAGACTAAGTGAAAGATGAATGTTGTGTAGGACACAATATTGGTGCCTATAACTGGATCCAGAGTGTTGAAATATAATGGGTTTACAAATTGGGTTTTAAGAGTCTCCTTGGCTAACAAGCATAAATTAGCAGGAAAAAAAGCCAGGATCAATATTTTATGGATGCTGTTTTGTGATTTAGTGTGGGTTTCCTCTCAGCACCTGTTGCAAAGTCTTATTGTCTTCAAGGCACATTTTTGGTGGATTGCTGATACTTTTTGAAATGGATTCTACCTTGTATCTTAGTTGACCTGCTGGAGTTATGCTTTTAAGGTCTGCTTCTCCAAAGTTTTCCAAAAGAGCCCTTTTACTGGCAGGTAGTGGGCTTTGACAATTTATACTTAAACTTGGCAATATGCTATTTCTATCAATGATATTTTGTGCTTGTGAATGCTTGTGTAATTCCTTGGTATATCCCAGTATCTCACACAGAAATTGTTTGGGGATTTCCAGAAATACATATATTTTCAATCTCTCTTCATATTTGTGATTTGAGAATTTGTAGACCTATTAGCAGTATAGAGATTTTAATCTTTTTCTCACTAGCATACTGAAAAGCTGTTAGAATCAGCTTTGAAGTTGCATTGATTTTTAAACAAATAATTAAAGTTCATTTCCTAACAAATTGATTTGGGCTGAACAGCCCATAACTGCCAAAAATTCACTGAACAAAGTGAAGACACAATGAGTTTAGTTATCAAGCTTTTGTCGTTCATCAACAAGCTAATCTGAGTCATCATTTTTTGCTTAGTAATAATTGCTCTCATTCATCCTTTGTTCTGCCTTTATTGTTTTTCTATTTAATTTATTGTAAACCAGACTCATCAAGAGAAATAGCTGGGATTTTGAATGTTGCAAATATGCCTTGGAGCAACCCACGAGCAATGCTATGGCACATTTTATAGCACCGTCCATGCTTGGGAGTGTGCTCTCCAGGGCATGCATCGGAGCTGCTCAGCCTGAGCTTGCAGCAGGGGATTACCACGCTACCTGTGGAGCACCAAGGACTCATCTGCTCATTC
Organism: Thryothorus ludovicianus; assembly: GCA_013397245.1. NCBI lineage: Eukaryota > Metazoa > Chordata > Aves > Passeriformes > Certhiidae > Thryothorus > Thryothorus ludovicianus. The sequence goes on along the minus strand of VZTB01002678.1, from coordinate 200,999 downwards.
TGCAGAGAAGCTTCAGCATACCTTCTCTTAAAATGTGTTTGTGTTTCTTTGAGGTGTAAAAGAACCACGAGGCTGCTATACTTTTCCGGCATGAAGAGTAACTTTTTCCTAAAGAAGACACACCTAAAGGGTGTGTACTCACGTTACCTTTTTTTTACTCTGATAAGAGAAATGCTTTCACTGCTATTACTTGTTCCATACACTTAATTTTAAAAAACTTACCACCACAAAATCTTAATGAGTCTGATTTTGTGTGACTTGGATCATCTGTCTGTCCTAAGAAAGAAAATGATACAATCAGATAAACTTGTGATGTGTATCTTTTTGTATCCTTATAGACATATAGCAATATCCTTATTGTCATACAGTGAGTAGAAGTAGTAGCCGTTTACACATTTCCTGGCACATTTTCCCTGCTGATTTACTTACCGAAATTGCTGGTATTGACACAGCTCTACTCAGGAGTTCAGGGTAGCCTTGTTTAAATGATCTAATCAACCTGGGTTAGATTTATTGCTAGGGCAAGAGTGATTTGGAGGGAGGAAGGCTGCTAGTGTAACTGCTTGTTATTAATCTTCTACGTGGAAAAAGATGATTAATAATCTTTCATCCACACTTTTAAATTATATTTTCATATAAGAATTTTGCCATGTCTTTAATAATATTTTGTATCTGTCCCTTGACTTCTATTGATTTTACATTAATTTTATTTTGAAATGTTAAGTTACAAAACATTATGATAATACAAGTAGTCTTTGTTAATGTATTAACATAACCATAATTTTTTTAGCTGTTTATTCTTGCATCCTTTTTTTAACATGAGTGGAGCAAAGGTGTTTACTTTCTCACAGATCTCTCAGAAGTGACAGGAGTTTTATGTCAAAAGCTGTTGGCATTTTAGGCAAAAGTCAAGTAATAAGAAACTGAGCAATATGTAATATGGTGGAAGATAGCACAGCCAAAATCAGTCTGTTAGGGAATCTGGAGAAATGTAGGTAGACTTTCATTGTCCCAGCTGATGTAGGCTTTATTATGGCTGTTCACTGCCCCTCATTGCAGCAGTTGCTGTGCAATTAAGTGTGAAATATTAAGTAGATTTTAATGCTTTGTTTTCTTCTGAAAAGAACTGAGGGAATGTTTTGTATCATACTAGGCTACACTAAAAAGAAGCCTCATTTCTCTGATGCATTGAGCCACTAGAGAAGGTTATGACTACTCAAAAATTCTATTTTTGATCACTTTTTCCAAGGTCTTGTGAGCTAGAGACCGCTAATGAGAGAAGTATTCTTCTCCTTTGTTAGGAACAAACACAGAGCAACTGTTGAGGACAGAGGATGGGGGTGTAGGGAATAAATTCTGTGTCATATATGTGAAGCAAGTTTTTTGGAGACTCAGTCCATGATTGGAAGACTTCCTTTTTTGTAGCAATGGGTTTTCTTGCCCTATTCCAGCAACTTTCCATGTCAAGTCATAGTATCCTTGTTGTGTTTACATTGAGTAGCTGCTATTCTGGAAATGTAGTTTTGGGCGAGAGGTGAAGTTTTGCATTAAAAATTGATGAGAAAGCTGCAGTAGTCCTCTATATACTTTCATCAATAAATCATGAATTTGACATCAACTTCGGCTTTAGAACTGTAATTAAGTGATTGTTGCAGCCGTTGAATTGATTAAAACTATCAAATTATTTGTATTACAACTTTCTCTGAAAGAGAAGTCCTTTCCTTAGGAAGGGGGGAGGACCCTGCTGTGTAGACTTTGTCCAGTTTAGAAATAAGTGGACTTGTTTTTAACATCTTCTCAGTTAGCACAGAAGAGTAATTCTGGCACTTACCCTTAGGATTTCCCAAGTCCCTAAGGTCATTGAAATTATATCCATGAGGAATACAATACTACTGTTTTTAAAATGCCTTGAATCGTATCTCCAGTGAAACCATCTTCCTCTATGCTTCAATCCAGTGATGCCAAAGTGATCACAAGCACCTTTTTGTGGACATCTCCTCTAACCTATATTTTTTTATACTCTTTCTATGCTGTTTCTTCTGGTTTGATGTATCCCAAACAAGGACCAGTACACAACTGTGTCTTCTACCTCATGAATCCATGATTATTGCCTGTGGGGTTGATGAAAGCTTTGGCCTAAGGCCATAGAAAAGCCCCTCTAAGACAGGGTGAGCAAAAAGCTCACTCCCATCACCCCATGGAGTTAATATGTTAACGTTTCCAGAAAGTTCATAGCTCTTGTTACTCCCATTGGTTGTGTTACCCCTGCAGTGTTTTACTCCTTACTCCTGGTTGATACCTTTCCTCAGACTCTACCCCTAGCTACCTTGTATAAGTAACTGTTTCACCCTGGCCCATGCCATTTCTGGTAAAGTCTACGCTGTGTTTGTGTTCTTTACAGTTTGTTATTCTGTATCATTAAAGTACTTTTGGCTTTTCTAATAACCTAATCGTGCCTGTCTCTTACTTCATTTTATTTTGCCATCTCGAGACTTTCACCCTGAAGTTCTGAGGTAGCACCCGGGCACAATCCAGGACCTGAGCAGCTACATATAGCTTTTAAATTTTTTGTTACTTGTCAGAATACAAGCACTATGTGCATATGTGCAGTATATGTACTCTCTGATTATATTTGACAGATGTGTGTATGTTCTCACTTTAGGAAAATTTAGAGTTCATTTCATGAAGAGAGGGTTCATTTAAATCATTAAATCCTACACAGTTCTAGTTAATAAAACAAAATCTGCCTGCAGAGTGTTGAATATTTTGTGTGACTCAGACAACTTCACCTTCCCCCAGCTTGTTGAGTCACTAAGCAGATTGCTTTTTAATACCAAATTTATTTGGATAGCCATGATTGTAGACAGTGTAAGTTGGATATGGGATATAGATGTAGAATGTTCCTGTAGAATGTTTTGTTTTGGAGGTGATGTCAAAATACTCTATTTCTAGACTGTATGTGAAGTTACTTAATGATTAGATAATTATTTGTGCAAGCAATACAGAGAAACCTTACAGGTGCTCAGTTTTAGGGACTTCAGAGCATCTGGTTATGTGAGGAAATACCATTTGTAGGAGAAAGCCTGTATCTTTTCTGTACTCATTTTTGCACTATGCAATTTTTTGTCTCATCTTTGTATGTTTTCTTTCATTTTTTTCCTCCTTGCCTGGGTGTTATCATGTTGTTATGCAAAATCATGAATCCTGAGACATTCTACAAAAATTATTTAACTTATTGGTCAATTAATTTGAGGTTTCTTTTTTATTGAAGCTTTTGGAGGTCTGTGTCACTGGTTTCAAAGGTTTCCCTTTCAGCTGTTTAGTCATTAATAATGTTACAAGCTTTGTCTGGTGTTCTATCCCTAATTGTAAACAACACTGAGGAAGAGGTAGGTCTTCTTTTGAGTATTAAGTGTTAAAATAGTGATAGTCATTGTACAGTTTTTCTCACCCTTGTTTGGTTCTCTGCTGATGCTTCAGTACAGTTTGAACTGATTTATCTTGTTACTATGGCCTGTAGTAATGCTTATAGAAATAGAATTTTAAGCTACAAAATATGAACTGAATTTAGTTTTGCTCCAATTTTCCATGGATGGTCTCTTAATGAGAAGGAAATTTAAAAAAATAGACTTTCTGGTGTATTTGCTCCTTTTTTTTTTACTGAAGCAGTTTCGTTCCATCTGGCCTCTTTTTTCACATTTTTTTTTACATGTGATATAGAGCAGTAAACAAAGAAGAAACATATGAAGGAAAATTAAAATAGGCAAAAATGTTATGTTTTTTCCAATGACAAACAGTCAATGGAGTTCTGGAATTAATGTTTATTTTTAATGCTACAAAGCATTGGTTTAAAATGGTCATTATCACAGATTTTGTCTTTCTAATAGCACTGCTATATTTTTGCCAGAGCTGGTCTGTGTTCCCACGAACACCGATCCTTTGGAAAGGTACTAGAAGATGCAATGGAGTAAGTAATCTTTTAACCTCACAAGTTGTAGAAATAAAAAATGGACATGTGTGGTTTATTGTGCTGAGAGATCTCCTGGTGAATACCATATGCAAGCAAACCCATCTTGCTTTTTGAACAGCTTTTTATTGTTCTGCCTTTTCACCTGTTATACGTATAGAAATTGTCAACCTGTAAGCATTTTTTCACTTTGACACAAAATGTGCTACACAATCACTATCTGGCATCAAAGCATGCTTGGATTGAGCTGTTGCTGAAATATGGCTACTTTGCCAAGTGAGACCCAGTAAAAGGGTTGGTCTGTTCTGTGGATAACATTATAAAAAAGGAAAATGATATATAAATTTCTTGTTTCTTTTCTAAGAGAATCAGAATAATTCAAAGTTTCATGAATTATAAGAAAACTCAAATAAATAGAAATGCATTAAATGGTGAATTGAGGCCAGTAGAAGATTTACAGTGTTTCTTTACTAGACTCATTTCTTATCTCTTGTGTGATCAGGACCTACCCTTGTTCATCTTGTATCATTTGATTCTAATTGTTCTTTGGGAAAGTATCCTTGCCAAAGTAGTCACAGAAAATTCTTCACTGTTAAAGTATCCCAATTTGATTTCTAATATGGTCAGTGAGTCTACAATTTTTTTCCTTCACTTCATCTTCCACTGAAAGCATACTGGAAAAGTGCCCCTTTTCATAGGGTTAGACAATCGGTTCCCAGGTTTTTGGGGGAGGTTCCCTTGGTAGTTATACAGATGTCTGGAGAAGGCTGCAGGTCCCTGTGCTGGGTCTTTAAGGCAGTGGCCCACGGCTTTGCCATCTGTTGTACAGGTGCATGATATAACCTAAGGCTACAGGGAAAACAACACAAAGAATAGCTCAGAAGTCAAAGCAGCATTGACAAATTAATATATTGGACTGCTGTGAGGTTGTAGATATCTGCATTCTAGTCATGGCTTTTGTTTTGATACTTATTGAGTGTGTTAAATTTTTATTTTTTCATTTCCCAAATATTTGGAAAAAATGCTTTTTGTTATGGTTTTTTCTTTTCTCCATTCATATGCAAGAAAAGCTATTCTGAAGAAGAGAAGGATTCTCAGTATGTGCTTGAATTCATATATGTGTGCATTTCTGCATCTGCACATTTGGGTAGATATATGTTGGTATATGGTTTTAAAAAAAAAAATTGCAGAGCTGTTCATGCATTCTGGTGACTTTGTAATATCCCTGTAAGAAAATGCTGCTGTAAAGAGTCATTTCTTGATAAGAAAAGTGGTACATGCATCTGTGTTCCACTGCTCATGTCTGTGACTAGTGCAAGGTTAGCTGTTCTCTCGCTTTTCTATAATTAATAACAGTTGAATCATGTGTTAATGGCATTAACAAAAATGAAGCTAAATATTGAAATTAAAATTGGAAATGTCAAAACCAATTCAGATTTTTTTTTTAAGGCTCCTGCGAAGGATAAATCCTGATGTCTGACATTTACTTCAGGCTTTTTTCATATATTTATGCATCAGTCAGATTGGTTTAAAATTTAAAGCCATTTTTGTTGTTCATGAGGCTTAGAATTATGTTAAGAAAGAAACAGGTGAACTCAAAAGGAATGTGTGAATATGGTCACTATTTGAGCCAAAGCTCTGGCGTGCTTTGCAGTAAACCAAAGAGACACATTTAAAATGCTAATTCTGAAACTTTTGGCTGGGGGCAAAAAAGTAAAAATTTAGGGTACGCTAATAACTGAAGTTTGGTTTTGAGGTTTGAGAGGATGTGTTTTTGTCTATATTCCTCTGTCAGAATAAAAGTTCGCCTTTGTTTTCAAAGAAGTTTCTTCCTTTTTGGCCACCTTTTTGCAGCTAAAAAAGCAGTAAAAGAGATTCAGTGAAACTTCCAGTTTTGGAGTGTTTTTGCAATCTGTGAGGGAAAATTTCGTTTTGCTTAAGTTTCCTCTGGTGAAAAGGTTTTCTTTTTGTGTGTGGCTGGAAGGAGAAAGTAGAATAGGAAAAGAGTTTTCAGTATACCTTTAAAATCTTTATTTTTCCTTCATTTTCTATTCTCCATTGTTTCTTCAGATTCAGAAAAGATTCGTCTCCTAACAGGCTTTTTCATTTATTTCAGCTGCAAGCAATTTCAAATGAAATCCCCAAATCCTCACTAGTCTCTCTCTCATTTGCACACTGCCTCTTTTTGCAGTGCAGTTCATTTCCCAAAATATTTTTCCTATGTGAGGTAATTTTTCTTCTTAAGGAATTCTTACATTTACTTTAAATTGCACTGGAAAATGATAATATATTGTTCTTGCTCACAGTAATCTTGTTGCCCATGTGGGAGTAGATGGTGACTTATAAGGGAAGTTTTGCTCTCTAACTTTAAGATCTTACTCTTTTTAAAGGATGCAAATTAGGTCTTGGGTCCTGTGGGAACTCTTCTATATTCTGTATGGTCTGTATTTGTCACATAAAGGGAAATTCTAAGTGTTTGAATTCCAAATATAAATTTAGAATTCAGTCAATATTTTTCTAATTTTTGACTTTGAAAGTTTTTTTTTTCATTTGTTGTGGTAGTGATAGTAGAAGTTACCTTTGTTTATTACTGTTTGTCTGTCTGCTGTATTTTAGTTGAGTTGTTAAATTTCTAATTTCCAATTGAGTATATAAAGTACATATTTGGATATTTGTGTGGTTCTTGAGGAGTGGTTTTTGGGATGGCAGCTGGATATATCCAGCCCATGATTTCTCATGTGTGTACCTGTGGCGTACTTCTGTGCACGTACATATTGTAAGATCAAATTAATGGAGTTTCACCTAGCAGGGAATGGGAAATTTAGAGTGAAATTTTCAAAGCTGGCAGATGAATGCAGAAAGGACTTGCAATATTGTACTGTGGGTCAGATGACTTTTTTTTGTGCTTTTTATATCATGACCAAGTTGAATCTAATCCTCATTTCCTATCCAGGAGGTCTCCAGACCACTATTCATATACACTCTGGAAATATAATTTCACAATTGACATTTTTGTTCCAAGTTTTATGTTGATGTTGAGGCTGTTTGTACACAAAATATTTGGTATTAAGTGTTTTCTCTTTTCTCCGTGAGAATTTTAATACGTGAATAGTTGTTTTGTTTTGTCATGTTAATTTTGTTCAATTCAGTTTTCATCTTCTAATGAGAAGTTGTTTTGCCTCTCACTGCTTTTCCTTTGTTTCTTAGATAACTTTTTTCTGCTGACTTTATAGTGTGAATAAAAAAAGTTTGTTCACTTTCACTAGACCTTAAGAGGAAATTTGAACAGAAGTCCTTGGTATAACATTTTTCATATTTCGCCTTAAATAGGTCATGATATTACAATAGGCAGAGGCATCCGTAAATCTTTCTCCTTCTAATCATTGCTCATTTAAAGCACTTCTGACTCCTGGTGAGGTCATCAGAAGTGAAATGGTAACTATAGCAAATGCTGGTTTCTTGCTATGTTTTGGCATTTTATTGTCTCTCACATCTGGTTAAAGTACTGAGACCGTGTTTTTTCTTGCTTTTTCTCTTTGAGATTGCTCTTTTTTAACATTTTATCCATAAGTTTGAAAAAGATCTTCTCTACTTCTTTCCCGCTGGGTCGGAGCTTTGTTTTCAACTGTTTCATTTGATTGCTCCTCCATCAGTTTTCCCTTGAGCAGCAAGCCAGTCCATCCACTTAAAGAATTCTTAAGTCTCGCTTTGGAACATTTTTTCAAATATTTGTGGGTTGAAAATAATGGGGAAAAAACCCCCAGAAATTCCAGAAATAATTTTCACCCCTCCAAAAGAAGTCCAGAAGAAACTGTGATAAATTTATATAACAGAATTTAGAATGTTAGAATCTTAGAGATTTTTCTGAATTTGCATGTTACACACAAACAATTATGAGTTTATAGAGAGAGTGTTCTTCCAATCTTTTTGAGAGCAGGTTCATGAAAACTTCTGTGTAGAACAAAGAGAAATTTGGTGTATTGTAACACTGTTTTTTGCTGTCAGTTTCATTGATAATACACAAAGAAGAATTTTTACCTTTTCTTAAAAAAATTCTTTGTGGACAGCTGAATGGAAGAAACATGATAATATGGAAGCTCATATGAGTGAGAACAAAAGCCCAAACCATTTCTAACATGGAGAGTGTTTTTGCTTTTGCTTGTCTTATTATACTGATTTTTAATGTTTTTTCTCTGGAAAGGAAGAACCTTTTGGTTCTCTGCTTTTGTACAAAGTCAAATATTATAAATGAATTCTAAATCTTGCGTGCCTGTTAGGAGTGAAAATGGTTTTGAAAGCTTTCCAAGTGTCTCTTTTAGAAAGTATTTTGTTTCAGTTTCAACTAAAGTTTAATTACAAAGGAAAGCTTGACTTCTCCCGTGAGTATTTTCATGTAATAATCATTCTAATGTAGCGGTCCTCTTACAAATAAGAGAGGTTCTTAATTTTGGAGTATGTGGATATTTCTTGAAATGTGTACACTCCCTCTGGGCTGTTCAAAATACCTGTTCAGGGATGAAAATTGATGTATTCATGAGGTCTGACATCTGTTAGAATTGAATATTTACATTTTGTGTTCCCTTGATAACCCTCAAGAGATAAGAGAGGGGACTACTTTTCCCTTTTTGTGTACATCTGCAGTTGATTAGCATGTTGCAAATGTATTGTTAATAATTATTGTTTTGCTGTCTTCAGAGTTCTTGGATCCATTAAAAATGTAATGAATGGGACTATAGTAGTTACCCTTTGTATTTTTGGCTCAATATTTCTTGCGCTTGGTAGCACCAGCTGTTATCTATTCCATACTGTGTAGTGTCTGTATTCCTCTGGAAAGGCAGAGCTGCTGTGTGTGTACTGTCAACTTTAGGAAATTGGAAATGGTATTTTCAGATCCACTTGGAGACATCAGTTATCATCAGGGTGAAGTCCTGTTTAAGTTCAGCACTAGGAGTAGTTCAGGCAGTAGCTGTTCATCTTGTCTCAGTAGCCTTCAGTCTCTGTTTTTGGCCATGTTGCCAAGATCTAGGTACTATTCTCAGCCTTGGATCAATAATGCTAAAAAAGACTGAATCTCCAAGATTTAACAAAGCAGTCAATACTTTAGTGCATCCCTAATCACCTGTGCTCTGGAGAACAGCGTACAGATCAGAAAATTGTATGGTAAATCTGTCGATCATCACTTCATACTTAGCTCCAGCCTTCAGAGGAATGTGATCTCTGAAAAATCAGGTAAATGCTAAGCTAGTTCAGAGCGGGTACCGTGGCACTTTTCATTGAATGGAAGTGGTAACCACAACTCCTGTCAGACAAGAATGCAATATACTTCTGTATTATTATTGTGTAATTTGCTTTTTTTTTTGTCTGACCTGGAAGATAAATTAGAGGGTAATCACAACAGACATTCAGGTTTTTAGGAGAAACTAATTATGATTTTGAGAAGGTCCTTTCTTTTTTAATTTTTTCAATAGAAATTAATTTTTTTTTCTCAATTTTCTCACACCTATTCTGTAAGGTAAGGTCATGGTGTTTGCCTGAAAACATGTAAATTATTTTAATTATGAAAAAATGACAGAAAGTTTTTATTTTTTGATCTGAGACAGAAATTCATTTTTTTGAATGACTCTTCTGTAGTCCTGCAAACTAAAACTTTTAATAAATATTATGAATACAGCCCATATTTTTATGCCACTTGATAGAGGTGCTTCAAAAATGTATAATACTTTATCAGTTTCAGGACAATGAAGTTTGTTCAAAAGAGTCTGCTGAATTGTGTTCTCAATGTAGTTTGTCCATTAAAAAGAATGTAAAAATTCTCACATTCTTATGTACAAATGGCTGCTTAAGGGCACACAAATGACCTCCTGCTTCCCATTTCAGTACTTTCTGAACAGCTGAGTATCTTTTGGTCTGACTAGTGGGGTTATACTTTCAGCTTGAGGATTTTCTGTGGACATTTGTTTTATGAGTACTACACATGCCAAGTGAAAAATCATTGTGGATCATTAAGTGGAAAAGTGAACATACAATTATAGTTTTATTAAGGGAGAAAATTCTTTGCAAGATACTAAAAAAAGAACTTGAAGCCTTTGTGCTTTTCCTTTGAGTGATTGAGTCTTTGACGTTTATGTTGTGGAATTGCAGAAGGTTGTACAAAATTATTAGAAATCTCGATTGGACTTTCAGTGGAAGATTAGAAATTGTGTACACAGAGGTGGAAAAATGAAATACTGTTATAATTCCCCATTTCTGAAATGTGTTGAGTTTACCTTGCTTTTCTGGAAAAAAGTCTCCTCACTTTAGTGACCTGATCATCACAAAAAAAGTAACATACTAGTCTAGTACTGTTGGTGACACAAATTTGTCTGTCTATTGCCATGGTCTACATAGTAATGACTTTATAATTATAATTTACTAATTTAATGGTTAAAGAAAAAATATAAGCATGTCTCTGAAGCTCAGGAAACAAAACAAATAAAAAGGCCACCACCCTGCAATTTTCTATTTTTGCAATTTCCAATTAAACAAATAATGTAATCTGTTTAATTTTCAGTGAAGAATTACCTTGTTTTTTTAAAAAAATTCCAACTTCTCCTACACACAGGGTACCATTACTTGCTGATCCATGTGTATAAATGTGATCTCAGTTCCCAGAGAATAGGATTTTCATTTTAAGGGAAAATTCTGTATTGAGTCTTATAATAAAATGTTCAATTATAAGAAGGTAAACCCTTTTGAAAAAGGGCCTTGGCTACTGAGAACTAAACCTTACGTGTTTTCAAATCTCCCTGGTGACTGCTTAAGAGCATAAAACAAATGAACAAATTGATTTAAGTTCAGATGTGGTTGTGTGTGTAGATTTGGGAATGAGATGCTGGAAAGTGGCCCCGGGGGTCCTGGTCAGTGGCAAGATGAACACGAGCCAGCAGTGCCCTGGCAGCCAGGAGGGACAACCCTGTCCTGAGGGCATCAGGGACAGCATCACAGCTGGACAAGGGATGGGATTGTCCCCTCTGCTCTGAGCTGGGGCAGCCTCACCTCCAGTGCTGGGGGCAGCTTTGGGTGTCACAATATAAAAAGACATTGAGGGATTAGAGAAGAGCCATGAGGATGATGAAGGGTCTCGAGGGGAAGCTGTGTGAGGAGCAGCTGAGGTCACTCGGTCTGTTCAGCCTCGAGGAGACTGAGGAGAGACCTCACTGCAGTTCCTCCTAAGGGGCAAGCACTGAACTCTCTGGTGACCAGGGACAGGACCCAAGGGAGTGATCTGGAGTCGTATCAGGGGAGGTTTAGGCTGGGTATCAGGAAAAGGTTTTATCAAGAGGGTGACTGGGCACTGGAACAGGCTCCCCAGGGCAGGGCTCATAGCACCAAGCCTGACAGCGTTCCAAGTGTTTGGACACTGCTCTCAGGCACTTGGTGTGACTTTTGGGGTGTCCTGTGCAGAGCCAGGGGTTGGACTTAATGATCCTGATGGGTCCCTTCCAACTTAAGGTATTATATGATTCTATGAAACATTATGTATGTGGTGGTGGTTTAAATCATTTGATGTGAAGGCAACTAACATCTGTTTTTAATATTGCTTACTGTATGAAATATAGCCCTTAAAGAACTTTTAAATAATAGCGTATCACAGAATAGTTGAAGTTGGAAAAGGGACATTCTGTAGCTGAATGTATATTTTACATGTATTCAGGACTGGAAAACAGAACAAAATTTTAGTGCACATAGAGGACAGGCAGTAATGTGTTTATAAAACATTGTGTACCTTTCATGTTTGTCAAAATTTCATGTTGAATTAGTACAAGTAACCTAAAAATATCTAAAGATTATTATATTTTTAAAGCTAGCTGTATTTTAGCTCTGTTTTGTAGTCAATCCCTCTCTTCTTTTTCTTCTGTAAAGTATTTGCAAATTTTTCCCTTTTGTCTCACTGTTGAGAAACAATTTCAAAGGATGGTTTTTATAGCCATGGAGATGTTTTTTTGTGTATTTAGTCCTATATTAAATGTGAAAGTAAGCAAATGAAATGCAGAAATGAGGTGGTATTAAATACAGTTCAGAGGTAGAGTTTGTAAAATGTTAAATTGGAGGAGAATTTACTAGCAAGAATATGAGAAGAAAATGAAATTTGTGTGTGCAGTCACAGAGATGGGCGGAAGGGACAGGAAATAATGCTAATGAGAGTTGAGCAACTAAAGCATTAGGTCTGAAACAGAGGTTAAGGAAACCCTGTATGAGGTAGAAATTCAGGGTAAAAGAACAGATTTATTGTTGGAGTTCTGTCCAACAGGTTTGAATACAGGTATTTGAAAAGCTCCTTGCCTTCTAGGAAGCAAGAAAACAAAAAACCAACCCTCCTTATTCCCTAAGCAGGCTCGGCTCTGTTCCATTAGCAGGCTGCACTCCTCAAATACCATGAGGTTCAAATCCAAATGGACAGTGGGATGATCAGTCCCAGCACATGACTTCTCCAGTATTTACTAATCTAGGAGCAGTTGAGATCTGTAGTTCCAGAGAATTGAATCCAGCCATCTTCAGAGTGTAATTACATGTTCCTCTTTAGACTGGTAGCTCTTTCTATTAGCCTTTGATGCTGTCAATTTAGGCCATGTCACATTTTCTGTATGCATTTAGAAAGGCCCACTGAGCTCTAAATTATAACACTGTGTTTCAGAAAAAATAAGCTATCTCTCCAATTATTTTTCAATATTTCTAACTTTGGCAGGGGCATTCCTTGGGAATTCATTATCATACTGATTTTTTTTCTGTACAAGGAAGTTAGAAAATCAATTATCTCAGCTAAGATAGCAGACAGAGTCTTAAGCTTGGATGAAGTCTTAATGCTTTGAAGGCGAACTTTGACTTGCACATGAAAACAACAGAGATCTTTAAATCCATGTACAAAAGGAGAGATTCCTCAGCTGGTATTGCAGTTATGTTAGTGGGAGATATAGGGTGGAGTAGTGTTTACTTGTGTGGTTTCTAAGCAAAATAGAATACTTGTGGAAAATTAGATAATGTTCAAAGCCTATTGCTAATTAGTGAGAGCAATCTCATTCAGTTGATGAATGAATAAGTTTATATTTTTGTAGATCTGACATAATAGCTTACTGCTGTAACATGACTCTGCTGATAGATCATAGAGCGCTTTGCAAACTTATTACAAAATTAAATGAGTTCAAACATAATCTTTGCAAGTGTTTTCAGGAATAAAGCCATTCAGAATACCTAGCTGTAAAGAAATGTCTGGAATAAGAACCTTGAGTCTGGTATTTTTGAATTAGAGTGAGGCCTTGTTTGAAATGAACATTATTTGCTCATATCTGCTTGCTGAGAGTTTTACTGCACTTGGAATTTTCCTGTTATATTTTTATTAGAATAGAAGTAGTAGTACAGCAGAATCACAATTTTTTTTTCTGTATTGGCAAATTCAGTTGAATTCTGCTGTCGTGCAGTCTCTCATTCCCATTCGCCCAAATTTTTACATATTTTTACGTTCAAATAATTTCGGAAATAGATATTTAAAAGTTTATGTTGCAGTTGAGTTGAAATCTCCTAAATCTACATTTTTCAGCTGTGAGATGGCAGAAATCATAACCCAGCTCTAACATGTGCTACTTGTACAGGGCAGATCTGGTTTCTGCTCTGGGTTGTGTCTAATCTAAAGAGCAGATCAGTAGCACTGAGTGTGAGAACATGATAATATGTTGAGGTAGAGTGGTTGATTGCATGGCAGTAGCAGTTTCAGCACAGTGACAGCAGACTGACTATTAACAGGAATTAGTGATTCAGGAATCCCTGAAGCTAACAGGATCTAAGGAAGGTGAGATGGCAACACAGTGTGCACTTTCTCTTTCCAGAAGCTTAGTGCTGTGCTGTCCCTGCACTATCCACCCTTTTCTCAGACAAGAGGAGCTTGTGTGTATTTGATAAACTGTGGAAAACTGTTCAGTTGTTTAATGTTATAAATCCAAAGGCCTTGACCCACATATAGCAAGTTCTCATTGATTAATAATTCACTGGCATGCATCACAGTATCCATATTGATTTTTATTGAATGCTTGGCCAAAGTTGTAGGTTTTTCTTTTTATTAGATAAATTTTAGTTCCTTGTAAACATAACCCTTGATTCTTACTTGACAAATAAACTGAGACCTAAATAGCTACTTTTAAACATGTTTTTTCTAATGAACATTTTTAAAGTTCCTTTTTGCTTTACTAACAATGAAAAGAAAAAGGCAGATAACTCAGGCAAACAACAAAAACATTAATTAGGGAGGGTTACAGCAGTATTGCATTTTGCATTCTGTGATACATCCCTGATATAGTTAGCTCTTACCTTGAAAATTGCAACACTAATTCACAGTAACTCATCACATCATGCACGGATCACTTCTATGGATTTTTAAATGCATTGCAGTCCTCAGCATGCTTGCTTGTTTTGAAGGGATCTAAATTCCAGAGCCAACAAATGTTAAATATTTCCATCTTCAGGACAACATTTATGACTGTTACTTCCTTTTCAGAAGTTTTGGATGTATTTTCTCCTGGATGATTAGTTCTTTTTATTATTCTGATTTTAGAGGGAGAAAAATGCAATGCCAAGTCTGGTGCAGAACAACGATGACATCTTTGGTTTTATCAAAACATTTAATTTGTTTACAGTCGGCCATAATCAATTACATGTAATTTCCAGTATGTGCCCTTTAAACAATATAATGTCTAGGATCAAGCCGGATATTACAAATGAAATGAGAGCTGCTGAGGTTTTCTAACACTGATTGTTTTGGAAAAGGAAATAGCAAAGAATGTTCTTACTGGCAGAACCCCATATAAAACCAAATAGTGTAATTTTGCTAGGAAACTTTATTTTATATTTTACTGAGACTAAGCTTTTCAAATAAAGTGGATTTGTTAAATGACACCAAGCTAAAAAATTTATGAAAAGCACTATCAAATACAGTATTGAAGACTTACACTGTGGTTGAACATTAGGAAGACATGTAACCTTATTTTTGAGGACTTGATTGGAATTTGATATGAATCTTTCTCTAGACTTTATGATGATGAGAGGTCAATGTTGTCATCTTCCTCAGTGACTGAGTAGTTTCCAGCTGCATTAGGTTTTCATAGAGATTGAGTGGGTAGGCTCTTGAAATTAAATGTACAGCACACCTGAGGAAGGTCAGAGTTATTTCTCCCTTCCCTCTTCTGTAAGCACCAATGTTTCTGATGTGGAAGTGCATGAGGGACGTACAGGACCTACAGAAGGCACCTCGTTAGCTCGAAGCCAACAGTCAGACAGGACAAGCTGCCTTGTATCACAGAAACCAGGCAAGTTTTTCATAAGTTACATATTCTCTTATCCTGGTGGCCTGGAGGCTTTTCTGCAAGTGCCTAAAAAAGAAGGTAAAAACTAGTTATGGTAGAATCATGACAAATGTCCTCTGGGCCAGAGGAGCAGTGGTCCATCTGGTCTAATACTCTGTCTGTGAAAGGGCTCATGAGAGCCCTGGGAAGGGGGAGAAGAGCACCCCCAAACCTGGCTGCTTTCAGTGGCCCCTACTCCTGTACTTGCCCCTTCATTTAGAATTTGGCATATCAATGCCAAGTAACTGTTGGCCTTCTCTAAAGCTAGAATCATGCCACCATTATGGCATCAATGTACTTTTTGAATGAACAAATACATTTTTTTTCTTTTAGATGACCAATACTTAAAATAGATGTGGTATGTTTAATCATCTGATTCTGTGGTGCTGCATGTGACTTTTCGTTAAAGAATCAGATAAATAATTTTGTAGAAATACCCTCCATAGTCCCTCCCTTTTCAATGTCATTTTTTTCATGAGCAGAAATCAGATCTTTAATAATTTCTTTTTTTTAGTTTTATTCTATAAATTTGGCCCTGTTAGAACAGTTTCCCTTCCTAAAAGCAAGTGAATCTTATTTTCCTCCTTATTTCAGGTACATTAGGTTTATCCTTCATAACTCCTAGTTTCATTCATTGTGTTCTAGTTTTTGTGTTGGAATTTATTTCACGCAGTTTTCTCATCATTAGTGAAAATGGCTTCACTTTGAGACTTGAGGAATATTATGTCACCACCTCTAGATAATGGCTGAGCTTTGACTCATATTTTTTATTTCCCTTAAATTTAATGCCTTCTTAAGGGACCGATATGCTGTGTTTTTGGAGAAGCAGCTTGCTGCACTGACTCATTTCCAGATGTTCCTGGATCAGGATGCTGCTGGTTATAGCCTCTCTCATTGTATAATAATAATTATGAATTTGTATTTTCCTAAGTAAAACGAACATAAGTAGTAATAGTAAAAAGAAAAATCAGATTATGTTCTGCAGTGTTGATTCCTAAGTGATTTTCAGAAGCCTCTTCTGCCTCTGGCACTGTGTATTAAGACCATTATCCTACCATACAGTGTAATAATGACAGAACACATGCTGTGTAACGTAAACTTACAATCCAGTTCTAGGCAGATCTTATTAGACTGTCAATCTCTCTGAGTAACAGCGGTGGAATTAAAAACAATAACAATATAAACACCCACCCCCCCCAACAAAACCCACAAACTCACAAAAAAATCCAAATACCCTTCTCTCCCTCCCCCCCATCCATCCTGATAACAATAAAAACTGTTTTCATAGCTGCCAAATGATTTTGCATTGATCAACGTTTTTCTTCCTTTAATAGGTTCTTTTTTATTTAATCTTGTTTCCTTTGCATGACCAAGGAAGGCTAATTCAATCTAAACTGCATGTAATCTAGTGAATAAAGTGACATTCTGTTATTTTTCCTTTGAGGGGGGAATTTGTTTTCTTTCAAAACAAGCCATCTTGAGGAGTTTAGGAGAACCTCTGGAATACAGATGTTAGGAATGAAACATAGACTGTAATAATCCTGTGCATCTGCGTCTGGTTTTATGCAAGAAAGTCAACCTGCCTTTCATGTGGTTTGTTTTGTTTATAAACTGATTTTATCACTGAATAAATATTTCTCAGACTCTAATAATTTTTTCTTCTATGTATATTTCTGTGTTAGGGAATCATTGCCTTAGCAGCCATGCAGGTAATTAAGTTCTCTGCAGAAAGATATTTCAGGCTGTGAGGATGTATAGGCAGCATTTTTGAGCCCTAACTTGAACCTCATCTGTGGTTTCAAAGCTTCCACAGCTTTCACTGACACAACCTTGTAGTGAGAGAAGAGGGGGAAGAGGGGTACAAGGAGCTTCTTGCAATATTACAATGAATTTCTCAACATTACAATGAATTTCTCCTTCTTTGAAGTTCAAGTTCCCTTTACTTTAAAACTCTCATATATTGACATATTGATAAATTTTGACAGAAAATTTTTGATTTCTTTGTGGCTCTGCGTTATACTGTGCTTCAAGTTAAATGAACAGTTATAGAACCTGAACATCTGTTTCTGAGCTCATCTCTATTCTGTGAGTATCACAACACAGATTTCTCAGTTTTCTCTCAGCTTTGCCCTGCAGGCAAAAGAAGTGTGGGACATCAGAAAGGGAAATTCTGCCTTCCTCTGTGCCTGTTCAGGTGGCAGACGGGCTCCACCTAGGGTGCTGTTTGTTATGACTGTCCCTTGAGATTCCTATTAGTCATCTATCTGATGAAGCAGTAGAGGGAGACAAGAATTTCAGTCTCTTCTTGCTACAAGACAGTGATGTGACCCTCTGGTTACAGCAGCAACATGCTTTATTCCTTTATTTTGCACATAACCTTATGGATTTTTCATCTTGCCTAAAATATCTCCCAGTTCATGAAGGAAGGGAGCAAAAACTTTCTTCAAATTTCTTTTTATACATCTTGTTTGTGATCATAATTTGTTGTATCATTTCCATCCGGTACTTTCTTTGGGCATGAAGAGAGAAAGAAAAGAAAATAAACAAGAAATAAGGAATAAAACATTACTCATAATGATGAGCTTTTTATTATACCCCAGTTTGGTTTTTTTTCCTTGCGTAGGGAATGACTTGTAGATTGTCATCTTGAATGTTTGATAGGTACCTTGCACCACAGAAAGAAGTAAATCCATCATCTTGGTTTAATGTGTACCCATCAACTGAGACACGAGGGAATGTGTTGGATTGAAATAGTTGCATAGGAATTTTGTACTGTTCCTTAAATAGCCATTATGTGTGCACCAATGTCTTGGAAGAAAATTTGCTGCTGCAGTTTATACATAAATACTATATANTATTATTTATATAATTATATATTTAATAATCTGAAGGTCATTTCATCATTTATAGGAAATCCTTTATCTGCTGAGTGAATTATATCTTAAATGTTTCCATTGAGTTCTCTGAGCTGCGTGCTTTTCCTACTCTGATAAAGGCAAATTCTCGCACCCACATGGATTGCTGGCTCAAAATCATACTCCAAATCTCTTGAGAATACGTTCAACTGAAGTGTTCCATTTGCTCTTTCTGCGACTAGTTGCTAGAGGAGAGGGTTTGGATTTGCACTCTTCCCTTCCACACTCAGGTTTAGTGTCCTTTCCCTGTGCGAGTCTGCCATGGCAGGGTTTCCTGCAGCTTCCCTGGCAGGCAGATAAAAGGGAATAATGTGCTGCAAGTGCACTGCTCTAGGCTGAACTCTCTAGTGGGATGTGTGGCCAACTGAACAGCCTGATGGACCAGTGGTTGTAGGTGCTTTGCACTGAATATTTGTCAGGAATTGAATCTTGGAAATCAAAGATAAATATACTGGAAATGAAAAAATCACAAATTAATGCCGCTAAGAGAATATTTGGTAGCCAGTGGGATTTGTTGATAATTTTCAATAGCTTGCTTAGTAGCAGGGAGGAAACAGACCTTTTAAAATCAAGAAACCCACCATTTGGCCCAGAGACAGGAAGAAGATCCAATATTCTTCCCTGAAACAGCCAACAGTGTTAGAGTGAGGAGGAAAAGGTTTATTATAAGTTGTTTACAGCCAAATGGTTATTTAACGTTCTAAATATCCTGAAGAAATAGGCCAGGACTTAAAGCTCTGTGATAAAATATTTACAGTTGTTGGGCCAGTTGAGGTGTGTGGGGGGGTGGATGGAGTGTTGTATGTGACCTAGATATATCTGAAGTCTTGCTAGATGGCAGAATATGATCTGAGAGGGGTGATCTCTGAAGATTTCTATCACATGTCAAAACTGGGGTGGTTGTGAAATGTTTTTCTTGCTGAGATTCTCACACCTGAAAAAGCCACTTCTCAAGCCCTTCCCAAATTATTTCCTACATCTAAATTCCTTTCAGTGCACTTATGCTTCCATTGCATTTTACCTAATATTTTATAAACTGCAATAGTTTGTCACTTAGAGAATTGAGTTTTCTGTGTGTTGTGCAAGAGAAGAGAGCAAAAGGAAGCGGAGAACCTATGAGACAATTTAGGCTTTAAACAAATTACTGTTTTTTCTCTCTTCTTGGAAGCTTTAATTCTTTGCATTTTCTAAAGATCAAAAGAGTTCTCTTTGGGCAAGATGATTGCCCAGTGGCTATTTTTTAATGGGATTTTAAAAAATAGAGGGCTTGTGATCTGCCATTTTTATCAAAAGTCTGCACTTTTTTCTTTTCAGCAGCTCATATCTTGCTGCAGGTGAGGTTCCCACCTCAAGGCTTTCCATGTTCTAGTAAGTTGCAATCTTATAAACTGACTGGATTGCACATTTCCTGAAGAAATGGAGAACTTTGCAGGGGCATAATAGGGATGCAACTGAGGAGAAGGAGGAGCTTCCCATAGTGACCTGTTGTTGATGGGCTAGAAAATTGTGGTTAAAAAGAAAACTGTGTTAATATTTTGGTTTGGCTTTTTCTGTTTCCTAGCTTATTTTTCAGTGATTCTGAGAAGTTTATAACTCCACTGAGACCCTTCATTGCTGCAAAACTAACTGCTGTGTGTTATAGCAGTAAATGAACATTTTCTAATATTGCAAACAATATTTTCAGAAGGCATAGGATTATAATCAACTCTTATGGGTTTTTCAATCAATATTTATTTTGCTGAAAAAATAATGAAATGGTTTGTTATACAAGTATCCTATTCTTATCACTTCATACTTTTTAAAAGATGTGATCTTATATTCTGTAGCTTAAATAAATTTACCCTAAGAACCTTGAAATACGAGGGAAAGGAAATAAAAATGAAATGTTGAAATTAGACAGACTAGTTTGCTTCTGTTTTTCCATCTGGCTGTTCGGTTCATTATTAGTAACTAATTTTTTTGTTTGTGGGGTTTATCCCCCCACAAAATAAGGTGGACTTTTGTCCCTAAGAAATTCAATATATAGAAGAATTTTTATCTTATCCTTTCCTTGTGGATGGAAGTGATCTTGTTCAAGTTATTGGGCATGTAAAACATCAGAATATGGTTCTTAAAGGGGGAAAAAAGCATCAATTTTTTCTTTGATTATTTTGGGGTAAAATGGAAGATACAATAACAGATTCCACCTTTTTCCAAGTGAGAGCTATGTTGCTTTGGGGAAGTTTGATAGGCAGCAGGACAGTAGTTTCTACAATTACTTCAGTTCCTTAAAGGTTGATTACCACCTCCATTTGTGTCCTAACTCAGAGAAGTGTGTAAAATTAACTTAATCTGGAATCTGATGCAAGTGTGTACTTTTCAACAGCCTCACGTATCAGTAGTACACCAAGATGACTGAGAAATTACGTCTATTCCTAGGCTATTTTACATTAACCAAGGAGCTTAATTAGGTTTCTGCTTTAATCTTAGCTTTTTAGGTATGTTTTGGTCACTTGTTGTATTTGAGCTCTTCTGTCAGAAGAGTAGCTTAAATTTATACTGGCCTTTGGCTTTGTAATTTACCTAAAGCACAAAAAAAGTTTCATGTTAATCCAGAAAGAGATAATAATGTATTTGTTTTTTTCTTGAGTAAGCGTATTAGGCGGATATAATAATTTAATGTTTCATGCTTTGTGTTTCTTTATCTCTAAGATAAGTAAACAGGATTAAGGAATATCCCAGAAATACAGGGACAAGGTAACCATAGACTGTATGCTGTATACTGACCTTTTCAGCTGCTATAGAACTGCAACACATCAAATGATCCTCTGGGTGCCTTCCAACTCGGAATATTCTGAGATTCTGCAAAATGTTGATAATATATACTTCCAGATTGTTGATCAGTTTTGGTTTTTTATATTTATGATCAATAAATAGACTGAGTTTAAATTAATTAAATTGTGTTGAATTTGTCTTCTAGACATTAATTCAACTTATAATTGAAAACTAATAGTCAAACAAGTTAAATGAATATTTTAGTCCCTTGGTTTGTAAAAACTTTGCTTGTATTTGTAGTTCTGATCCTTCTGCTAACGATGTAGATATTGCAATATCAGCTGTTTTACTTTTGCATGATCTAGAGAAAAAATCCAAGGGTATTTATGATGCGAAAACTGCCAGGAAAAAGGAAGAGGAAACCAAATGCTGTTCATTTGTTTCAGATAAAATTTCAGGCTCCAGTGAAAAGTAAATCTCCTGATTATTTTATTCAATTTTTTATCTCTACTTAGTACTAAGTAAAGAGTAATAAGGTGCTCAAAGTTGAATCAAAACATATCAATATTACAGAAATCTGTTTGTCACATCTGCCAGGTCGTCTGGGTGAATGCAAGCCGTAAGACTGCATGGAGGATCAGATGAAGGCTCAGGAGACAGTAGGATTGTTGGGGATAATGTGAATAACGGGATTATGTGTCTCAGTACTCAGAAATTCATGCTAGGATACCCAAAGTATGCTGTGTATCCTGGGCCAAGAACAGAGTCTGGATTTCAGCCAGATGCTGGATGTTCAAGGGCCCAGGGGTTGGAACTCAGCCTGAAAGCCTGTCCCCAAAAAGTGCACATAACCAGATCTGTGAAAGTGGCATTGTTTGTCTTAAAGCATTTCTGGCATTTTTCTTCCTGCTTCTCTGGAAGAAGCTGGGTATAATATCCCTTACTCTCCCTCTGGTCTAACAGGAAAAGCTAAAGATAAACAAGGTTGAGAAATGGCTCAATTGTCTGTAATGAAAAAAATGCGCTCGGTGGACACTTTCATTTTACAGCTATTACCCTTAGGGCCCTCCTTATTCTCTCAGCTTGCTTTTGCTGATGATTAAAGTCTTGACTGATCATTATTCTCTAAGGTACTTTTGTAGGATTTATGGCTTTGAAGTGGTTGTCACATATGCTACTAAACTACTTCACTCTTTTTTTTTTTTTTTTTTTTTAATCCCATCCTGACACCTCCTACAACCATATAGGGTTTGGCTTTTATGGAACTGAAATCATAGCAGCTTTGCCAGAGAGAAAGGGTTTGAGAGCAGTTTAGTACAAAGGCAAACTTTTAAGAACAGAATCACAGTGTTTCAGATGAACATTTGAGGGTAAATTTCAATTTTGTGGAAGTACTTTCTGGTTTGTTTGTTTTTCCATTACTGTTCAAGTGATTAAATCTTGGTCAAATATGGAATGGAAGCTATGTTTTTGTTTTGTGTGCACAGCATAAGAAGGTAAAGAACTTTTAATAGGTTTGCCTTACAGAAAAAAGTAAACCTGAATATTAAGCCATTCATTTATAGAGTTATTGTAGGAACAGGAAAGAATATTAGAAGTGCTACACTAGGTCACTGGAAGATAGTTCATTTGGGGGCCTGATCAGGATGGTTAAACCAGAGAAACCCAGATGTGAAGCCAATAAACTGAGTCACAGAGTGCATAGTGCTGAGGCAAATTGGGAGTGTGAGAACTTCGCAGGTCCTCATCAGCCGTGATCAAAATCATTATTTCAGAAAGTTAGATCAATGAAATATAAAAGATAAAACCACCATCAAGTCAATATTCATGGTATGAACTGAGACGGTTGAAGTGTTAGAAGTAGTGCAAAGCCTCTGGTCTCTTCAACCAAGTGATAAAAACTCAGGCAGTATGAAATAATTGATTTGGGAAAGGAGCAATAATGAAGAGAAATTTTAATGTACTCTATATTCAAGTTTTTTACATGAAAAACAGTTGAAACAGAGGCTGTGTCTCCTCAGCAAGTAGTAAAGGAAAGATATCCAGGCTGCAGGTCAAATAAAAGTCTGCTGAGGTCAGGGCAGGAAGTGACATTTTCAAACTCACTATTGTCAGGGTACTCTGTGTGATAGTTTAGCTAGGTTTGAACTCCAAAACTGCCTGACATTACTATTTGAGGGAAGAAAGGAAGCACTGTGTTCTTGATCTTTCTTTGCTCTATACTCTTGTGATAAGCACTCAAGGAAGCAAATGCCAGTGTTATTCCTCAGTGTAGTTAGTTGTGTTTTTTCTAGTGGCTGCTCAGTAGTTCCTCAGCTGAGCTGACAGTACAGTTTTTTGATGGGCTCTGGTGTATGGTGTTGAGTCATCTAAATTAAACCAGAAAATTTCTTTCAGAGTCAGTAGGGCTGGTGGTCTGTACAGAATATAATCTACACAGGTGAGTATTATCAGCTCAAGTGGTGATGATGAGATGGTCTCTGTTGGCTTATCTTCGTGGGAGACCAGCCAGAAGTGCTACCAGATTTGCTTCTGCTGTGTATTGGGAAATGTGGTAGCTTCTCAAAAATAAGAACTAATACTTAATGTCATTAGTCCTAGAAATGAAAACAAAGAATAAGGATTTAATCATCATCATGTTCAAAACAAGAATGCATTGGCTTCAATTGCCTGTGGTCTTAGAGAGGTGAATTAGTAGACAGGATAAGATTTTCCTTTCCAGTATATATTTATCACACTTTTTTTGCAAGCCACCAGAGTACCTTTTGTACCCATCACGGGTCCTTAAGATAGTCTCCAAGACTATCTAGTAGTTTGATTCCCCACTGAGAACTGAGAGAAAAACAAAAAAAGAAAAATTTTTGTCCTGATCTGATACTAGAAAGTCTTTTTAAAAGGTCTTGTTTTACTGACTGCTTGGGAATGACAGCTGTAGTTCTCACAGTTTCAGGAAAGGACAGGAGAGAGAATTATGTGTTTCCTAGTTAAGTATCTTACTCTAAATGCACTTGGTAGAGCCGTTCAGAGCTGTAATGTCACTAGAGCCTCTGTTGTCAAAGTTTCCATCTCAAATGCAGAGGTGAGATGCTAAATACTCCAGCTGATCTAGGTGACAGGCTTTACCCTTCTCCTGTGACACATCCTCCTCTTCATTCTTCTTGCCTTGTTCCCAGTATCAAATTGTGTCTCCCAAGATTTCCATTGACTCCCCACGACATGAAGCAAGCCTCCAAGACAGAATCTCGCACTACCCTGCAGGCCAGCGTATCTGCTGTAGGGGTAGAAGCACCAGGTGGCCCAGCCCAAGCCAGCCACTTGGACTATGTGGATGCCATCTGGCTTCCCTGTCAGCACCTATCTATTTCCTGGCCAAAATACACCAGCTCTCTGGCTGCTTAGCTGTGCTCCCAGAAGGTACATGCTGGCTTTTTTATCTCACATGGAAAGCTCAGTGTCTCGCACAGCCTATCTGATTTGGATTGTATTTTGTCTGTAGTATGTGGCCTGTTGTTTTCATTTTGTTTATTTGGGTTACATTTGGGGATTGCTCTTCAGAATAAACTCTATCATTTTCTGAAGGATTTTCAGCACTTCAATTTCTTTGTTGTTGCAAATCAGACTTTCATGCAAGATACTATAGGCTGTCTTTTTTTCCCTCCCTTTCTCAATAAGTTTTTTATAAAACAACCAACTGCAAAACACTCATTAGATATTTAGAGGGTGTGGGAAGAGATAGCATAGAAAATTCCACATTACAGCTTCTCCTGAACATCCAAAAGTATTGGATTCTTTGACACAAGCAACTTTATGAAAGCTGTGGCACTGTGCCCTGATCTGTCACAAAGGACCTGTAAGTACTTTTGATTGCTCTTGTAATGTGTCTTTCTCTAGAAACGGTGCCTGTGCTTAACATTTTTAATGTTAAATAGCAAAGGTCAAGGACAGAAAAACTGCACTGAAGGTGGTGTGTGAATTGGAATTTCTGTGATTTATTTTGTGTCCTTGGAAAATTATTTTTCTATTGTTTGACTCACATTGAGCACTGAAACGTTTCTAAACATTTTTGTTCTTCCTCTGTGAGCAACCTAACTTAGCTTATTATATTTTTTCATTTTAATAATAATACTGAAAGATTGACTTCCAGTTGTTTTTTCTAAGCATAGCCAGTTACATGTGTTGGCAGAAATTTCTTGCTGTCCCGAGCTGATGAACCTATGCACAGGAATGGAATGAAAAAGTCAGCATGTGTGTGAAGAGATGCCAATGGCATCATGTACCATGGGGTCTGTGTTCTATCCCTGCACAAGGATTGGTAAAAGCAAGGTGTTATTAGTGTCATGATCTAAACTTCCCATCATAGTAAAAGTGTGGTGCTCTGTCTAACTGCTCAGTGTTTTCTAACAAAAGATTCGTGCAGCAATAATCCTCAATAACATGGTAGTTACCAGGAATTAATGGCTGGATTGTTAGTTAATTCCCTAGGTGGGACAAATCATGTGCATTTCTGTCCTACCTAGCTTGTCATTAGCATGGTAATCATTGTGTTTAGGAAAAAGGCTGCCCCTGTCAAAATCATAGCTGCAGTTGTTATGATAAAAATCAATCTGTTCTTGCTTTTTATGTTTGTGAAGTCCATTTAATCTGTTCACTAGTTTTGGAAAACTGACCAAGAAGTAATGACCAACTTTGTGCTTAAGGAAAAAAATCCTGAAATGCCTCAGTAGAAAGACTTTCAGGATGACATTGGAGATGTACAGAAATAATATTGCTTAGTTAAGTACTGAAATTCTGGAGAAAAAAAGAAAAAAATAAAGAATGGTCCTAGCTGAGTGTCCTGGTATACTCTTCTCTCACTGTCCCTGTGGAAATATAATTCAAATGATTTTGGGTTTTTTTTGGCCTTACCCTGCTAAGTTCATCAGTTTGCCTGAATTTAAAGTTTGTAATTGAACAAAACAAATCCTCATACGTATTGTTACAATTCACAAAGTTTCAAGGCAGTACTAGAATCTGAGAGGTTTCTTGGACAGATTAAGTGGAAATGCTATCTGTCAGTACCAGGATAAAGGGCTTAAGTGGTCTGGGATAGGGCATAGAGAGCTTCTGCTCATTGAAGTCAACACTTTACAAGTTAGAGTTTGAGCTGGGTAGTGAAGCAATATAAATAATATAAATAATTATATTTCTGTAGTGCTGGTAATTTAATAATTTTGAACAGGTTTATCATCATAACAGCTAAAGACAGCTGATGGTGAGACATTGGGAGAGAACATTTAGCAAGCCAGTTTGAAAAAGCTTGTCTACTTAACATTAAAACATAGTTGGCTAATATGTTTCTGAATTACAGTAGGGAAAAACAGCTGATGTTAAGTCCTATGCTGTAAACTCTGTTCTTCTGCTATTAAGCTACTCTCTTGTTCCCTTGTTGCTGCTCTCTTAATTAACTTCCTTTACACAAGAATCCTTAGTAACAGTTGGATTTTCTTCTGTGAAGGAAGAGGAAATACACCTTTTGTCAGTGGACTGTAGCTTTTCCTTTTTTTTTCTGAATGACTTTTTTGTACTGGAAATGTTTGTGGTTAGGGTTAGGATTGAGAGAGTCCA
Organism: Thryothorus ludovicianus; assembly: GCA_013397245.1. NCBI lineage: Eukaryota > Metazoa > Chordata > Aves > Passeriformes > Certhiidae > Thryothorus > Thryothorus ludovicianus. The sequence continues at coordinate 174,390 of VZTB01002678.1, read as the reverse complement.
GGAGCCTACAGCTCCAGGAACTCTGGGACTGGAAAGGCATGCCAAGGCCATCTGGGCAAGGCCCCAGCATTGCTGCTTCTACACTTCTTCTGATCTGGACCACCCCTGATGATGAGGTTAGGCTTAGGGTTAGGATAGTGGTGACTGCAGTGGGTAGGTTAATGGCGTTTCAATTAACCTATGCACCCCCTGCTGATCTCTTTTTAAACTTTTAGAACCTTTCCAGGTTACTTCAACACCTTGAAGTTAATTTTCATCCTGCCTTTGGAGATAATTGTAAAATAAACCTGTCTCTTTCATAGCAAGTTGCCTTACCTACTCTTCCTCTGTTTAGTTCCTCAAGTTAATATCTAGATTGATTTTTAAAGCAGTATCAGGTAGCTTTTTATTCTTTTAATCATGTCATAAAAGTTTCGTATTCCTTCATATCCAAAACTTGAAACAACTAGAAACTTAAGTCAGAGAAAATAGGAGAATTGCTGTGATCATAGCAGCGTTTGCTTAAAGTTGGAGATAAAGCAGTTCTCAGTGACCGTTACAACATTCCCATTGTTTCTGCTTATTCTCTATAAGTTTCATTTGATAGCTGAATATTTTAGTTTTCTGACAGCTAATAATAAGAGTTAGGAAAGAGAGGACTGGCGTTGTGCTCAGAAAGCCTTGCAGAACAGTGATGAATCTGCCATGGAAAATACAGGCTCTGCTGTTCTGATACTTCAGAGACCATAATGGTACTGAAGGGAAAAGGAAACTACAGCGACCCCTATTAGAGACTGGGAGTCAGTAATGGGAGAACAAAGATGAAGGCTGTGATGATTCAGAAATGAACAGTGTGAAGATTGTGAGGGGAATGAAAAAGGGAAGCTAGAATTGCAGCAGAGGACTAACTGAGAAACTGATGCATCTGCTCGTATTTTTGAGGCTAAAGATTATTCCTGTTTTAGGAAAAAGAGACATTAGTGGCATCAACAATACTGCGATGGCTATGGATAGAAATAAATAGTCTTGAGAGAGAGTGGAGAACAGGATACCTGCTGAGAAGTACAGGGCCTACAGAAATTGGGGGCTTCCTCCATCATGAAGAAAAGGCTACAGAGTTATGATAGCTATTAGTGGCACAAGTGTTATAAGGACACACACAGAACACAAGAAAAGGAAACCAGTGATTGTATTGACAGAGTTATGGCCCTTCAATTTTTTCATATGGGCCCATATTCCTAATCCCCTGTATCACTGGGGATATCTTCTGTGGCTTTTGAGACAGATTAGATCAGGACAGAGAGCAGAAGTGCTGGGATAGCAGGGTGTATGTCAAGGGACCACAGCGTCTAAATGAACTTGGCTTTCAGAAATGCTGAATGTTTATTTTCTCTGAAAATATTTGTCAAGTATATCTTTTTTGAGTATCTCTCAAACAATAATGAGTTTATTCAAACTGATGCCCAGTTGATGTGTTTCACCACTGCTTTGATGCAAAGCTGCCATTTGTCCTACACTTGTGTGTTTGCTGTCCTATTTGTTGGACTAAAGATTTTTAGGGTTGTCCAGCCTTGGAAAAACTCAAGGAGATCCCTGGAAATATGTTGGAACATCTGTTTCCACAGTGAAAGACTCAGCAGGAGGGATAGAGTGCAATCCAGCTACGTTTGTGAATTAGAATTTGTATGAATGGTAAAGCACAATTGTAAATTACACAAATCTGTGGTGGTATTAATGTAGTGATTTATATACTGCTACCATAAAAGTTTTATAGGGCTGGTGGTGGAGTAATGTTTCGTGCCTTTTGACAGACTTTGCAATCTGAGAGAGTGGGGAGACACAATCCACATGCACAAGTATTTTCATCTTAATGCTTTGCATGTCTTGCATCTTGCAAAATGGAAGAAAAAAATCAGTTCCCCATGGCAGATGCTTTGCTTTTGGAAGCCTACTTTGAAAGGAGTGTGCTTGGAAGGCTTTTTGAAAGACTTTTCATTCATACATTACCTGATGTCAGTGATGTGTGTGGTACTGCCAGTAAACCATCTCTGTTAGGATCAGGAACTTGGACAGCACATTTCTATTGGCATTTTAGTGACTCTTCTTCTAAACATCTGTGAGTTTGATTTGTGAGGCTGACCATTCAAAGTTCCAGCCCTACCCGATGAGTATTGCATTTGCAACCCCTATTCAAAACCAGGTTCTTAACTGGGTGTGCAGGCTGCATTTATCACACCATATCATTTTCAGACTCATATTTTTTACATCCTTATTTTTCCTAAGTTCACAATATCTCATTTGGAAGTGGTATCATTCCCTTATTGTAGTCTGCAAATGACACTGAAATCTTTGCTCTGTATCTGTGCATGGAGTAAAGGAGTATTTCATTTAAACATGAAAAACAGGGCGCACATGCAGTAAATGCAGACTGGGGTGTGATAAATGACAGCCTGTGATTCTCCAGGGAGGTTTATATAATTATTAGCAAAAAGCTGCTAATCTTTATGAGGAGAAAGTTATTACAGGGAGAGGTTTTGGAGACTACAAGGATGGCAGCTTCATCTAAACTGCCTCTAAAATTCTGTGGGAAATTAAATAGCCAGCAAGAATTTCAAATTGGCTTATTTTCCAGCATTCCTAATCTGCTTACATCATGACAGGGTTTGATGCAATAATATACTTTCCTTCTGTATTGCAAGCTGCTCGGTTTGAGTCCTTACAATTTATATTTTGGCATGAGAAAATAAAAGAATGCTGTCTTAGCTGTCCCATCACAACGACTTTGCCTACCCATGGAAAGAAATTGAGGTTAGAGAGGTCTGTTTAGAAGATCTCACAATAAGATAGAGGCAAGGGCTATATTAATCATAAAAACAGCAACATGAGGGAAAAAAAAAAAAGGAGTAAACTTTTCCCTATCCTTTCAGAATAGTCTTGACAAACTCACATCTGGATATCTTTGGTGAAGCGTGGAGCACTAGAACAGTGGAGTTCATTGCTCTTTGACAGGTCATTAACCCATTCTGACATTCATAGGTAGAGACATTAAGATGAGAATGGATTTTAAGAACATTAAAGTGAAGAGTTCTGTTTTGAAGAAAAGGAAGGAGGGATGTGTTGTCTTTTTCTCTATTGATTTTGTATCAGGATCTGTACAAATAACAGTAGTTATTCCTTCAAGTGTATGTGTCCTGTAGGAGTAGGCAAAGGTAAGCAAGGTTTGAAAAATGGAGAAATGACCAGGAACACTTGTAACTGAGAACTGGTTGAAAATCAGAATTTCTCTTCATTCTCCATTGGATGGATTTATGGCAAAACAAAAAGAAAAAGAGGTTTGTTGTTATCTTTTGAAAATCTATTTATTTGATTTTAAAACTTCAATGGTAGTGGCCTACATAAATCTGAAACTCTTTGAATTCCAATTTAAATCTCTTCCTGTGTGGAACAAATCTAATGATCTATTTTTAGTTAATTTGCATTTATTCTAAATTATTTATAAGCTTCTGGTCTTGAAAGGATGTATAGAAATTTAGTAATGAGTACAATTTGGCCAATTTGCATCTATATTTTATATAATTTCAGATTTCATACTTCCTGCCCAAACTTTTTTGCTTCTGGATTACAACACATTAATAATTTTGATGCAGTGCCCTTGAATGTGGCATTGAACATATTTGCTCTCAAATGTTCACATCTGTTAGGCTTTGCTTAGATTCTCCCCTTCTCTACTGTCTCTCCAAAGAGCCCCCTGGAATGCCTTTGTGTTAAATCTAATTTCAAAAGTAGCCAAAAATCATTGCTACATGTTAAGCCATTATGCTTCTTTTAGACATTAGTTCACAAGTTCAAGTATAATATAGAATTTGTGCTACTTAATTCATATATTAATTTTATAGATTATTATTCTATTTTTTAATGTAGAATTTGTGCTACTTATTGCTGTCTGTTACTGTGTTAGTGTGGGCTGGAAAACAGGTCTGAGCAGGTTTTCATTGTAGCAAAACCTATGTGGTTTACGTTCAGAGGAGTTGCCTAAATCCAGGAAAAAGAAATTTAGCTGCTGGTTAGCTATGGTTCATCTAGAATAATTCTTTGTTAAAAAATAATAAAAATTCAAATTTATATGTTTGGGTTTGTTAAAGCTCTGTTTTTTGTGAAATCACCTTGTGAGAAGATGCGTTGACTGCTTGTTGCATTGAATTAATTGCAGAGCATCCTGTATCTTTCTGTGAAACTCAGTGAGGGGGAAGGTGTTGGAGATATTTCATATGTATTCTTTTCTTAGGAGTGTTTAAAGTTAGTTTCAGTTGCATAGCAGATTCACATGTCCACTTGCTCTTTTAATTGGTTGTTGATTACATTTTGATTCCAAAAATGAGTTTGAGTGGCTTCTTACATTTACCATGCAGGAAGAGATGAGTGCTATATATATAAAATTAAATCTAGGACCCTCTTTCTTGCTTCTTCTTTTGAATCATGGAGTATATATAAGACAGCCTTCTATCAAAGATTCTGAGTACACATTATAAATAAATGTTACCCTGGACAGTTATAAATAACATTCTTAGCTTTTAATGCATAATTAACATTGACTAGTAGCTAGTAACACAGCTGAATAATTATGCCATGTTTTAAGACTATTTCTGTCTGCTTCAGCCACAGTCAAGCAGTTAAAATATGGCTAGTTCTTTGAGGTTTGGCACAGTAATTTTTAGCTACAAATTCCCAGTGAGCTCTTTAAAAGTCTAATTAGTAACAACCATTAGTGTTGGCTTATTACTCTGGTTTAGACACTAAATAAACAGCCTGCTTTTGTAGGTTAAAGTCCTACAACGTGCTCAGAGTACCAGCAACAAGGGTTCATTTTGCTTTTCCTCCTAAATCAGAGTCCCTTCAGTCACCCTGAGTGGCTGAACCCAGTAATGCTTCACTCTTTTGGGTACCACACTGCATCCATGTCCTGATTCCCTAGAGCCAGGACACCTCGCCGTGCCGTAGGAGCTGAAAGCCCTCCCTAGATCACGTATTTGGTGGGGACCTGGTTTGAGTTGTCTGCTTACAACAAACGAGCGCAAGGGAATGATTAGCTGAGCCTTCCCCTATGAAATGTGGCTGAAGTTTGGCTGGGGAGGGCACAGCCCAGTTACATTCGTGAGTTTGTGCTCAGCCCTGTCCTTAAGCAGTTCGTTGGGTCACAACATGCACCCTGGGCAGGTCCAGAGGAGCCGGCTACCGGCTGCAGTGCCGTGTAAAGTGTGCAAGTACACAATTGGAAAGCTGATTGTGGAATAAAACCTTACAGCTGTGCTTTAGCCTGTAAGATGCCTAAAGGGCACTAAAGTGTCCTCCAAACTTAAAGGGCATTATGTGCCCTTGTTTTTTCATATACAAATGTTACCTTGTGTGAAGGTAGTGGAGTTGATACAATTTAACATTAGAATTCTGATATACTTTCCTCAAATTTCAGTAAAAGAACAGAGAGTTGTAGCAAGATGCATGGATTTACTCATGGAACACAAAAAAGTGTCCTGCACTGGAGGATGATAATTGTGCACTGAATTGTATGTAAAGCCACTTTATGCTCAATACTTGCATTTTGTCAATACAGTGAGTAGCTGTTATGATTGACATTGTATATGTATATTGGTAATATAATTCACACTGAGTTTACAAATTTTGCACAGTTTATACAGCATAAGACCATGGATATCAGTGAAGGTATAGGAAACAGCAAATATTTAAAATGTTAACTGTCTTGTTTTCAAAGTATCTCAATGCAGTGTAGTCAAAAAGGGTATATAACTTTCAATACTAAATCAAAGTATGATACTTTCAATGATGTGTAGGACTTCTTCCTGCCAGCTGCTTCTAGCTAATAGTAAGTGTTATTAGAAACAGTTATTTCTGTCTTTTAGAGCTTTATCTTTTAGTGACAAGAAGTCTCTATTTTGTGCGTTTTTAGATTTTTATCAAAGAGTAGTTATCTATTTTGATCTCTGGTTATTAATTGAAGAGCTGATCTCCAAAATAATTAGATCTTATTCTAATTTGACTTTATGTAGGAGTTGGTGGCTACTGAGTTACTGTTCCTGTATGTAAATATTTCTTTGAGATTTCATTCCACTTGAGTCACTGTCTAATATCTATGTGCTTTCAAAGTTGTCAGTTTAGAGCATTTGTCTTTGTTCTGTGCAGCAAGTGTTTTTAGATCCTTAAAAATGATAATCATAAATCAGACTTTTCAATGTAGTTTTACGGGTTTACGGGTTTATTGGAGATGTATTCCTACTTTGTAGTTGAACTTCATATATCCATAGAGGTGATACAATTACTGTTGGACTTACTGGGACATTGCAGTGAGAAGTTACATAACACATTCTGAGTTTTTGTGATTTTTTTGGAACACTTTATTATTCCTTAAATGTAGCAACGCATCTGTTTCTCAGCACATCCTGGTGTAACTGGGGAGAAGGGCAATGTGTTTACCTGAGTTTCTAACTGATCTACTATATCTTGAACTGTCTAGCTAGGAGTTAACAATTTTTTTCCACATCTCTCCTAATTCTATCACTTAATTTCTTTATAGTACACTTAGTCCTTTCCCTTGCTTTATTTACCCACACAGGTGATGGGGGTGACTCCAGCAGGGACATTGTAGGCATAATATATTCCAAGTTCATCACAGAAGGCTGAGGCAGTGGCCTTGAAAGACATTTACTTCATTTCTGTTCACTGCTATGGATCCAAGGAATTTTTGCTGCTGTAAAACTCTGTTTGCTAATGCAATCCAATAACTGATATTTCTGGCATGAATTCATCCTTGCTGGAAATATCCCCTTTGCTTTCAGTAGAGCTATTTTAGGGATAGATTTAGTCATCTAGCTTGTTAAATTATGTGCCTTTCTTTTCCTTGATTTCCTCCTTTCCCACAATGTGATATCTGTAGTGTTCTCTCTTGGGTCAGCATTTTATTTTCAATGTGAAATTTATGTCCTGGCTCCAAGGCCATAAACCATTCAAACAGCTTCTATTATATTAAGGATTAATATGAAGTATTTATTCTGCCACTGAGTAGGAGGAATGGAATACTGAAAGGTCTACTAATATTTGCCAAAATGTGTTCTTTTGCATGAAAGAGACAAGGTAATAATGTGTAAGATTACATTTATTCCATGCTGTATTTTGAATTTCAAGAGATAACAGAAAATCAAGAGGGGAAGGAGGTGAGACAAAACATGTGGATTAAGCAGCTGACATCCAACCTGAGAGCATCAGAGTAGTAACAGAAGTGCATTACTGAGAGTGATTTTGCCCATGTAAATTGTAAATTTTTGGCTTTTCATATCTGCAGAGCTATTTTGCTAGCTCTCTAATGATTCAGCTTAGGGTTTGTTTTTTTGTTTTTGTTTTTTTTTCTTCCATCTCTGGAAATGCGATCTATAAAGGAATGGGCTGACAAATCTGAGTTTTTTCAGTCCTTCGAAGCTGACTCTTCAGTGCATCTTAGAACACTCTTTTATATCCACCTCAAAGGAACTTGAATTCCAGAAAACCAGTTTTATAATCAAAATAGTGTTGCAACAAAGCAATCCTGACCAATGAAATATTATCTTGGGTGTCTGAGACTTCTCTTTGATGAGGTTGAACTTTTCTATCGGTTCTCAAGAACGCATGTCCGAGTCACACATTTGCAAATATATAAAACATTAAAACTGAAGTATATAAACTAAGTTATTTTACTGAGTATTAAAATAAATAGTTTAAAATATTATTGAAAAAATACAGATTAATAAGATTGATTTTGTTGGTGGTTTTGTCTTATCTTTTGTTTTTTGTCCTCTCAATATGTATTTGCTGAGAATGAGTGTCCTTCTGGATTTTACTGGCTTGATTAGCAGCTGCATAGTCTGTACAAAGCATAATTGAAGAACTTTGGCGTGTGAATCTGAAAAGAGAAGCTCCAATTACTGATACTCTGTCCCTGTGGAGAAGCTTTTGTTCATATTTCAGGGCACAATGTGATCAGTTTAAAACGCTTATGATAAAACAATCTAAAAATGGGGTTACAGAGGACAGGCAATGTTTCCTTGCTTGGTTTGCCCGCATTAATGACAGCTTTTGAGGTCTTACACTGGATCAAAGTCATTTCAGAGACTAGGCATTGTCAGCAGTAAAGACTATGCAACCAAGAGATGAGATGAATAGGCCAGGACCAGAAAATAATTCAGAAGGGAAGATGAATTAGTAAAATTGCACTACAGATAACCAATAAATGTAGTTTGTGTCCTCTTGCTTTCTGCTGACCAGATGCTGCAAGGTGCAGAATAAAAGTTCTAAAGAGGGCTTCAGGAAGATTTGCACAACTGTATGTGACAAACTGCTAAAATCTGTACAAAAAACAAAAGGCCTTATGGATAAATACATGAAGGATGGGGCAGCATAACTTCTGTAAAGTAAACCCCTCTGTACAAAGCAATGAACGTGGGAATAAGAAGGGAAGTACCTGATGGGTGAATCAGTGATTTAAACATGGGAAATGCAGGGAAGGTAAAAATATCAACACATAGGTTACCAGGGAAACTGAAAGATATTTGTGCTGGGGCAAGGGCTACCTAGCATATGGAACAATGTACAACTGGTAGAATAAGAAAACTTCCTGCTGGCTGTAAATAGAAATACTAAAGTTAAATTGAAGGACTGGAAGAGGACCTTACACAACTCAGTAGCAGCCTAATAAAGTGCCAAATGAAATTTGGTGTAGGTAAAGGCTAAATTTCCCACTTAAAGTATGTAAATGTTGATGAAATGATGAAAGCTGAGGTTAATTTTAGTAGTCAGAAGGAAGATTTGTGGGGTTATACAGCAAAAAGTCCATAAAGGCAACAATTCACTATCTGGTAGCAAATCAGAAGGAAGAGAAAAACAAATTAACTGAAAGAAATTATTAGAAAATAGATAGCTTGGGTCACTGAATAAATCCAAGGTTTACCTTTATCTTAGTTATTTTATCCCCTAAACAATTAAATCTTTATTATCTTCACATATAAATGTTAATACCTAGAGGTTGGGAGATATGACATGATTGCTTAAGACTTGCATTCTGAAGAGGTCAACTTTTGGTTACTGCCCGAAATCAAAACATTTGAGATAAAACAACATGACAAATTTTGCTGTTTTCTCTTACAGTACAGTGGAATAAGTAAAATATCATCTGATTTCTTTTTCTGCAGTCCATGAGAAAATTAGTTTTTCTTTAGCATATATGCTTTGTCCATTCTTTAGCACTTCACACTCACACACAATTGCATTTCATATCTTGGGTATGGGAACTTTTCTGACAAATGGCCATGTCTAAAAATTACTATGTTTTACTCATCAAATTTTGCCTCAAATCTAAAAGTATTTTCTTCTAGTTTGTGGCAATGTAAAGAGTGAAGAAAAACCCTATTTTTATTCCTTATTTTCTCTTTTTTTTTTGTTGTTTTTAGCAATGTGTTTTTGGTATCTCCGGCACACTAAGAGAAAACATCTTTTAAAGTGCTCAGCACTTTGAAAGCAGGGCAGGTGGGAAGGCCAGAAGTTTCATCAGGTATCTGCTGAGATCTGCCTGGTTAGAAACTGAGGAGTACTCACCAAAGAAATTGATGCCTTTCCAGGAGTTTTTTGCACCTTGCTTGCTATTAGGCATCAGGAAAACAACACGCAGCAATAGCATCAGGTTTAGAGCAACAAGAGTTTTCTTTAGCTGTACTTTGTGTGTGAACAAAGGAATGGAGAAGTCAGGTGTAACGTGGATACCAACAGGACTGAGACCCGTCTGTCACCTCAACACACCTTTCACATTAAATGGTTGCAAACACTTGAACCTTCTGCACGCCCTGTAAAAGCTGCTGTCTCCTGATCTGTTTTCATTTTGTACTGTAAGGCATGAAATCATAATTTCAGATAATTTCAGACTCAGCAAGTTTGGTCACTTGGAATAAATGCATGACAGATCAGACTAGTTAAAGTATCAATTATCAGTGCTATTAATTAAAAATGCAGTCTCTTCTTCTCCTTACATTTTAATACATTGTAATAGTCATTCCTACATATCAGCTATTTTTAGCAAATGATTTTCAACTAATGGCATGAAATGAACCATTGAAAATGAACAATTTATTTGCTTCAGTTATTTGTTATTTGCTGCTTGGTATATAGCTGGTCTGTACATAATGAGTTATTATTATATCATGACTGAATATTTTTTATATTTAGAATAATTAATTTTTAATTTAGAGAATGGTGATATAGAGTTAACTCTTATTCGGATTTCTAGCATTTTTCACTTATTCTTTTTAGCATAAACTTCTTTAAGTTATTCAGTTTAAATGCAAATGTAAAAAGCCTGGAGGTGCACAATTCTACAGTGCCAGATAAGTAGTAGGGGAGATCACTTGTGAGGAAGCGAGGAGTTATGATTGGGAGAAGTGTGTGCAGGGCAGCCCTTCCACCAGGGGAGTCCTACACAATGACAAGAACTCATGCTTTGGACTAGGGAGATTTTCTTTTCTATCTGAGTTTATATTTTATGTCTAGTGGATTTGCACTAGTCCCTACAATGCTGCTAAATCATACCAAGATGCTAAATAAAATGCTGTGTTTGATCTTTTCTTCTACGTTCCCTGTCTTACATTTTCTTTTCCATGATGATATCATTTACTGTATCTTTGTTAAGAAAATGAGGGTTAGACTTACCAGTTCCTTGCTTATTAAATCTGCTAATTTACTTTATCTGGACTATGATAAATGCAGGATTTGGTAGAATATGTGTTGGATTTAGAAATGGGAAGAGATTTTTTCCTTTTCTCCTGCTGGCACTAAGGTGTGTAACAGAGTGCCCCACTTCTACAGGCCTCCTGGAAAACTAACTTAGAGCAGAAGAGCTTTTTGGTGATTTGAGAGACAATATGTTGAAGGCAGAATGATAAATGATTCCTTCTCTGCTGTGGAGGAAAGATAGGAAATAGAATCAGTATTGCATCAACAGATGCCTTTTGTGAAAAATCAATAATTTAACAAAAATTAAAGGAACGACAGTCAGAGGCAAACTAGGGAAATGAGATCTAAATAAAATTACCACTATGCAAGTAGTAACTATATATAATTTATAGGCAGTCCAAAGAAGCATAAAAAATTATATCCTGCTGTAGCCGTGTTAATCGACAATTTTGAAAGGTTGCTTTGATCTGCATCTTTCATCCATATTGCTATTATTTTGATAGATAGTAATGTTAAAGGTGAATGTTGTAGTGAGATTTCATTTGCATTTGAAGCAGTCTTGCACTTTTTTCTCCTTTTCAAGCATCCCAGCAATATTTTTCCTTTTTTTAAATTTTAATGTTAAATTTATGTGTGCAAAAGCTAATGGGATATTAAGTCATTTAAAGCCCTGGAATGTGAATAGGGAAGATTTCCAGATAGTAATTGAAACTGGCAAATGTGATTAAATAGAAGAATGCTATTGTTAAAATTAAAATAGGTCTAATTAAGAGAGAATATTTCTGATAACAAGATGAGTTTATGCATAGCGACATTATCTGGAGACTTGTACAGACCTGTGGTTGTGGAGAGGAAGCCATGTGCAGGGATGTGACAGGATCTTCTGCTCCTGCTCTTGAGGTGTTCCATGTTGTAAATGTGTGAATTCCATGCTGTGAATCTGGGATTAACTGGGAAGGGAGCTTCCACTTTTCTACCACAATGCATAGTGAGGGGGCTCCTTCTCCTGTTAGACCTGGAGCCGTGTGCTAGCTCTCATAAAAGGAACTGTGAGCCCTCTCACATATTGGCTGGATGTTGGCATGCTGCTCATTCCTGCTGGGAAGGGTGAGGGAAGAACTACTGGATCAAACAGAAAACTCAGTGCTAATCCTTTCCTTTTTTCTTTCAGTATAGTGGTTTTTTTTTGGTTTGGGTTTTTTTAAGTTGTTTTTTTTGTGTTCTCATTGGAACTGCTGTGCTGTGACTTCCAGTATCTCTGTAGAGAGGACTCTGAGAAGGATGGCAGAAGCTCATTGCAATGCAAATGGTTTAAACCCCAATATATGCAGTTTATAAGTAATTGTGTCAAGCTCTCTGAAAATTACAGTATAGTGGTTTTTTAGCACAAGATTGATTTCTTTTTTTAAATTTTTTTTTTTTTTTTTTCTTATTATTATTTTTTTTTTATTTCTTTTTAAAGCTTGGGAAACTCCAAAAGAGGCTGTAGCAGTAGCAAAGTTTACTATCTGTTATGTGCAAATTCATGTTAAATTATGGGTCAGCATGCAATTTCTGGTACAATTGTCTTCTCCATTTGCAAACTGGAGGCTTCATTTATGCAGTGAAAAATACAGCAGTAAATTAGGTGGGTGACTGCACAGAAATATTAGAATGAAAAGATGGGTGACTCTGGGAGGGGCAGTGGGGAAATACGCATTAAAAAATAAATGTCTCCATTTTAATATTTCCACCTACTCTCCTTATGGTGATACCATGTGGTTCTTACCCTCATTTTTTTTCAGCCTTCGTACTTTCTTGGGAGGAGTATTTGGGAGGATGAAACTAAAAAACCCAATTTGTCAACCTGTCCTCTGCAAGCTGTAGTTCTTGCAAACACTTTGGGTAGAAGGCTAACTTTCAAATCTTTGTGCCCTTGAGCTATTGAACCTTTTTATTTATGTCCTACAAAACACAGCTAAATTTTATATTCTTTCTTTATCCACTTAATCAGAAATGGTAGTAAAAGCATGCAGGAATGGTCTTCAAGTTGTAAACAAAAAGCAACTTTTAGTAGTTACTTGTCTTGTAGAAAAGAAGTAGAGAGTTCTAGAGTTTATGCCAATGGCTGAAATGGAGACAGGTTTTAGCCCTTTGCCTAAAGGTGGCCTATTGCCTTCATTTCATGAATGTGCAGTTTTGAGTACTCTATCTTCGAGTTTTTAAATAATGGAGTTTCCAAACACTTTCCAGGATTTCCCAGTATTTCTATGTATTTACAAAAGTTTGTGGGAAAAAGTTTCAGCAACCTTTTGTTTTCTTCTTGTACTGACTGTTAGTAAAAGACCATCACTACTAAAACACTGCAAATTCTGCCATCTGTCTTTTAAACTGTTAACTGAAATAATTTGGCTGTAAAACTACAGTCTGGCACACAGAATCCAGTATAAATGCTGATTTTTCATCAGCAGATGAAAAAGAATGATATTAAGGAGAATGTTAGGAAGGAAAGTAAAACAAGCTTCTTGGGGAGGGGAGAAGAGAAAACCAAAGCAGCACAAATTAAATGGCACATGAAGGAAAGGAGTCACAAGTTATGCGTTCCCAGAATGAAACAATTTTAAATGAGCACAACAATCAGCTGAAGTAAATACAGCAGGAAAGTAAATCTCCCCCAGCAGATAGAAATGCCTATATTTTATTTGCCAGAGTTATTTTTCTATAATACAAAGGAAGCAGGAAAGGTCAATTACTGAAACCTTACTGTCATGCTTCATTCTTTAGTTTTTTTCCACTTCCAACTAATTTTTCCTCTTCTCTTCTCTGGAGGTAAATGGGTCATGACTTCTCTGCTGTGACTCCTATGCTTCTGCTTTTTTATTCAAAGAACCTCAACCAATCCGTCATTTTGTGCTCAGGGTATCTCAGCATCCCTTTGGGATATTGATAATAGGGAAAAAGAAAGAAAAAAGAACATAAATGTACATAATCAACATAATGTAACAGCAATCCTTATGACAGCTGCAGGCTTCAAACTTGAGCATCAGACCTCTGAGTTTTGGCTACAAGGACCATATTTATGTGGTTTGCAGGATGAATTGTAGTCTATATCAAAAATCAAGATTAAATAGCAACTATATCAGAAAGGTTTTCTTTATTGTAGCACAAAGCAACTAAAAAATATTAATATAGACTGCAAAAAAGTAATTTTGAACCTATGTCTAAGAGTAAACATCTTAACATTTTGAAAGGGGAAGAAACCTGTGTGTTCCTCTTCTCTGATATCTACTATTTTGTAGTCTGTTCTATAAAAAGCTTTCAGTTCTGTCAAATTTATGAGTTCCATAATTGCATTTTCTATTTGTATTGTGACTCTTCCTCTTCCTTTCCATGATTTGTTCTTGTCCTGTTTTAGATGAAGCACATATGCTTCAAAGTGTGGGCTTAGGTTGAGAGATGCGCTTTGTAAGAATCTATGTATTAACAGTTTTGTGTGGTATTAAGGTGATAATGGAAATGAAAAATTAATTCCATGTAAGTACAAAGAAAAGGTAGAGAAAAGGTGAACACATTTGCAGTACTCTTATACTAACTGTGGATCTTAAGAGAAATAGCACTGAGTTTTTCTATTCAATAGAAGCCTAAATAAACCGTAGCTAACAAAATATTTAGGCAGAAACTGCCCTTCACTTTCTAGAAACACAAATTATTTATTGCTGCATTTTAGGTATTAAACTACTGAAAGCTATTGGTACTGTTTCTTATTTAGCTTAAGCTATATGGAACAGTGGAATTAGTTCAATTCTTAGTAACATCAAGCAGTTTATTTACAGTATTCTTCCCCAGTTCCATAAATGATTGCTGTCTTGAATAATGTGATAGAAAAAGAATGGTTTGGGGTGGAAGGGCCCTTGAACATCATCCAAATCCAACCCCCTTGCCATGTGAAGAAAACATTCCACTACAGCAGGTTGCTCAGGGCCCCATCCAACCAGGCCTTGAGCCTGGCCAGGGATAGTGCATCCACAGAATCTGTAATCTGTTCCAGTGCCTCACCACCCTCACAGTAAAGAATCCCTTCCTAATATCTAAACTTAACCTCTTTCAGTCTAAAGCCATTCCTCCTTGTCCTATCGCTACATACCCTTGTAGAAAGATGCTCTCCAGCTTTCTTGTGGAGCCCCTCTAGGTACTGGAAGATGCTGCAAGTTCTCCTGAGTCTTCTGTTCTCCAGCCCTAAGAACCTCATTTCTCTAGGACTTTCCTTGTAGGAAAGGGGAAATGCTTCATTCACCTGTTTATTTTCAGGACTCTCATTCCTTAATACATGTAATGAAAACATGAATTAAAAATGTGAATGTTGGTCAGTTCCTTCAGGGACTTTCTTCTGTGCTCTTTATTGGCACTAGTATTAGGAAGTCACACTCAAAGTTGATGAAACCACCAACTTTCCTTAAATATTCTAATAACATAATGTTTTATATTTGATTCTTTTGCATTAGGATAAGACCACGTCCACTTTGTCAGCTAAGAAATGTGATCTTTCTAGCATGTACTACAATGCTACTTAGTTGGCATTACAAGGATTTTGTAGCATAGAGAAAATATAAGAATCCTCTGATGCTCTGCTAAGTAAAATACCTGGAACTGCCAGAACCTACTGGGAAATTCACATGCAAAACGTAAATGATGCTGGAGAAATGAAGTTGGATTAGCAGACTTAAGGGGATTTATAATGAAATAAAGGGAAATCTAACACCTTAGGGACTTTTTCCCCCCTTAAAATCAGTGCAGCCGTGTTTTCTTTTTTCCTGATACAACTCATTTGAACACTTCAG
Organism: Thryothorus ludovicianus; assembly: GCA_013397245.1. NCBI lineage: Eukaryota > Metazoa > Chordata > Aves > Passeriformes > Certhiidae > Thryothorus > Thryothorus ludovicianus. The sequence continues at coordinate 158,833 of VZTB01002678.1, read as the reverse complement.
TGTTTAGTAAAATACTTTTAATAATGCTGAAAAGTAGACTGTTCAGAAGATGTATCTAAATAAAATTAAGAATATGATTATAGTAATGGTTCTTTGAAATGTTATTTTGATCTATATCATAATTTGAAGTGTTAATCTTTACAAGGTCTAGGCCAAAATCCACTCTTGTTAATTACAGTTAGCAGATCAAGTTTTACCTGGCAGATTCCAACAAAAATAATTGTTTTATTTCTTTCCTGCAGCATTACTAGAGTCTCTTAACAGCTGTCAAGTACAGCCCTGGAGTTTTATTAATCAGAAAGAATAGTAGTAATTACTGAAGTAGAAGGTATAATTCAAGGATTTAAATTTTAATTTTCAGATTATTTTGTAGATTAATGTTTTTAATAGGGAAAAAAAAACCTTTCAGTAATAACTTACTATGGTTTTCAGTCTGTAAGGCAAAGAATTTCTGGTTCTTGTTTTTTTACTAACATACTCTGGGCAGTGGGGCTAAATTAAGCTAGTATTACAATTTAGTGTGTGGTTTACTTCAGTGGGACTACTTAGGAAATTATTTTTCTGGCCTTGTGGCTGGGTCTGTGTAACCATGCAGTCCAATGCAGTTTCAGTTGTATCACTAGAACAAGAATTTAACTTCTGAGATCAAGTCTGAGTTATATGTCATGGTATAAATATTTTTCTTGTGTCTTCTGCTCTTTGACTCCTTAATGGTATTTTCTCTACTATTTTATTTGTTTTTAAATATCGATGGATAAGCTGATATATAAGACATAGGCAATTTATTCTGCATGTTTCCATAAGTGTGGTTTTATAGGATAGAAAAACAAATTAATATTGTTTCATAGAAGAACCTCTGCAGTTATTTCCAAGAATGCAAGAAATCTCCATCTTTATCTTCAAATATTAGATAACAATTGCATGACACAACAGCTATTGATTAGATGGCAAGAACCTGTGTTTTCTAAGAAACATTTTTGTTTGCTTTTAGTGAATCACAGTGGCTTTTTGAAGATGCTGGAAGGCTGAGGTGACCTTACTGCTTTGTTTTAGTTTTAATGATAATGTCATTGAGACTGTTTAAAGGGAAATCACTTTGTTGCAGCATCCGTGACAGAGTCAATGCATGAATGCATGAATGGTGACAAGGAGATTGGTTTCCTAAATTGCATTAAATGCAACTTTGGTTAAAAATAAAACCAATTCAACAAAACTTTGAGGTTTGTTGGTTAACATTATTTTTTTTGAGATTTTTTTTTCCTAGGAAGTATTTTGAGATATAGTGGAAAAATGACTTGGTAAATGCCCACAATCTCAGTTAGAAGCTTTGGAGGAACAGGTGGGCCACTTCACCCTCCTGAACAGCTCTTAACTGCTACATGGTGAAGAAGGCAGTACTACTAGCTTTCAAAATCTTTTTTTTTTTTTTTTTTTTTTTGTTACTCACAGTAATTAAGGGGGTTTCTTCAAATGCAAAGCTCTAAATTTCTATGGTTGCATGAGAATAACAGCAGGAAGTTGAATTAGAAGTCAGTTTCTGATTCTCCTGATGGCAGATGTGAGCTTGATAGATGAAAGGAAGTAAGTCCAAATTCTAGCCTATAAAAAAACCCCCCTCCTTATTATTTAAACAATTCATGATTATTTTAGAACTTGACTGATGAACTCTGACTTTCTTGAAGGGACAGCAGAGTGTAGGTGCTTCTTTTCATGTCCTAGATAAGTGATGGTTTCTTCCTGAAGCCACTATCTTTCAAATTACTGTTTATATAAATCTTTGGTTTAACTCAGAAAACACATTGCCAGCTGTATTCAAGATATCTTTTTCCTCTTTAAATGAACAAAAAACCCCCAGTATAACACAGACCCTCTCTTTTCCACCTCTCTACTCCAGCTGCATTGTGACCTTAGTGCTTCCAATGCACCAAGTCTATTAGAGCTTATTATTTCATAACCTTCTGAGTACCGAGTTTTGGATTGTTTTTTAATTAACATTTTAATTGCTCATCAAAGTAATTGAAAACTGTGTTGGAAAAATAGTTCATTTACTAATCCCTTTGGTACCAGTTAACCCTAAGATTTTCTCAAGGTCAAATGCACGCTTGTGGTGGTGGCAACTTTCTTTGCTGACATGAAGCCAAAGGCTTGGTGGGTAGAGATGTTTTTACCTTGCCTTGCAATCTGTCTCTGCCTGTGGTGAAGGAACAAAGGTATTTTTCTTTGTGTAGCTGCTTAGGCAACATTTGCTCTGAGAAGATGTATTGCTTTATCACTTCTCAAAGCCAGCCTTCACTGGCTGTAAATGTACAAGGTAAGCCCTAAGAGATTCATGCTGGTAGGGAAAGTTTCATTCATGACAGTACTCTTGGGCTGTGCATGCACTCAGGGGTGCTAATCCCATTGCTGAAATATGTTCACTGGAATCTGAGCTAAGGCTCAGTTCCTGGAACTGTCTGGAGAAGACATTGAACAGGCAAGGATTCGAGGAGGCTGGGTCGTATTAAGCTGGAAGCAGTACTAAAAAGCTATGAAATAATTGTTTAGATACAGCTTAAACAAGCTCTATGAGCCTTCACTAATTCTTACAGGAAGCAATGAAATGACCTCCCTAATCAGTTTGTCTCGTCTTCCTTTGAATCTGCTTTGGAACATCCGGCTTGCTGTCTTCTGGCCCCAAGTTTTGTGTTTTATCTTGCAATGAACTAACCCTTCAGCTAGAGATCTCTGCTGGGAGGACTCAGCAGACTGTCGACAGGGAGCTCAGAAAGAATATTGAAATGTGAGATTTCTCTATTTTCACTTAAAATCTACAGTTTCAAGTAATTGATGTGATGTACTGGGAATTGTTTTACCTATTCACTTGTACAAAGGCAACAGTGATTATTAATGTATGGTCTAAAATTTGGTGTGAAAAATATTAAAATTCTTTTAGTCTTTTTTCTACATAATTTCCTCAAATTTCCTTTTGTTCATTCTTTTTGAAGAGTATTTGAACATCAGAGACTTCATAACCTGTATTATGTGTCTTTATGCAATACCAAGCAATACATTTTACAAGTTTTCTCTCTGGGTTTTAGTTTTTTGCAAAATATGCATTGTTTTGAAATGTCAGTACCCTCCTTCTTTGAGGAATTAAAATGTAATGAATTGGAGCAAAAGCTTTTTGTTTCAGAAATAGGTTTCTGTCCTATTTTATGTTGTTTGGTTTGTTTTTTTTATAGTATTTGTGCTTTGTTTCATAGCAGAGCTGTATAATTATATCAGAAATTGTATATGGAACAAATTCTAGGTCTTGACAAATCTGTTGTTTTTCTCTAATCTAGACCTTCTGTGTGAATTTAAGGTGGATTATTTCTTCTTTTACATGCTTTTACTGTATGAAAAATTTAGATAAATTCTATACTTGAAAGTATTGTCCATTCAGTGACAATTTATTTTGATTTTTCAGAGCAAGTAACTGATCACAGTGCTCGATAAAGTTAGTGTATATTTTTTTACGTCCATATGGTCCCACGTTAAGGATTTATTTTGCAACCATGTTAAGAGATATGCCTTAGTCTTTTCAATCAATCAGTTTCTGAAGCAAAAGTGTATTGAAAATTGAGTAAGAAGAAAAAATAATATAAATCATTTGGGTAACTTTGTTGAACTTTCAAAGTGCCTCTGGTTGCAGAACATCTGAAGCCTTAGACACAGCCCATTTTACTTTGTGTTCATTGGCAAATTAGGATAAATTGCTAGCTGAGCTTGCAGATGATGTGTAATTGGCTCATCGTCACTGGAAAGGTTTAAGATGGGAAAGTACACTGGTTATTGCCTTGGAAATTATAAATACGAAATGTCTGCTATGTTTGAAGTGAAAATAAAACAGCTAGAAACTGACCCATTGAAACACTTCATACTTTTCATTGCTAGCAGGAGATCCTCAGTGAGGCAGATCAAATGTAATTATTGAGAGAACATAAAGAAAACATCTTTGTTTGCCCTGTTGTAATGAGGACAGCTCTGCAGGATTGGTCCTGAGTGTGCTGGCTTCTGACTGGGGTACAGGTTTGTGTGCTGCAGAGTTGGCAGGGGTCTTGGTGGTTTAATTACATGGAGTCATTTTGACTTTTGCAAGCACTAGTAACTTTCTTTTGAAAAGAGGCAGGAGCTTGCAACACTTAATACACACTTCCTGTCCTGAAGGTGCTGTTTGATTTTTAAGCAATTAGCGTGAATGCCACTTGGGCGTACTTCTATCCCTTCACATGTATGTCATAGTGACAGATATAACCCCAACCTGAAGATGTCCATTTACAGATGGAGTAACAAACTGAAAGAATTTCTTTTGGTATGTCTGAAATCATGTTCAAAGGATTCAAAGGAGTTGCCTTCCATGTGATAACTAATCCATGACTGATTTAGAAATTTGACTTGGTAGTGATCTCCTGGTACTTTTGTACTAGATGAGGGTTTCTTAACTCAAATGCTTGTATGTGAGTCCTGGCTTCCAATTCTTGTGCCAGTCTTTTTCTTTTGCAAGTACTAATTTGAGCATTGTTTAAACTGCTTGAAGAAACAAGTATTTGTACTTCTTCGTTTTAGGTGAAAATGTTTGTCTTTTAGAGATATGTTTAATCTCTAAGAAATCTTTGGTCAAGTTTTTTATGGGTCTTCAAAGAGACTAGAGCAGTTGGTTGCTGTAAAGTTGTTGGCTATGTGAATACATCAGTATCAAAGGCAAGAATTCAGAGTGCTAGAAGACCGTGCTAAAGCTTTTGGCTTGGTCTCAAGCAAAGCAGCAGCAGCTCCTGCAGCTCTCTCTGGTGTAGAGGCCTGAGCAAAGCAGTAGTAGCAGCTCTTGCCCTTTCTTCTGCTGCTTCTTCTTCTTTTTCTCCTATGTGTCTTCTTCCTTTCTTCTGCTGCTTTTTCTGTGTGTGTGTGAGACAGCACCCTAATACAGAGGTATTTTTATTCATAAATGATCCAATCAGCTAAAAACATGATTCTAGAATATTCTTTCTACATCTATTAGAGTTTAATTCTAAAGTACGAAAGCAGTGTCAGTTCTTACACATAATTTATGCATGTAGTTCTCTCTATTAACCTAAAAGGTTCTATCTGTTTTATCTAGGAATGCAAGCAATATTCTACTGTGTTTTCATTATGTCTAGAGCTAATTTACTGAACTTTAAACAAGGCTTTAGGGCTTTTTACTTTCTTAAGGCCCCTAAAATATATTTTTACTTTACTTTAAGTTACTTAAAACTAAAGCTTTCACTTCTACTTCATGTCTGTGTGGTTTAATATATTTTAATTTCTCTAAAGACCATAATTCAATCCCTGCATTCTTTTCTCTCTCTGAGGGACTCAGAAGCTTCTTTTTCATGCACTCCAACAGTCTTTGATATGTAAGGAGGACAAAGAGAATCTTTTGTCAGGTGACCATGAGCAGAAGTCTGATGGAGAGATCTGAGTTATTCTCTGAAGAATTCTCTTGCTCACTGTGGATTATGTAGTGCCCCAAGGGAGACAAATCTCTCAAGTTCATTATCTAATATTAGACAATGTTAATATGCTCTCATGTCCTCCTGAAAATCTAGGATCTGAGTTTCTCATAAGAAATAGCTTTGGTAGTCAACGCCTATCTATGCAAAATGCTAGGGCTTTGAAAAATGAAAATAGTGAGCTATAGATGCCAATAATATATAAACAACACGTCTAAAAAAGTAATTCCTCTTGCATTACAGTTGATAATATTTCTTAATGATCTTAACATTTTTGGATACTGACCAGCACTGAAATTACAAAGGTTTTATTTGTCATCACAAAATTAGTGAGACACCCACATTTTACATTCATATATACTCAAAATCAGAATTTTCATAGGCTTCTCAGCATGGAACGTATTTAGCCACAAACAACATTTTGAAGTTACAAAAGACCTTAAATTATTTTTCCAATGGAGAATCCCAACAAATTGGCATTGTTTTCTTTCATTTCCAGTTTGAAATGAAAAACTGAATTTCTTGTTTCTTAGAGAATTTTTCTGAGAATTTCAAAAAATGTTGGTGTATACAGTTAAATAATATTGATTATGTCATAATATCAATTATGTTCAAAACAAAAGAATATATTGGAGATATTTGCCTCATCAAAGCAATGTTTTAACATTTTGAAATAAAATGGGAAGGTGTAATGATTAATTATCGCTCTGTTCTCTATGAAATTCTGTCCACAACATTCCTGCAAAATGTTGCATTTTCTGATGGAAAACTGTTTTCCTAGTTTTCACCAATTCTCACAGGAAAGTATTGGTCTCATACATATCCTTAACTTGGACTACATAACTTTGTCCTGAACACATGGAATATTATATTTTACATTTGTAATTGGCTGAAATTTTAGTTTCTTTCCCCTTGCATAAAAAACATGCTTGGTCAAATGTGGTTGAGGTTAGGAAAAAAGTAGAGAAAATTGGATGACTTCTCATTTCCTAAGAGTAATCTGAAATATTGAAATAATGCTCCCCTCGTTAAGCAATATTACTTTTCACTGTGATAAGATTGATTGTTAAGTGTGTAATTTATTGAACTGCAACCCACTTTTAAGCAGTGGGTCTTGTGTCTGGACCTGGCCTGGGTGTGCACGGGTTCACACGTGTTCTCTTCCTTTTAAACTCCCCTGAAACAAATAACAGATTATTGAGTCCTTGAATCCCAGACAGCCAGTATCAATTTTACTTGACCTTCCTAATTTAATCTTCCTATTTTAGGTCATCTTGCAACTGCAAGTACCATCAGAATCCTTAATTACTCCAGAATGGTTGTGACTGCACTTTCAGTTTTATTGAACATGAGATCAAGTCCTTGTGATAGAAAAATATTTTTGCAGAGTTGTCTTTCTGCGTGCAAACCATGCTGTTTCTTCTCTGGTTTACATTCTTTGGAGATGTAGTTTTCTCACTTGATTGTTTCTGTGTGTGCAAAACCACCAGATATCCAGGAGATCTGTTTTCTTTCTGGTTGTGTTATGATTGTCTTCCTCTGTCCACTCACTTGGAATAGGAAGGAAAATCTTATAAGAGCTTAGCAGTAACAAACTGTATTAAGAAAGGAAAATATAAGATATATTATTAAGATAAAATGCTAAAACTTTTTTTTCCTATAAGGAAAGGATGAAGAAGATTATTAGTTCTGTTACAATGTAGGAAATGATTGTTTGTTGATTCACCATGAGTACAAGTTCTGCTTGTGAGAAATGGTATGATCATGAGCTAAAAAAAACCTTAATGAAAAATTCCAAAACATGCAGAAACTTTTTTTTGTGTGTTTCCTAAGGTTTTATTTTATCTGAGAACAGTTTGAGAGTTTAGAGATTTGTTGACCAATCCAGAAACTTGACTTTTTGAGTATGATAGAATATTCTCTCCTCATTTGCATAGTCTATGTAAATGTGCCTTAAGCAGTAGTGACTAACATCTGACACATTCCTTCTTCAAGCGGAGAAAGATGAAAAACCTTTTTTGTGGGTTGTTTCTCCAGTATCTGCTTTTGTATATAAGCAGAATGCAGGACACACCTATGAGCTGGGATGTTTCATAGCTTGTGAAATTTGGACTTATATTTTGTGGATATAGGGTGCTAGAGACTTTTCAGTTTACTTTGGGGATTTTTTTTTTTTTAAATTTTATTTTTAACATATATGCAATGATGAGTGGAGATTTCCATGGAGAGGGATGTTTAAGAGAAGCCTACCAATGTTGTACTCATATTTTTACTAGTACTCTAGTCACTGGATTGTTGCCTCTTCTCCCTTCTTTAGTGTATGGGAGGAATAGGGAAAGGCTGGGTGCAGGTACTCTCCTGATGGGCAGTAGAAATGAGCATTTGACTTTTAGAGTAGTGGTTTCTTAATGCATTGGATCAAAACTGTTTGTGTTGATGGGATCTTCAAATTATTTGATGTACCTTAAAAACCAAGGATGACTCCTTAAAGACACCATATATGGTATGTGTAAAATATGGCAGTGGAATGAAATACGGAAAAAAATATTCCTGAGTGAGGAATATTTTTTTAAAATTGAATCTCATAGAATCACTAGGGTTGAAAAATACCTCTAAGGTCATCTATCAACCACTAAACATGTCATCCAATATTTAACTTGATACTGCCAGCTCTTCTACTAAACTGTGTCCCTAAGCGCCACATCTACACATTTTTTCCACTCTTCCAAGGACAGTGGTTCCACCACTTCCTTACCAAGCCTGTCCTAATGCTTAATAACCCTTTCAGTGAAGATTTTTTTCTTAATATTCAATCTAAGTCTCTTTTAGCACAATTTAAGCCATTTGCTCTCATCCCGTCACTTATTACCTGAATGAAGAGACCAAGCCCCACCTCTCAAGAGCCTCCTTTCAGGTACTTGTAGGGAGTGATAAGGTCTCTGTTAAGGAAACCTCTGCCCTATCATCCAGGAGCCACTCTGGCAGTCACAGTTGCCCCAGCTGAGCTGGGGCCGAGGCTCTGTCATGTTTCCTGAGGGCTGGAGCACTGTCCTGGTCCTGTTGGCCACACTGTTGCTGATACAGGCCAGGATGCCATTGGCCTGTTTGGCCTTTTGGGCACACTGCTGGCTCATGTTCAGTCAGCTGTCAATTTATTATTTCATTAGTAGTAGTAGTAGTAGTAGTAGTAGTATTTCACCATTATTATTTACTATATATTTTTTTATATTTGCTTATAATAGCAGATCAGTTATGTGATCATTTGTTCTGGCCTGTTGATCCCTATGGCAGTGAGTGTATTTGTGAGTAATTAAAGTTGGTGCCTGTGAGACCTCACCTACTGTGAGCAGCATGATTAGAGAAAGTATGAACTACTGCTGTCCATGATGTAGTTGTATTTCACAGAAAGTTTTATTTTTCAACTTTTTAACTTTCTCTCATTACCTCCAAAATGGCTAATTTCTTGATTCTGTATTTTTTTCTGGCTTTTGATTTATGCTATATATTAAAGCTTCATAGTTAACTGTTGGGTGCTTTGCTTTTCCCTTAAAACTGTTTGACTGTCCTTTTATTAAAGCAAAAGAAGTGATGAAGTAAGGATAAAATAAAAGCATCAAGATTTTTTAGGTTCCTTTTATCATCTGATGACTACAGAACGTGGTTTCAGCAATGGGCAGGTGACTGAATTTATCTCCATCTGGATTGTGAAAGCAGACTAATGTGTTGTTTTTCCATCAGAAGGAGGTAGTAGTGTGTAGTCAGAAAAAGAGCAGAAGGATTCTTTACTGGTGTTCAGAACAGCTAGGGGAGTAGAATTTCAGGATATTAGAGCACATTTAGGAGGCAGTGTAGGCAAAGCCTTTATGTGCTTCAGCCTCTAGACATAGTAAAGGATGACTAAATCCAGTGAATATATTAAACCATATTTTAAAAATATTATCTCAGCCTTAATGTCTTTGGTGTAAGTATACTGTGATAATCCTAGAAAAAATAAAGATATTAAAGGAAAAATGAGAGTATATATCCTAGAAAATAGTTACTTTGTCTATATGTCTCTCTTTTTCTCAAACAGCTAATAGGGAGGAATTGAAGTTAAAAAATTATAATACTTTGCAACAATAATCAGGAAATAAGAAACTTTTTATTTTTTTTTAACTGACTTGATTTTCTACAAAATGAAGCTGTTTCCTTTTTCAGAGACTGGGAGAAGCAAACACTTCTCTAGTTTTAAACAATTTTGCATTTCCTCCTGGCTGATCTTTTATGGTTTTTCTTCTCTGACTCATGCCAAGAGCTATTTCAGCTTGACATGCTGCAAGTGCATTTTCTGTCTATAATGAAATGGAGAACTGTGAATGATGGATGTGCAGTGGGCTTGCTCACTCCTCTCTGCCTTGCTATTGATAAGTAAGCTGGGGTAGTCAGAAATGAACTTGTATTTACTTCAAAGCCATCTGGGCTCCCTTCATTCAAGTTGTCTGTAGCACCATGGGTGTCCTCTTGTCCTTGCAATGATTCATACCTATCACCACTGAAGATTTCTACTTTTCTCTTTACCTCAGACCTTTCAAATAAGTCAAATGAAGCAGGTCACTTTTTATGTGGCATGCTTTAAATCTATGATATTTCCTCTTCTGCAGACAGCTAGAACACTCCATAGTAGCTCTATTAACTTTAGGAGCATGTGTTTATTTCTTACTTGGTTACTGTACTGCCTACATGCTGATGTTGCTATAGCCAGATTCTAATCTGTTGCTGCTCAGTTTACAAGTGTAAAGTGAGAATGGTGTTCCCTTACACCTTAAAGACTCTTTTGCAGCCTTGCTAGTTAACATCAGTAACATTTCACATAGTAAGGGTCAGTTGCTGGCAGCAAGAATTACAGCTCAAGCTTGTCAGCTTCTCCATGAATAATATCTTTCTGATTTTACATTGTGCATTTCACATGTCTGCACCGATTCATGTGGATTTTGCATCCACAGTTAAGTGTCCTCTGCCACTATTATATGGCATTCTAACTTTGAGCTCATTATCTGGTTCCTCTTGGAGGAGGCTGGTAACAAGGCTGTAGGCACTATCATCCCACTTCTGACTAATGTCAATTCAGTTTCAGTGGTAAATTTGTCATTTCCTACCAATTTAGCTTTCAGATATGTTTGGAATTCTCTTTTTTTCCTAAAATCTTGAATCTTATCACAAAGTTCTTGTATCTTACATCTCCCTTTATTTCAGCAAATTAATTTCAAGTCATTTTAAGGTCTCACTTGACTTCTAAATGCTTGAAATAGACAAAATTGTAGTATTATTTCCTCTATGTGACGTAGATTATACATTTGTGAAAGCAGTCAGGACAAGTAAAACTCGGTCGCATCAAGGAAATAGAAATGTTCTCGTGGATAGGGAAAACAGATCAAATTCTGACCAGGTATTTATCCCTGTAGGAAGATAAAAAAGTATGCTGGTGCATCCAATGGGACATTAGGAAATGAGAAAAAGTATTTGGTAAATCATGGATTCTGTAGCATGCAATTGGAAATCCCCACTCATGTCTCCATGCATTTGGCAGAAATCTTAAAACCAAAAAACTCTCCGTCCCTCTGACAGTTACTGTTTTGGCCACCTAAAGACATTGCTACTTGAGCTTTGGTTCATGCATTAACAAACATTAGATCTGAAAAATCTTGAGAGAGCTAACCAGAAATTCTCCACATTTCCAATCACACCACATGCAGTTTTCAAATTGAGAATGTTACATGCTAGTTATTTTATATAGCTACTGGATTTTAAGAGAAATTAACAATCTACAGTTCCCAGTAGTAGTAATGAAGACGTTTGTGTTGTAGTCTTTGCTTACATCCCAGTACTGATTCTGCAGTCTTCCGTAATTTGCGATATTTTAAAAGATCTAATTGCGATGTGTTTTTAGTTTCTATTACAGATAAGTTTTTAAAAAAATGATGGCTAGAAAATTAACCTTCAGAAGCTGAATAGTGTGAGTTGAATGGGCCCATAGTTACAGGCTACCTGATTGATATCCAGTAAATTCTCAGTTTCTAATTTGGACCCTTGACAGTGTATTCAGCCAGCAGCTGTGGTAAGAACATACTAAATCTAAAGCTGTATAATCCACTTTCTTGTTACAGTATTTATTATTTTTTAAACTTACAAGCAGCTTGGATCTTGAGAGTTGAGATTATCTTTTCTCTCTACTGCAATTAGAGGTATCTTCTCAATTCAGCTGTGAGTTGCTAACTGCTTAGGATGATCTTATCCCACTGAAAACTTCAAATATTTAAAATTCTATGTGAGAATGTCTATAATGTGGTTCTAGGAGGGGGAATGATTTTGAAATAAGTCCTACTTTAAAAAGAAGATGCTGTTTATTGTAGTGTAAAAAAGACTAAAGTTGTTAATGCAAAACTTCAGGTCATTAGATATGTGTTTTCCTGTACTCTTCTCTGATCTTTAAAGAGGGTTGTTGCCTTTCTTCTTTCTTGCTGAGAATGTTAGTATTCAATATATAATAAGCTATTAAGGATCTCTAAGTATTAGAAATCTGACCATGCTTATTTAAGGCTTTTTTGGTGGGATTCTGTAATATAACTTATACACAATTGTTAGTGAGAGGAGATCTCACTGGGGCCCTCAGCATCCTCATGAGGGGCAGTGGAGGGGCAGATCTCTTCTGGGTAACCAGTGGCAGGACCTGAGACAGTGGCACAAAGCTCTATCAGGAAGGTTTTGGTTGTATATCAGGAAAAGATTCTTGTCATCGAGGTGGCTGGATGCTGGAACGGCCACACAGCACCATCCTGACAGAGTTCAGGAAGTGCTTGGACAATTTTCTCAGGCACAGGGTGTGATTTCTGGGGCTACCCTGTGCAGAGCCAGGATTTGGACTTGATGATCCTTGTGAGTTCCTTCCAAGCCAGGATATTCTGCAATTATGTGATAATAGAGGATAGGGATGTCTTTATTGACGTGAAGCTTGAAGGCCTCCTTGTTGTCCTATCAAGTGAACTTCAGGGTTATAAAAATTCAATAGCTTGAAAAGATGCTCTAGTAAACATCTGAACTTGAAAATTAGATAACCACAACTTAATGGAGGAGTGCTGAGATGAGTATTTAATTCAGTGTTTTCCAAAGGCCTATAGTTTGGTCCTAAAATTCTTTTCAATGCTGCTGATTATTAATGAAAAAATACAACTTTGAGGTGAAACCCCTTATTTTTTGTCTACTGATTTGATTTTTAGATTATGGTAGAGAAGCCTAGAGTGGATTTTTCTGGAGATTTGTGTGTCTGGTGAAAAAGGGAAGTGAATCCCAGCTCCATGCCACGTATATTTTGACATGCTGTTTTCATACCCTGGCCATTGTCACTGAAAATTAGCATAACCTTAATGTAGATTTTATCATTTCATGTTGGAATATACAACTTAGAAAAACTGTATGGGTTAGAATCTCAAAATAAATCTCTTATTGTGAGAGCATGTATGTATCATCTAGACTTTGCAGCGAAATCCTAATTTTGAGCTACTTCTTGTTCTATGCGTTGTCTGCAAGTCCTTTCTGTGGGAGAGCAATGGATGATGGCCTGATGAATGAGCAGTTTGCTTGAATCTTGCTTCCTTGTCTTCTTGAATGGGTTGGTGCTTGGCTGTGCCACTTGCAGAAAATATCCAACATGTTCTTTGGTTTTGTTTGTTTTGTTTTGTCGCTTTTATCTTTTTTTTTTCAGTATATTGAATTTCTATTTACAGCAGCTCACAGAGCAGCCCCAAAAGAGGTTGTTCTTGATGGCTGAATGTAATGACATACCTTAGAAACAGGAGCTGCTTGATTAAATACATATTATTTAATGTCTTTTAAGCTAAAATTTTCTGAAGAACCATTAAATGGTGTAGCTGAATGATGAATTTTCAAAGTACAAGCCTCACTTCAGCTTAATCATAGGATATCTGATATTTTAATTATGTTTTAAGGCCTCTTGAAGTGACAAGGTTGATATGAAAAAATAACATGCAATCACAAAATAACTGCATGTTATGTTTTTCAAAACACTGAGGTAGCTACATTATAATTAGTTTTGGAGCTATTAAATGAAAATGCACAGCAGTATTCAGGATTATGTGATTACTCAGAGGATTTCTTTATTAAATTTATAACTTATATTAAACAATAGGTGTCCCCCTTCCTCCCTTTATGCAACACCTTGTGTAAGATGATGTTAAAGTAGTTTTCAAATTTAGTTAAATCAATCCCTAGGGCAAATCTGCTCAAAGCAAGGGCGTGATACCAGTGGCTAAACATGGACTTTAGTTAAGACTGAGTGATGCTGTATAATACGAGGGTGGACAAAAGAGGAATATTGCTTTTTGAAAAAGAGATTTTCAGTGCAAAGACAGATGCACTTCAGCAATGGCATTGTCAGGTCTGAATTCTTCATTTGAATCTTATAGTGTGAAATCAAGGAAGTTTTTCTCTTTTTGCAAATATTAAGTAATTTTTATTGATTTATTAATGGGTTGAAAAAAAATATAATGTTTTCCTGAATAGACATTGAACAGTTTAACATTTTCTTCTTATTTATAATCCTAATTATATTTCTTATTTACTTTTTTATAGTACACAAGTACTTAAGGAGTTATTATAAAGGTCTTCTGTATTCTATTCCCCTCCCCATAAAGAGTAATCAGAACTCAAAGCAGGAGACATACTTGCTGAAGGACAAATACACTGGGGGAAGTTTCAGCTGCCAAGCAGCAGGTCTGCAAGAAGGGTTTTTGTTTCCAGACAGGTTTGACATCTGTGTAGCAAAAGGTTTGCAGTAAAGCCTGTAACAAATCAAGGAAGAAATATGTTTGCATCTAAAAACTCAGCTTTTACATAAATGATTCCTTCCCTTTATTATTACTATAATGGCAGCAACAATAATAACAATAATAATAGTTATGATTGTGTGATTCTGACATCTGCTTTACAAAACATTGAATCACCTGTGGGAGCTGGGAGGACAATAATGGATTGAATGGATCTGGATGTGCATAGTAATATGTAGTAGAGATAGAGTGCATGCAAAATAGGCACAAAAAGATACAGAAAGCGGAGGCAATTGTGCTTTACCATGTGTAGTGAGTCAGAAGAGATGTTTACTAAAGAACAATATCACAAAGAGGAACATTCACAGCGCAGTACGTTTTAAAAAGGCAAGCTGTGAAACAGTTCCAGTGGTTAGGGCTACTGAGAAGGCCATTTGTACCTGGGCTGCCTGAAGTTTAGAAAGGGAGCTAAATCAACGTACCAGGTGGAAGTACTAGTTGATGGCAAACATGACAAAGGGTTATATTTGCTCTGAGGGATGCTTTGGGGACTGCAAAGTATTCCGGCAAGCATAGTTAAATGGTCATACTCAGTATTGAAAGAAATGCACTGAAACTAGTTTTATAAGCATCTTTTGAACACAGAGCTCTGAGATATTCTTTCTGTGGCTGAATTGTCCATTGTCGTTAAATCTTCCAGATGTAGAAGGCCTTGCATTTTTTTTGAAGAGCGTGTGTAGGAAAAAATGATGAGATTTGAAAACAAGAACTTGGTTGCTTGTCCTCCCCAAAACACAGAGCAAGTTATTTATCTTGGGGAGAACTGAAGCACTAGAAAATATTTAAGAAACCAGATATCCTAGAGATCATTGCTAACAAAGAATATGCAATGTATCACCACAGCGGCTGACAGCCTGAAAGTTAAAGATAATTAAAAATGCTTCTTGAATTACAGGTTTTGTTATAAATGGCAGAGTTAGCAGGAAGATTTATTGCTCTTGGCAGCAGCTGAATTTTTATCCACTTTTGAAGAAAACAGAAATATTTCTACTTATACATTACTGTGACTGTTGAGAATGCTTTTACTTTTCTCTGAGCCTGAGAAAATGGACACATAGTGTATGCATGATTTTCAAATACAATAGTAAATCATAGATGGAACTTTCTAAGCTCTATGTTTGTTATTAATATTTGACATTTCATTCTAATTTTGGAAAAAAAAATACTCTAATAATTGAAGTACTGAAAAAAACATCCTTTTCTATTAGGTCAGGAGTTCAGATAAATGCTGCATTATATTTTTTATTTTAGCTTGAAATAATTTCTTTTCCAAATTTTCTTTGAATTAGAATAAGTAAAAAATGAAATTTATTCTGCCCCCCTCCTTCATTCACTTAACCCCCAGTCACTGCTCTATCTGTTAGGTGTTTTTCTTGTAATTTTCAGTGTAAAGGATGATAGAGGGTGGAGCGTGGTCTCTATGTTTTGCTTCAGGAAAAACTCAGTCTCTGATAAGTGATGTGGTAATGGAAATGAATGCTTGAGCGTTTGGGGGTTTTGGTCCCTACCCCATCAATGATCATTTAATTCTCTTCCCTCTTCATTCTAAAGGTCTGATAAAACTATTCAGTCAATTCACCACAGGTAGAAAACAGTACTACATCTCTCAAATATTTTCCAAAAGCATTTATTTTTCCGTTCATTGTCACAGAGAAGAAGTTACTATGAGGCTGCTCTCACTGGAGGCATGTTGATCATTTAAAAAGGCTATTCAGGACCATGAGTGAGTTTTCATCATACTGCTTTTGCTGCTCTGCATTGTGGCAAATTGGTGCTTTGTGAAAGCAGAAATGGACTAAAACATCCATAAAACAGAGTAGCATTAGCTGATATGGCAGTATAATTAGTCTGCAACAGGAGTGTCAGAGTATGAAGTTGTTCATCCTAGATGCAGTCAGGATAATACCCAAACATCTCTAACTTTCAAAAAGGCCTCTTAATGATCAGTGACTGTATTGCTACATTCTATTCTGCATACAAAATAAAACAGGTAAGTAAGACATCAACAACCTTGTCCTTAGTATGCAGAGATGGATGCAATTCTTGCAGCTTACTGTGAGGTGACAGGTGCTTGATGGAGCAAGCAGCACAAAGAAGCTGGAGCTGTTTCTGCATATGGAGCTGTCTGCTAACTGTCTAGAATTAGAGTCCTCTCTTTATGAGACTGCTTTCCCTTGAGGTTTTTTCTAATTTTAACAGGAGCTGCTCAGTTGAGGCTGACAGAATTCAGCCATAGATACAACAGCAAGATAGATAACATGTAATCAGAGAGTAACACTTAGGGAGAACCTGTGGTGTCCTCATGCCAGCATAACGACCTTGTGTTTATTAAAATAAATATCCTCGAGCGAGACAGTGCCAAGAAGTTCAATAACAGAAACATTTTCTTGTCCTCCTGCTGCTTAGTGAACAGTGTCTGAAGGTGCTACCTCTAATTGAAAGCATTCTACTTTCTCATAACTGTTAAGGCTAATTTATTTGTTTATGACAAATAACTGCATGCAGAGTACATGGGAAAGGGGTGGTGTAAGGCAAAATTGAGTTAATTTTCCAGCTGTGCTGAGGAATGATAGCAGATTCCCTGCACTATTCTTGTATGTGATGCTGATGATGGTAAAAATAAGGTGATAAAAATGTATCAAGGCCATTGCAAGCATTTTTCTCATTTACAGGTAGGTCCATTTTTTCCAGTGACATTTTTATATGGCAACTTCAAATGTCTGTGGGTCTGATAGCAATATGCATCGTGCAAACTTGACTTACTATGTGACACTCAAACTTGCAAAACAGGAAGCTAAACTGGTCCCCAGAAGTCTTTTGCTCTTGATAATCTCTGTCTGGATACATATGGTCCTGAGCCACCTGCTCTAATTGACTTGAGTTTTGAGATGAAGTTTGGATTTGGGTGATCTTTAGAGATCCCCTCAGCTTCAACTATTCAGTCATTCTATGAAATTGTCTGCTGGTAGATCCTCTGTTGTCAACTGACATATCCTCAAAATACCTCCACAAGATGGAAAATTCTAGAGTTATAGAACTGACAGAATAGCTCATGGTGATGCAGTCATCTTTAAGATATAGAATTCAATCACATGTGCTTATGTCATTCCTGATAGTTCTTTTTTAGGAGGATTTAATTTCATGGACAACAGCTATGGAGATCATTTGGTGCAGCTGCTGCTTAGTGTACGGGCAGATGAGATGAGGTAGTTGAGGACTTTGCTCACCCAGGTTTTTCGTATACCCAAAGATGGACATATATATATATATATCTTTCTGAGAAGCTAGTTAAATATTTGACAGCCTTAATGGTGATTTTTTTCCTTTAAATTTAAATGCAAGTTTAAGCAGATTGCTCTTGCAGTTTGTGTTAATCTCCTTTCATGTGTCACTGGCACTGTAAAAGAGGGTCTGTTTTTGACATCTTCCCAGTAGACATTAAGGTAAGATGGCCCATGGACTTTCTCTTCTGAAGACCATCCAACCTCATTTTTCAGTCCTCCTTATCCATTTGTTCATCAGGCCCTAACTCATGCTGGCTGCAGCTCAGTACCTCAACATGTCTTGTAATCTGTGTTTTATACACGAAGTACCCGTGGACAGCAGTTGAGCCTCACAAGTGCTATAGAGGGAAATAATCACTTTCCTCAATCTGCTGGCTGTCACTTTGCTGAGGTAGCCCTGTGTGCAGCTGGCATGGGTTACTCCATCCCAGCGGCAGGACTTTGCATTTGCCCTTGTCAGACTTCATTAGGTCTCTGTCAGCCCAAGTCTGTGGAAGGCCAAAGTGCCTCTGAAGGGACTGATTGCAGGGACAGAGGCATCGCAATTTCGACATTATATTTTATTGTATTATCTTCCACATGGGTAAGTTATTTTTTTTTCTCCTTAGGATTAGCTTGGTTCTTTCTTTTGATGCAGTTTAAATCTGTTACTCTTGGTCATGTAATCCCTAGGCATGGAAAATTAATTCATGCTATCCTATTTTTTGCAGCTCTTTAGGTATTTGGAAACTTATCACCTTCTATTACTCTTTTATTGTTTTCTCTCCTCCTCCTTTTTCAAGCTCTTAATCTCTTTGTAGTTTTTCTTGTTTCCTCTGGATTTTCTGCAGTGGACCCTAATCTTCATTGAAATGCCTGAAATTTGATGTGGTAGTCTGTACGAGTCATTATCCTTGATAAGTACAGTAGAGGATAATGTCTAGCCTTTTCAAGGCTGTGTATTAGCAGGTACATCCCAAATACAATTTACTGCTTTTATAACAGCATAAAATTAGGTTTAGCTCCTGCACCATAAAAACCTCCAAATCCTTTTCTGTGAAACCGTTTTTCCACACTATTTGTGTAGGAGACTGATGACCCTGGTTTCAAAATATTGTCCACCTTCATGGATAATTTTGCTTGGTTCAGTTTGGTTCTTTAAACCATAGTTACACACTGACAAGATGACAACCACTTGAAAACTTAGAACTCAAAGGTGTTTTATCTTTCAGTATCCTCATCATTAATGAAAGCACTGAGTGGGCTTGACTCATGAGGAAACCTCAACGGATGTATTTGTTTAATTTGATGAAATGGCATTGATAATACCTTTTGAAAATTTTCTCTGAGCAACTTTGCCTCTGTGGTAATCTGTTCTCCTCTGTGTGGTGCTTTTCCTCCTGTTTATATGAGATGGGACAGTGTGAAAACCCTGAATTCATGTGCTAGTATAGAAAACCATCATAAAGCCTTTCATGTTGTGGTGGAAAGAAATTACTAGTTGCTACGCATTTGGTTGTTTTGATGGAGTTTTTTTCTCCCAGTATTTTCCTGAGAACTTAAATTTAGTTAAAACCCTCAGAATTCCCCAGCTTTGTTTTTTTTCCCCAAGTGTAGAAAGTTTTTGCCCTTCTGGTTCCGCCACTGTGCTGTATAGCAATATTGTTATCAAACAATGTGCCAAATGTCAGGAAATCGTTATAGGACACTGTATATGCCACTAAGACGTCTTCACCCACTATTTTTTTTCCCAACAGACAGTTATTTAGTTAAATTTCTTAATTATCATAATTCTTTCTGTTTACTTAATTTTCTTATTTATTTGATGGGACTAGTTGACTAACTTCTGATGTAGATCTGAACACCTTTGTAATACCTAGATCATCATGTGACCAGTTTAGATTTTTGGCATGGATATTCCAGGGCTTTCCTTTGCTCCTTGCTGTTATTCTTGTACTTCATGAATTTTTAGGGTTAGTCATAATTTTTTCTGCCTCTTAATGGGTTTCTGTCACTGTCTCCCCTCAATCATAAAGAGACTTGTAATTTGGTAAGCAAAATATTTTTTTGATCTATCAGGGTTGTATTGTGTTGCTATGAAATACATCCTGTTGTCAAAAGATGAGCCTTTCTTGATCCTCCTCTGCCCAAGTATTCATTGTCTTTGAATCTGCTTTCTTCCTGATCCCTGTATATTTGCTCGAAAGTACTGAAAACCCAAAATCTGTTCGTGTCAGATTTTTACTACTTTGCTTTATGGACACCTTTTGTTTTCTTAGAGAAGTCCCTGGCAATAGAAGTATCTGCAAGATTTGTTTATATTCACGAAACAAGTCAGTTTAGCTTTAGAGGAAATTTTTCAGATACAGGTTCTAAATGGCACAATATCGCCCAGATATTTGTGTAGTTATATTAGGAATGCTCTAAGAATTGAAATACTCTAATTTTAAAAGGAACTGGAAAGCAAATTTCAATCTGATTGCTTTTCCACTGCAGATTCTATACAGCTCCATATTGACTATGGATACCTGCCAAGATAACTTTGATTAGGTCATCTCATCAATAAGCAATGTCCTTCCAGGAAACCACTTTAATTCAATTAATGTGACAAGTCAAGCTAGGTCAGAATTGAATTTCAGTAGATATTTGTATTGCAGAGACATTTGTTAATTACATATAGTTTTACATAAGGCCTTAATCTGATGAGGTTCCTTAAAGGGGGAAACAGAAGCATCCAAATGTCATCATGACATCAATGTACATTCTGTGAAGGTAGAGGAAATTACCTTTACATGGGTTAGATACTCCATAGGAAATTTATGAAATTTTACCAGGGACATGCAGGGAGGAGGCAGAGAACAACAGTCAAGTGAAAGGCTTTTAAGTGGAAGCTCATAGATGAATATAAACCTGAAATTGTAAAAATCATTGAAGAAAAGAAACACACCTACAAAAAATACGGTCAAGATAAAACTCTCTCAAGTTAAAACATACACTCTGTGTATGATCACATGCAGTAATTGTTGAAGAAATTCTAGAATTTAATGCAAGTCACCTAATAACAGTATTTGTGAGACCATCTCTACATGTCTTCCACTGTTTGTATTTAATAGATTATAAAAAGGCAGGCAACAACATTGTACTTGATCACAATCTTACTCTAATAGCAAGCTTCTGACATGACATTTTAAAGTCTGCCAAATTTAAACAAAAAGATAATAGAGAATATGACAATGTACATCATGTACTTTAGTTAATTGACAGTATAAGTAGAGTTAGATGATTTCTGGTAGAAATAGTCACAAAGTGCAGTAGTGAATAGCTAAATGAACTGTATGTTCAAGCATTAGACAAATCAGAAAATATAAAACATGTTAATCTCTGAATTCTTGATTTTTGCTAGAAATATTTAAGTAGTTAAAAGTTATTTGCCTCGTGTTTTACTTCCTGTGATCTTGTGCTGATTTCTCAGGAGCCTTTTGATATCCTCTATCTCAAAATATTTTTCAGTTAGAAGGCAAACATCAAGCAAGACAGTGAAAAGTTATGCTGTTTTTCTGTACATTAGTGTAATTACTTTATATATTAATGTCCAAATTTACTGTCCTGTCATGTGAATGTAAAATGCTGAGACAAGTTCAGAGAAGAGTTTCAAGAAAGACCTGTGACATGGGAATCATTACCAGTGAAAGACTTGAGAAATTCAGTCTGCTGAATTTATCAGTGTTGATTGAGAGATGATCTCAAAATAGCTTTCAGGTATGTTCTTAAGGAAGAAACTGCACAAAGATTGTTCTTCATCTAAGCTGCAAATGTGGCCTCACCATTCATATATGAAACAAAATGAAGCTAGAAATAAAAAAACAAAAGGAAAAAAAAAGGGTAATATACCATGGCACAGTAAAATTTCTTCTTTTTTTACTCCTGTTGTTCACTCCAAAGTCTCAAGACTATGCATGGGAGGAAGACACACTGATTCCAGTCTCCCAGTTAGGACAATTATGATGTCTTGAGGACATCAGTGACATTACTGAATGTAAAGTAGTGCTTTCAAGAAGTCAACTGTCTCTAATCCTTTTCAGGACCTGATTTGTTAGCCTTACTGTTTCCATACATCTTCAACTGCAGATGCAACTCTTTGAAGCATGGAGCATTAAATCAGTAACAGACATTTGCTAAAATGAAATTGGAGTGGTTGGTAATACTGTGGGATTTATAGCCAATAACAACAGGCAGGTGCTCAGACAGATTTATTGATGTGTTATAATGATGTGAAGTGAAGAAACTACAGCAGGAGAGCAAGGACCTGCTTTTTCTGTTTACTTAATGCAGTCTTCTAAGGAAAACATCACATTTCTGAATTTGGGTGGTTTTATTGACTCTTTTGCTACCTGAACGAGGCCTGAATTGTAGCCACCAAACTGATTTGTTTTGTCAGATTTGAAGCTCCAGCCTTCTTTAATGAATAAACTCCCCCCCAAAATTGGATGGGGATTTGCTGTCAATCTTATTGTTCTCTTCAGCCATTACTGCTGTGAGGAGGTGAAAAAAGCAAAATATCCAAGGAGGTGGCTGGTTTGGCTTGATGACATTTAGAAGCATGACCCATACAGCCAATACAAGATATGATCATGTTTTATTTTGTGAATCCTACATGGGAGTGGGAAATATAGTTGGTTGTCATCATTTCTTGTCCACCCTACCAATGTCATCCTGACTGATTACTCCAACTCAACAGAAACTGCAGAGTGCCAAACTAATTTCAGAATAATAAATGTTTAGGCAGTTGAGCAACTGGGTTAGTCAAGTAAGCACTAAGTGTGGGGCAATATAAAAATTTTCTTCCTAGCATTTTTTTTGAGTTGTTTGTTTTACAGTAATGAAATGTGTTCAGGCCAATTTTTATCTAAATATATTATTGATTTTTCTTTTATTGAGAATAGTGTTTAACAAAAGCAGTTATGGTAAATTTAAAACATATTTTAAAAAATATACTTTTAATTCAAAAATAGGTGTTTGAATCTGATTCAAACAAGCTGTTACAGTTTGTTTTTTTTAGTCTGGAAAAAGAAACAATTGAGATGACTCTGATGTAACCAGTGTGGTTACTGAGCTCTGTTTCATATTTCTGCATGTGAATTCTAATAGCTCTTGGATACATAGGCCCATTTTATCACTGAAATCTTATTTAATTTGCTATTATAAAGCACTATGGACACCATTTCAAAAATGAAATGAGATTTAGGCATTGAAATATATTCTTTTAATTTCATATAATATTTAGTAAGCCTATGAAAGTAATGAGAATATTACTGAGGAATAAAGCTATGCTTATGTCTCAGGTTCATGGATTTTATGGAAGAGTAACCTCATCCTAGATCTTGTGAGTTTTCCATACCTATGCTACATAATTTCCAAGTAGACCTGCTCTTAGCTGCTAATTTGCAATGCAGATTAAAGTGTCCTTCAGTACCAAGGTTTTAGTCTTTTGCCAGCAGCCTGAATTTTGAAGACAGTGTTTAAGAAGTATTCAGAAGATAATGTAGCAGAACTCATTAAGAGAAGACATCAGTGTAATAGACAGGATATTCTAATTCTTACCACAAACTACAAAGTTAAAAAAAAGAAAGTGTTTTCAGAAGTGTTTTGAATCAACTGAAGTAGAACTACTACTTAGTGGGAAGATTCCATCTTCACAGAAAATAAGATAGGCTTGAAGGAATTGTTAGAATTTACTACAAAGTAGTAGTACTATTCAATTATGCTGTTGTCAATGTGTTTTTTAGGAAATGTTGTCAGTGTTTTTTAGGAAAACAAATCATGTTGGCTTTTTAGGAGTAAGTTGAACTTGGGGTGCTTGAACCCAAGCCAGATCTTTAAGTCCAAAATAGAATGTGATCTCGTACACACCCTAAGCATGTGGAATGCAATTGTTACTGGATAAAGTTTTAGAGCAGAACACTTTAAGAGATAAGAGAAAAACCCTGTAAGTAATGAATCTGTGTCCAAAAACTAAAGAATCTTTTTCCAAAAAGAATCCTTATTCCTAGATTAAGATCTGCCTACTTCTGATCACAGAAAGGGGACTTTCAAAGCTCTCAGGCTGCTTCAGCTAATTATTAAGGGAATGGATTTGTATAACTTATAAAACAGACAGATCAATATAAAATATTTAATATAGAAATTTCCCATAGGTATAAAACATTAAAGCATTGTTGAGATTGGTGGTCAAGCCTCCTGCTCTCAGCCAGGACAGCTTGGGGTCAGACTGCTCATGGCCTTTCCCAGATGAGTATTGAAAATCTCCAGGGACACCAAGACTGCAGTTTCTGTGAGCAGCCTCATTTAAAGCTTGATTATTCTCATGACAGAGAAGTCAGAACCTCTCCTGTTTTAACCTGTGAGTTCTTTCTCAACTTCCTCCCGTAGAAACTTCCCCTGCCATCTCCTAGCCCCCCATGTTATTTATTTTGAACAATCCCAACTCTCTCACTTTATCCTCATAGGACAAGTGAATCTAACCCTAACCATCTCAGTGGAGTTGCTTCTGTTTATTCTTATCTTTTTCTGCATTGAGAGAGAAAATGATGTCTTGTTTACAGTAATTAAAAGCTAAAAAATCAACTTTAGTGTAAAAGTTCTCTTAAAACTGCTCTTTGAGTTGTTTTGTCCCCCTGTTCTTTGGGGACACACTGCTTCTCAGTAGAATCATAAGGCTTCCTGCCAGGCTTGGCAATTTACCTCATCTCAGATTTCATGGGAGATCTCAGAATGGAAGATAAATAAAGACAACACAGAAAATACCTCACCCATCTCTCCACTGGAAATCCTACCATGTGTTACTCTTCTTTTTTTTTTTTTTTTTCCCCCTTAGGATACTGAAATTTTTCTTTAGAGACTATTTGGGTCACAATTTATATTTACTCAAGACTACAGAAACACATTATTCTGAGATCCAATCAGATACTCTGGTTTGCTCTGTGAAAGCTTAAAATCTACATAGTTTCAAGCAAATTTATTTTGATGTGATTGCAGCCCTTTTTTCCCCCTTCTTTATGGTAAGTTGTTGATGCAGAGGAGAGGAACCTTGGTTGTCCAGTCTGAATGCTTAAAGCCTGCCAATTGTATGGTGTGACAAAAGAAAGTAAAAAAAAATATATTTGTTACCATAGCAACAATAAAACTCTAACTGCATTGAAAAAGATCTATCTTTTCCTCCTGAACTGTTAAGAAATTATATCTGAAGCATTGTCTGTGAGATATTCTACAGTGAACTGAAATGCATATTGGTTTATTAAACTGAGACCTTTACCCCCAAGAAATCATTGTATTCATGCAAAGATATCACAAAACTCTATTTAGTTTTCACTGGAACTTTATCAAAACAAAATTTAATTAAAAGTGTTTTATACAGAAAAACATGATGAAAATCTGAATTGTGCATTGCACTCTGCTGTATTTTTTGTCCCTGTTCTGTTCCAGAAATCATAGTATGGGGAATGGACAAATTTTTGCAAAACTGAACTAAAATCACCATTGATACAGTGTTTAGTTTCCCACTGAGGGATATCAGCTGTCAAAATGACCAAGACATTATTACAGACAGCACTGCTCTTGAATTTGGTCTTTAATACTTTTGTCCTCACAGCTGTATTTTTTGCTGGTTTGTACTGTGTGTTTCAAATTCGCTCCAGTATATTGTGGAATATGGTCTGGTGTGGGTAATGGTAAAGTGGTGCATTCTTTTAGATAAAATTAGTTTGGCTGCTGGGATTTCAGGGACAGTTTGGTTGTCCCCTTCCTAAAGATGTTCACTTCCAGCCACCTGCTTCAATACTTCCAGCACATCTGATGACACTCTTAGCAAAATATATTTTGAGTTCAGCAGGTTGCTGCATTGCTTTATAGAGTCTTCAGGAGAGGTATTTAATTTTATTCCTGTCTTGAATGTAATTCATGTAATGCAAAGAGTTTTACCGTCAGTCAAACTGAGGTAATATGAATTGAACAGCTCATGAAGGTGTTTGGTTTGTTTTTGTTTTCGTCCTTCCCAAATCAAATCTTTCTCTTTATTTGTACATTCCTTTGGCAGAGCAATTTTCTCATGAAATACAAAGTCACATTCAAATAAAACTGAATCAATTTTGTTAAATTTTTTTAGGAAAATAGTTTTAGAAATATCAAAATGAAGTTTCTGTTTATTTTTCTTTTCCTGTGTTTGAAATTTAATAATATGTTTATATGACTTTAGATTATTTTGCATTAAGATTCATTGAAGTTCCTAATTCCCTTGGGTGCTAAAAAAAAATACTTTCTAGCGTTCTCTTTAACTTTTGAGGATAGAGAATTACTGTGCATGGGGAATACATACTAGAGCAAAGAATAAAGCATTTTGAAGTATCAGACCAGCATTTTAATCATTGTGCACTGTTATTTCACCTTTAAACAGTCTGTAATTAAAAATCCAATTTTTGAACAGAGTTTGCTCATTATTTTCCTGTATTGATATTTAACTGCTAATGGTATATTTTGGTATACTGTTTATGTTCCATTTTCAGTAGGCTGACATTGTGATATCTTCCTCAAATCTACACATTAGCTGTCTTCATTTAAGGAAAATGGCTGTGCTAGAGTGACAACTTCTGTTTATTTCCCTACTCCATACCTGTGCTATGACTTGGGGTTATATAAACATGGTCATGTTAGTGAAACAACTCAGCCTATCTTAAAGCTGCACTGAGAAACGGCTAATAAAGGATTTTTTTTTCTTCAACTGCACTGTTGTATTTACAAAGAAAGATACAGAGTAGACCTACTGAGCTGCTTATATCAAGTGAGTGAAAATGCATTTCAGTGACACAAGTGTAATTCTTAAGTAAATGTACCTCTTTGCTGAAAAATAACTGTTTCTGTGTTCCACAGTCACAGGATATACAGGGTGTTTGATTCTGTCTTCAACAGCCTTTTGTCTCCTACTCAGATTTTGAGTGACTTCTGCTCTGTAATTTCACAAGCAATTTTTGCTTAACCTCTAAGGTTTAAAAAAGAAAAAAAGAAAATTTATCTATGTTAATTATAGGAAAAGGAGTAGAAACTTTTGCTCTGCATGTTGATTGCTGTGAATTGTATAGAGTTGACCTGTGTTGTGGAATGAAAAATAAGGGTTTAGACAGCAGAGATTAAGCATTCTGTGTATAATGTGGAGGCGACATAATCACTCTTGAGTATATAAGAAATAAAACAACTTTCAGCAGTTACTGCTCTCTTTCTTGGAGAATCCTTTTGCATTGTATTACAAACTCCACCGTCCAGATTACTTAGTTTTTCTGTTTTTGTATTAAGATTTTGTTGTTAGCAGTGGTTGTCTACTTTTCTTTGTTGACCCAAGAGCAAACTGACCCTCAGCCAGATATTCACCTCTCTGACTCTATGTATGCCTCATACCATGTCTTCATCATTCTAGACATCTTCAAAGCATCAAAATTCACCAACATCCTGGAAACATTTCCTCTCCTGCTTCTCATACTGTGGTTTCTTTCCCCTTTTTTCTTTCGGAGAAACCCTCATTTTTTTTTCTCCTCTTAAAATCCTTTTTATGGATTCCCTTAGAGATGTGGAATGTTCAGAAGTGTTCTTAATAATATATACTGTTCCCATACCACTATGTTAATTCTGAATCATAGGCATTTTGGGGGGGATTCTTTCAAATTCTCTGGAAAAATAGTTTTGACAGGAGCTAAAATGGTATAGTCAGAGCTATTTCTGCTCCAATTAATCTTTACATTAAAAGGTGTTTCACAGAGAGCTGCAGAAGTGAAAATTCATCTTTCTGAAAATTGCCAATTTGTATCATCACTGTAGCTGGCTAAGAAACTGTTTCTAGGACATATAAAATTAAACTGAAGGAATCTTTTTTCCTGACCTTCAAACAGGCTAGTGTTATTAGCTTCCAGTAAAACCGCAGTTGATGTATTTTGTGGAAATAAATTAAAAAATGATGAATTTAGGCAGACTCAAGAACAATCTTAGCAGTGGTGAGAATTATTAGGTTGTGGGACATTGAAATTTCTCATAACTTTCATATTTATCCTAACATTGCACTGGTCAACAGACAAGGAAATATATTCTTAGAGACAACATTGACCAAAATAAAATAGAAGCACAGAAGCTGGATTAGTGAGTTGACCTTGTATATCTGTGTCC
Organism: Thryothorus ludovicianus; assembly: GCA_013397245.1. Lineage (NCBI taxonomy): Eukaryota > Metazoa > Chordata > Aves > Passeriformes > Certhiidae > Thryothorus > Thryothorus ludovicianus. The sequence goes on along the minus strand of VZTB01002678.1, from coordinate 130,999 downwards.
TAATCTTCTGTAATGAATTAGCTGTTGCTGCACTGCTCAGGCCAGCAGTGTAAGTCATCTTATGTGTGGGGTCTTTGAATACAGGAAAAGTTCAGTCATTTTGCAGGAGTAATAACCTCTCCACTGTGCCATCCAAACCATCTATTTTTCCACATGCTGTGCTGCATCATGAAAGTAATCCCTCCCAAAATGAAACATCTCCATTTGCTGTTTCTGTGCCCAGTTATATCGACTAAAGAAAATGTGGGATATTTTTGCTCTTTGGTGTTTTTGTTTTGATTCTGCTTAAGCAGTTTATTAGGAGGATTTAAATTGAAATCCTGGTAAATGTGGTATTCTGATATAAGGTTGCGGTTATTTTTAATATTTATCTAGCAAATCACAGAAACTTTTTGTTTTGACTAAGGCATATTTATGCTGCTCCAAATTGATTCTTCAGAATATTGCCTGGTCATTTATTCAGTACAGTATCCATCAGATCTTTGAAAAGTGTCAGGTAAAGGTTCTTGAAACCAGCATTCAAGAACGGCTGTTAATGATGTGCCCTTTCCCAGAGAGCTTAGCTGTCTGCCTTGCCCTTAAAAATTGAATATTAGATCAGTCTTGAAACATGAAGTTTTCATCTCTTGTTAAATTCTTCGATACTTACCACTAGCTTCTATAATAACTTCACAGAGGCCTATTTTTAGAAATTTATAGTTTCCTTTCATTTCATGATTCTTAATGTGAGAAAATAAACATATTCTACTGAAAGTGTAGGCACATTATTTGGCTCTTACTTGCTTCCAAAGCTTCTAGTGGCCATCTCCTACAGGCTGTTGTGGAGAGTGTCTCCTTCTCAAAATTTTATGCTTTCTATTGCTAAAATTAGTCACATGTCAGGCAGGAGGAGAAAAGGAAATTATGCTGCTCTGATCACTTCTATATTTAAATGCCTGCTTAATGTAGTCTTTGCTAGTTTGAGTAAGCATTCATCAATTTTCTGTGTGCTTGCCTAAAGGTCCAAGTTCTATGTCTTTAGGAAGGAGTTTTTTTTCTTAACTCACTGTTTTCAGGTCTGAGTATGTAGCTATAAAATTATATTTCATCTTTGAAGGAAGAAATGAGATCCCGAACGTTTGTGTTTTCCTTCAACAGAAATACATTCTGCGACAAACTATTCTTAGCAACAAAAAATCTGACCATGAGGGTACCCAGTGCTGTACTCAGATCAGATAAATCCAATATTGTAAAAATCTAGAGTAACATGAGAATTTAGGAATTAAAAATGCTGGAAACTTGAGGTAGTTATGTAATGTATTTTCTCTATGTGAATCATATATTCTATCTATAATCTACAAAAAAAGATAAATATAAAAAAGAAGTAAATATAAATGTATAAATATGGGTATAGGAATCCAACAGAATGAGATGGCAGTAAAGCATATACAAAGCCGAAATTAAATAGAGAGAATTAAGCAAACGATTAGTCTTTCCAAACCAGAGACTCAAGTACTGATGTTTTTATTTTAGTTGGTTTTGCAAAAGTTTATAAGAACAGGACTGGCAGCAACCTGATGGGGCAAGAGGGAAGCTATCCTGCTTGGGACCACACAGCACCTGTCAGCCATTAACGTCTTTCTGGCTATTCTCAGCACCTAAAACCTTCAAATTTCACACTGGAAGAGAGAGTGCTTCTATAAGGAGCAGGTAGAGATGAGTAGAGCATTGGTCTTCTGGGTAAGCTTCTAAAAGACTAGTTCCAAGGATGAGTTAGGGAGTGAGTGTTGGAATAGACAGTGTTGTACTTACCAACCTGGTTACTGCACATTTGGTGCTCGAGTGTGAATGGGAAGTTAGTCACAAATGTGACACCTTTGTGCTATGCTCAAAGGTCCCTGAGCTTTGAATCAGTCTGCTCCTGATCAAGGTCGTCATACTGAATGCTTCTACTCAAGGAGTTTGATCAAGGCTTAGGAAATCAGTTTTCTTTTGTGGGTTGCTACTGTCGGGAAGACAGGCTAGTCACTGTAAAAATATTCCTAAGAATAGATAATTCATACCCTTGCAGTGCTGGTATTGAGAATTAACCGCGTACTGTAACCTTAAAGCTGTGCAGAGTTTAGAACATTTGTCTGAGTCCTTGTGTTACAATTATTGCATTGTCAGTAGATTCATGGCCTAACATTTGCTACTGTTATCATAACAACCATTGTTGGAAGAAAGCAATATTCAGACCTAAACTGGTTCAATGCCTGACTCCTGAGAAAACATAACTGACACTAATTTACACTCTTAAAATATGCTGGAAATTCCTATTGCTTTTACTTGTGTTACTCCAGTCTGTCCCCTTGAGGCAGCAGGAAGGAAAAGAAATAGGGTAGCGAAACTAATATATGTTGAGGAAATATAATTATTTCCTAAAAAGTATTCTTAAGGCCCCTTTCATCTTTCAGATATTCAGGATAGATTGCAGTGGGTGTGAGATTGGAGCTCTGTTTCATTGTTTCATTGATTTATCTTTTCCTTTAATTTTCAATATGTCAAACTTACTTGATTTTCAGGGTTGCCTTCCTCACCCACCAACAAATCAATCAACACTAATAAGCATAAAAACTTTTGATTTAAATGTTTCTTCAATTTTAAACTGATTATTAAAAAAACCACCATTTAATTTCTATTTTCCTGCTTTAGCGATCAGCACTATTTGAATCGTTCTTTTGAGATGTTTCATTTAATCATCATCATCATTGCAGTCCTTGAATCTATATCTCATTTCCCCCTTTTATAACGTGCCTATTATAACTATTTTAAAAGTATCTTATTTTTCTTAAAGTTTTTCTCAGCTCCTGCAAAGGACAGAGGAAAACAGAATATAAGTGAGTCTTGGGTATTGATATGAAATAGTTCTCTGGTCTGTTCTATCACTTCTAGGTCTCATCTTGAGATGAGTGTTGCCTGGGAACTGAGAATTGGGAGGAAGATTCTCCCTTACTAATAACACAATCTTTTTATCTCTCATCCTTACCTTCAGGTGTTCTCTGTGTCTAGGGAAGCTGGCCTGAAAATTCATAATCCTAGTTGTGATACTAGAGTTAATAAATAATTTCATAGGAATGTTTAAGCAGAAAAGAGAAAGGTGACTAGGATTTGTTGATATTAACAATGCAGAAGTACATACATGAAGTAATGGTTATTAAATGACTTTGACATGATAAGTTAGTTCTTAGAAAGTAAAAAAGCAGAAAAGGATTGAGTATATCTGTAAGTAGATCTTGTACTTAAGGCCTACACTTCTTTGCACCAAGAGCAATCTGCTTCGAATAGAATGAGATTTCACATCTGGAGAAAAGTCATTTTATATAGAATTCTCTATAATTTTATGTAGGTATAGTCTATAACTACTTTAACATCTTAAGTGGGTGGGGGAATAGACTGTTTTATTCAGTGTGAGATCACGGCTCAGAAAAATAATACAGAAAGAGAATGGTCATTATGCCTTAGAAGCAGAGCAGGAGAGAAGGGCAGGGGCACTTCAAAGTGAATCTGAAAGATTTGCAAAATGACTGTTTGATGTGTAAGAATTATGGACAGAAATAAAAACAAACAGACATTTTCCTGACATATTAGCTGCATTCTAAAAAATTAATTATATAAATTGAATATCTCCTTGTGTATTGCTAAGTAATTCCCTTCATAACCAGTAGATCTCTCCAGAGTATATACTGGAATCACTTCCCTTATTGTTTTACTAAATTCACCTCACACATCTGTCTCAAATCCCCTCTGATCTCTAGCCTTATACAACTCTGAAGTTCACCTTCAGAGTCTTTTGCAATTCTCAACTTTCTGTTTCAGTGCTGAGGTCTTTTAGGTCTTACCCTCTGAATCTTTTGTATCCATTTTGGATGGAATAGCATTAATTTTCTCCGGAGTAGCTTATGAGGATTTGTGCTGAAAACAGTGTTGATAACACGAGAATGTTTTTCTGTTTGTTTGTTAGTTTTTTTTTATTGTCGAGCAATGCTTACACAAAATCAAGGCTTGCTCTTCATCCCCCACTGCCCAGCAGTGAGCAGGCTGGGGCTGTGCAAGGAGTGGACACAGCCAGGACAGCTGAGCCCAGCCATCCAAGGGGATATTACAGACCATAATGTGTCATGCTCAGTGAGGGGCAGAAAATCTGCAGGTGCATCTCTTGCTTAGAGACTGGCTGAACACTGCTCAGCTAGTGGTGAGCAATGAGTTTAATTAGACTTTTCTTTAATCATTTGTTTTTCTTGGGTTTATTTATTTTTGTATAGGGGTGGAAAAGGCATCAAGATTTATTTATTTTTTTTTTTTGTCATATTAAACTATTCCAACACATGACTTTTCAGTTTTAGCATTGCAATTCTCTCTCACACAGCAGGGCAAAAGTAAGCAGGCAGTTGTGTGTGTTCAGTGGCTTACTGGATTTAACAAGCAATATTCATTCAGCTCTACACATAATTTCTTTCCTTTATTTCTTTCACTTTCAGCTCTGTGCCTTCTCTCCTGCTTCTTTTAGCACTTGGAATGGCCTCTAGCTTGCACTGATTTTCCTTTCTTCTGATCATCTTTCAAACCTTCCTTAACAAATTCTTTTTCCAAGACTTACAGTGTGGGCTGCACTCCAGCTGTTGTGACTTCAGTTAACAATAAACCCATTCTTGTTTAAACTCTAAATTAAGAGATGAGGACAAAATTATGGTGATAAGTGGTTTTTGCTTTATTTATTTGTCTGTTTGACAGGATTAGTCAGGATTCTGCTTACATGCTGCTACAGGGTTTTATGCAGTCCTTTGTAATAGATCTGCTGGCATTAGAGCAGTGCAGTTTTCTGAAACTACAGATGAATAATTAGTTCTTTTTTAATATGTAGGTTAAAAAATGTGAGCTCATTTTTGATTAGCAAGTTGATAATTGTTTAATAATATTGTTAATATGAATTGTTTTTTTTATTTTATGTTCTTAAAGTTCATCCATAGACAATTCACAAGTACCTTCAAGTTCATAGCTAACACTTGTTGAATTTTGATTAGTTTCAATTAGCTCCATAGTTTTATTTTTCTATTGAAAGGTTAGTCAATGCCGCTGAGAATTTTGCATTATGTATTAAAGGAGATGGATTCAATTTACTTCAGTATATATCCTAATATTTACTTTTGAATTTATTCATAGTGACTAGTTTCTTTCCTGATGATAGTGATCTAAAGTATCATCAAAAACGAAGTATAATTTCACCAATACCAATTCAACTAGAAAGATTAAGGTAATATTTAAATGAGGACAAATCAAATTTTCAGGAAACATTTTATTTTCATATGTAACCCCTCTCTGCTTTGGGAAGCCACTTGGGATTCTTATTTCAGTACAACAGTGTGTGTCCCTCTGGTTCTTTTTTCACAACTGATACAGAAAGCTCTTATGCCTATTCATAAGACTATTTCTATTCTGAATAGAATATTAAGGTTTTAATTCTGTTTAAAAGCAGTGATTACAAGCAAAATTTCAGTTATATCTTGAGTTAAATTTTAACTTTAGCAAATGCCTATGTTCTGAAAAAAATTTTCATATGTAGAGGTGGGGGCATATGAGTATAAATAAGTCAAACAATTGCAAATATTCTATAATAGAACTTAATTATCATTTGCTAATTGTTTTTATGAATGTTATAGCCTTTTAGATATTATATTAAGAAACATCTGTCATGGTAACTGGGAGGAATTGTTGAAATATTCTATGTTTTTTTCTTATCCTCAAGTTTAACAATTGTCACATGGGAACTACTACCCCATGAGGTCTGGTAAAAAAGTCCATGTTATCGCCTGCTGTCTCACTTATGATTTCTGCTTTTATTATGACTGACAGTTTATTATTGCTTCACTACAGTTCCTGCATTATGTTTCTGTTTTTTTAAATACTCCATCAAATTTATGTGAATGACATTGGGTTCCCATGGCATTGTCTGGGCTGCTTTTAAGTTGCCTGCTCTTTTGATGATGTTTGTAGTTTCATAAAAACATTTAGATTTTAAGCAGAAAATCCATGTTTGGACAGGTTGGAAAAGAAACACTTTGCTACATCCACAAAATGCTAAGAAATTGCCAAGAACTGGATTACATGTTTATAAACACAATAAAGAAAGTTAAATAGCATCATACATTTTAATTATGAGGCAGTCTCAGAACTAAAATGTAACATGAATTGTTTCCTCAGTTCTGTTTTAACTGATATGATCCCCTTTGTGCTCATTTTTGAGAATGTAGGAATTCAGCATCTGGGCTGACTTTAGTTTCTTTACATCTAGACCTTCAATTTCAGGCCTGAAAGCTACTGAAACCTGTTTAAACTTATCCACTGACCTTATTTTTTCCTGAGCCATGTATGTATGTTTCATCAGTAATCTCAAGAGACTTTTATTTCCCCTTTGCTAAATTTGAATGTGAAGTAATGTGGCAAAGTTCACGAGGGAGAATATGAGAAATGAAGTGAATCTTGGATGCATTAAGCTATAAAATTTGAGTGTCCTTTATCAGGACACCTTAAAATCCATTGATTTCAAACAGTTCAGTTCTGTGAGTGACCAGGATTCACAAATACCCTGCCTGATTCTCTGTGGATTTTTTTTTCCCCACCAGTAACACATGGACTGCCAGAAATGAAGTAGAATTTGCTTTCTTTTCCTCCACAGATTTGGTCCTGCACTATGTGGGAAATACAGGAATAATGTTCAAAATAGAATTGCAAAGCAGAATTGCAAAACAGAGGAAACTATCTCATCTGATCCCTACAACATTTATTTCTTCTCTCTTCGTGAGAGGCAACAGCTGTGTTCTGGGTTCTGAAAAGATTCTGCAATTTTTCATAATGTTAAATTGTGAATATAGGTTGGTTACAATAATGACTTGTCTGGGCAGTACTTGGCATTGCTTAATGCAATGATTAGGGTTAAGGAAAGAGGGTAGGAGGGTGTACTAGGAAAGAGTGCAAAGGAAAAATTCCAAAGTCTTTATAATTTAGTTGTGAGATGTAGTGTAACTGTTAAACCCCAAAGCAACACTACCTGATGTTGTGAAAGTTCCTGCAGCCACAGACAGCACTTTTTGCAATAAATTGAGTAATTTCTGACAAGCATTATATGACTCCTGGAAGCTCAAAGTGCTGCTCAATTTACTTCCTACGAGCAGCTTTCACTGATTTTTCCTTGGGTCACAGTTGTAAAACAAACAAAGCAGTAAGGAGAGAACCTTGTGAATTGTAGGCACTTCTGTACCTTAATGGCTCTGTATGGAACCAGTGCTTTAGAAAGATAGTTTGAAACTATCACTTTTCCTTATGGATAAAGCATTAAACTATACCCAAGCGTTCCTATAGCAGTTACATTATCTGCTGCTTAGCTTTTGAGCAGTACAAATACTGACCAAAACCTGAGCTCTTCCAGTTAACTCAGTGTAGCTGTGTAACTTCTGAAATTTCTGTTTTAATAACACCAACACTAGCTTGAATAGATTTGTACTGCACTCGTGTTGACTCTTAGTTGCATTCTGAATTCCCAGAGGGATTTCAATTGAGTAGTTATCCATGACATGCTGTGTTTGCATTCTAATGTTTTTAAGGAAAAGAAATAATTTGAAATGTAAGAGCAACGTTACATAAGCTTCAGGTATGCTAACCCATTTTCAGTATGAAAATTTAACCTGAAGCAAACTCCTTAATTGGCCCTTCTGTTTACTCAACACTACTGAAATTAGGCACAATGAAGTCTTTTTTTTTTTCTTTTCAGCAAAAAAAAAGCTCTGTTATTACATTTTCTCCCTATTTTGCTCATTATAAGCATGTTTTTAGTCCCCTCTACCTCCATTACCTTATGCTCCTCTAACTTAATTTAAAGGGACTGACTAGCACTGAACACATTTTGTTGTGGGCTAATTGGCTGGCCTTGCATCAACTCTGCTGCTCTTTCTGTCATCTAGAAAATTTTATTGACCTTACATAGTAGTGCT
>VZTB01002678.1:107986-122941 GCA_013397245.1 Thryothorus ludovicianus | reverse complement strand
CCCCCAAAAAAAAAAAAAGCCAAAACAAAATCCCCAAACCAAACAAAAAAGGTATAGTAGAAAAGCTACACAAAGATATGGTTATGTGCAGAAGAAATGTCTGTATAAAGATAAATTTAGAGAGACTGGGTCAAAATATGGCATAACTACAAAAAGGATTATAAGACTTCATAAAGGGAAGATGAAGAAAAGGAATTATTCAGTGAATCATAACAAAAAAAAAGGGTTAATTACAAGCCTATTTTTAATAATAAATAAAAACAAAGGAAATAGAATTTACCTGTGAGTTAGCACTGGTAAATGTATGTTGTGTATTGTATTGTGATGTCCTGGAAGTAGTTGACTAACTAGAAACAGTCAAAATTGGACAACTTGCAGAACAGATAGCTTGAAAAGAGTCAGCATTGCACCTAGCTGAGGCTTTTAGAAGATTAAAAATACATTTAAGACATTACTCTGCTGCTGAAGTGACAAAATGAAAAAAAAGAAGTACAAATGTAATAGAAGTTTATGTATGAAATAGTAACATTTCCACTTAACTGTGGATGGTGCATTTTGTTTATATCTGGGTGCTAGAGAAGTTTTGATAAATATAAAAATTGTGATAGTGGGAAAAAAAAAATTGGTGAAGTTCCCAAAGGTTTGTAGTGTGGGTTTTTACACTGAAGGGTGAGAGCTGTTGTTTTCATTCTCACTGCAGGTGAGACAAGAAGTTGTGTTTATTTTCTAGTTTAAACACTGGGAATGCAATATTATGGATAACAGAACAATGAAAAAATACTGTCATGGAGGTTTTTGCTAATAGTTTCTCAAAGTGACTAGAGGGCAAGTAGGCAGAAGGCTGTCTGAGCATCCTCGATTCTATTTCAATAAATTAGTGTATGTGCTAGTGGATCAGTTGAATTCTTCTGAAGTCTTGCATTTGGAAGGTATTAATAAATAAAAGTAAGTGACACTGCTCTGAGGGTGTGGATGTTAAAAACACCTTATACATTTTTCTGGCTTCAAACTTGCCATGTTTAATCATTATCATTCTCTTAGCTACAATGTTTCAAGGCCAAGACCCTCTGTGGTGTAGACAACACTAATTATAACAGCCTTGACTAATGTTTGTGTAAAATTTTATAATTGCATCAATACTGCACCATGCTGATTAAATGTTTTTATATTTAGAGTATCTCAATTCACTTTCTTTTCTTACTACTTTCTCTCCCTTAAACTCAGTGTTAAAATTTTAGTAGTGCTTATTAAAACATAAAATGTTTTTGCATGAGAAGATGATTGGTTTCAATTCTTCATGTTTAATAGTGATAGTTTTGATCACTATTTGAGAATAGACTAAGACAAACTATTTTAGAGGACTTCATACTTTTACTTCTTCATAAAACCATTATACTCTTCCCAGAATTATCTTCTGTAACGTGCCGTACCAATGACTTCTTAAATATTGGGAAATGGATCTTTTTCCCCAAAATTTTACATTTCTCTGGTTTTATTTTGGGTTTTTTTTCCTCATTCAAATGTCTAATATTTTTATTCTAATGATCTTTGCTTCCACACACTCTGTATTCACAATAAGGGGATGGTATCAGGGGCTTCATATTTCTATGTTATTGCAGGCCCTAATCACATCTATACTCTTGGGCATCAGCCTTAATATTATGTGGCTATGCACATGGGTTTGAAACAAAGCTTCGCTACGTTTTCCAGGGCAGAGATGCTGCATTGAACTGCTGCATTCTTGGGCAGGAATAAGTTACCTGTTAGTTGGTCCCATGGAAACACTTCTATGAGAGTCAGAGCAGGTGAGCTGCACATGAATGAATGTCTGGATATTTTTTTTTGTAAGAGATGTAGTTTGGTGAGGGAAAGGCTACAGATGCCTAAGTTTGACATGTAAAGATCATTTTACCCTGTGTCATGCATTTGTTTACTCTCTGTGAACACATACCTGACTTTTGAACAGCTGGAAGTCATCGAATCAGGCAAGGGGCTGTTGGGAATAAAAGAATCATAGAATAGATTGAGTCAAAAGGGCCCTTTTAAAGGTCATCTAGTTCAACCCCCCTGTTGTGGGCAGGGACATCTTCTGCTGTTGCTCGTAGCCAGTGTGTTTTTTCTTTATGGCTAGATAACTGCAGAATGTCAGAATCACTGTTCCATGAAAAGCCAACAAAACTAGAAGGTTGTATCGTGCTACCAACACTTATTCCTTGAGCACCTGCATGCCATCACTAGCTCCTTTCTAAGGATTTGATGAAGCTTTAGATGGTGAATGGATTTATTAGACATAGCCTAACATATTCCCTCACTGCAGCTTACCCTCAGTAATGTTTTCTTTTAGTCTTGAATGGTTAAAAATTACTAAAAAGCTTCTAAGTTATCTTTACTTATTGTTTAGTGTCCTCATCTGTAGGATGGCTGAGGACAGGGGTTACAAACAGTAAGGAAAAAAACTAATTTAGCTATTCAGTTAAAAACAAATTGAGGAATCTGAAGGAGTACATACAGTTTCAAAAATGGGTGAAATTCCCTGTTGACAGCAAGTTCCACAACACTGATGGAAATCCTACAATGTTTTGTGTTATTTTAGGATACAAACCAAAATTTGCTAACTAGTTTGTTTACAGGTGCATGGGGCAAAGTTTTTAAAATCAATTTAATTTCCTACTAGAGGGAAAATTGTGCCCCCTTAAACTTCTGTCAGAGCAGTAGAAATGAACTGCATATAGAGTATATACACACATATATATGTATAGAGAGGTCTTCATTTTCTTGCCAGGCTATTCCACTCCTAAACTGATTTTACTGCAAGAGTCTATTATTCAGCCTACCTGTTTCTCCATGTGTTCTCATTAATACATATTGAAAAGGGATAAAGGGAAGTACTCTGGGATATAATATGCAGGATTTTCTTCAAATCCTTTTCCCATTAATATTCAAAGATAGTCTGATTTTTATTTTTTTTTTACATAAGAAAAATGTTAGGGTTTTTTGGACACAATTCCATTTTCTTTTAGACTATTTGTGAAAGGCAGTTTTGGTAGAAATTGAGAATACTTGCTACCTGAAAATAAAACCTTTGTTCCTGTTCTATTTGCAAAATAAAACAGAAATATTAAACTCCCTGTAGCTCAAGTAACACTAACTTATACATTAAATATATCTTGAGTATTATAAAATATTGATAGTATGCTTACCCTTATAAATAACAATTTAATTATGTAGGTTTTTAAATAAAATTTTAGCATGTTCCCAGCTGTGGTAGTGTATTTTCAGGTGTTCATGTGACTACTAAAAAACTGTGAATAATTAAACCTCACGTTTTATTTTGTTTTGTTTTTTATTTTTTTGTTTTTCTTTTCTCTTTCAGAAATGAATTCCTACATTGCAAGAAATCATGATTATTTATTGATCCAGAAAGAAAACAGACTCGTGTTCTCCTGGGTGTTCTGAACAACATGTAAGTGTACTAAGTTTACTGTAACACTGATTATGTCTTCTATTTGGGTAGTGATTATTATTTGATTTTAACAAAGAAACCTTTGGTTAAAGATGTTTGTTAATGCTTTTATCACAGCAGCAGCTAAGTGGCAGATTGTCTGAGGTAATACCTTTTGGAAGATATTTTTATCCCCTTGTTTTGCTTTTGGTTTTGTCATCAGGTTTTACTAATCATTTGTAAGCCTCACATAGGAAGGTTCAGAGCAACATAAGTTAAAAACAATCTTAATCGATAAGCAAAGATCTAAAACAAAATTTATAGGGCCTGCCTGGTGAGGAAAGTGACCTGGCACTATATAAATGGCTTTACTCATTAACAAAGTATTGTGACCTTTTCTGGTAGGAACTGCTGAAACACAACTACACAGGGGCTGATGGAAGTGTAAATTCTGATTAAAATTTTCAGTTTGGAGGAGATGCTAAGTAATATTAATGACCTTCTCTGACTTAATGAATGAGTACAGAAAGGAAGGCTAAAAAGGCCGTTTGTTGTTTCCCAGGGCAATGTGTTTGAAGCATTGTCACTGCTCAGTAGCAGCATTGTTTCTGATATTGCTACTGGAGCAACAGTCTTTTCTTCTGTTGATGTTTGATTTCATTGCCATAAGCATTTCCTGACTGATAAGGCACAGTTCTTGAGGTTCATGTTGGATGTCTGTTATTCATTTGACTTTTGAAATTGATTCAGCTTTGTTCAAAGCGTTGTTTTGGTCTTTTCCGTGCATTGACATTTGTGGGGACAATTCATGAGCTCCAGTACTGGGGGACTGAGTATCTGTCATCCAAATAATCATGCACTCGTGCAGAAAGAGAATTTTGAACATCCTGGTTTTCAGTATGATTTCTTCACTGTTTTTAGAAATGCTTCAGTCCATGAGTAGAAGAGATGTCACTGGCTGAGGTGATGTGCTATATCTACTGACTAGTCAGAACTTAAATGTGAGGTTTGACACACACAAAGCCAACTTGTCTTTGTTAAGGTGAACTTTCTAATAACGCTAAAAAATAAATTACTAAATATAAGATGGTATTTTTACAAATAAATTATCAGTTGAAGGAAAGAGTAGTTTGAATCTTTTTAACTGGGATATAAAAGCTATGCAATGAAAACTCCAGCGTGTTTGTGTTCTCTGCTGAAAGACTGACAACAAGAAACTGCAAAATGGGTCCTCTGGACAAAAAGTTGAAGGTGTTAGCTAAGCAGTTGACGCAGATATTTGTAGCTTCCTGCAAATATATTAAAAAAAGAAATCACTAGGCATCACTTTAACATCTAGATAGCTTTTTTTCTGATTCATAAATACTTTCAGTGTTGTGATCAGAAGATTTAAGATCAAGGTTTCCATTGTTAGGGAAAGAAAACAGTTTTTCCTTCATTGTATTAGAAAGATTAATTCTTTTATTTGATATGCTCATTAGATTTTGTGATAGAAGCCATCACTTCAAAATAAAAAATTGTCTTATTAACATTTTTTTATCCAGACAAAAAGGTTGTAGTTGTCTTAAAACGGCTGTGTAGCTATTGAGTATAACTGATTAGGAAGCCTCAGCTTTCCATATGTGACATCCCATCATTTACATTTTCTGCTATTACTGCACTTATAATTTTATGATGCCTGGTTCTTCTCTCTGCTTTTTGGAAGAGTCCTAGTCCCTGCTGCTGTAAAAGGCTAACAAAAGCTGTGCTGCACACAATACTAATTTATTTATACATCCCTCCTCAGTCTAGGAGCTAACACGATAACTAAACTCACGTGCTGTAGGTGTTTGATTTTCAGCACATTCAGCAATCAAAGGTGTTCTGGCAGCCACAGGGTGGTGTCAGTACTTGTGAGAACTGATCTATATTTTGCAAGAATTTTTTTTTTTGCATCAGAAAATGCAGATTAGTGGAAACTAAAATGTGTGTCCTCAGCCTTCCATCCCAAGTGACTCCCTGATAACCTTTAGGAATAACTGTGCTTTTCCACTAAAAGCTGATTAAACAAAGTTCTCCCGTGGAAGCTGACTGCCACAAAGCCTGGAAGGTAGAATTTGGGCTGTGCTCCTAGCTGGGGTGTTTTGGTGCTAGAAGTAGCTCCTAGGAACCCTGAAGGCCTGGAAGATGGAGTTAGGACTGGAGCTCTCTAAACTTTTAAAAGGACTGTCTGGATCAGGGGGCTTTGCTTCGTGTGTTAAATTAACTCCCACCCTCTGGATCAGGTTATGGGACTTTTGAGTATTTGCCAGTATATTGTGGGTCTGTGAACCAGGGGCAGCTCATTATATGTTTCTTTTGTTTTTGTACTGCTTTAATATCTTTAATTTACTAGCATTCTTCCTGATTCCGTTTGTTGTGTGTTTTTAAAAAAAGCATTATTTTATAGAATAGAAATTCTGTTGGGAGTTCTATTGTTGTGTGATTTGGGGAGTGAAAAATTAATTTTCTGAGTAGTTCTGATAATATTCCAGGTATGTAATATTTTTAAGTGGTTTTATGTGGATGTTGTTCTTCAGCTGAAAACAATGTTTGGGAATGATTGATTAAATTCTTTTCTCTAGTTAGAGACTTGGCTTCTAACAGGAAACATTTTATACTGTGAAGTTACTTGAGGCACTGTTATTTTCAATTCAACAGGAAATGGCTCTTAGTAAGAGCAGAGAAATGAGTGACATTGTGTTAAGGGACTGCGTATCTCAAAATACACAGCCTCAGCTTGCATGCAAAAACATCATTTAGCTGTGATAATACAAATTAGATTTCAATCACTGTGCTCTTTGTTATTAATCCATTTTTCTCCTTTCATCTGAAGAGGTCCTAATAACATGTTAGACAAATCATACTCTTTAAAAACTGATTTGAAATAAAAATGCTTTTGAAGCCTTGTAATTTCAGGCATGCATTTTGTAATAATAATATGTTTCCTTGCTGCTAATGTATTGATGCAAGCTTGTAACTGTGCACAATGTTGTTCTTTTATTTTGGCCCAAGTTTATTGTTAGGAATTAAATCTTTCTTCCTATTTAAGCAAAATTGTAAGGGACCTGTAGGAGGTACAGTAAGAACATTACATTTGAAGACCTAATAAAGACCTTAAGTTCTAAGGACTGGTTATTAATTTGGAGGTTTGAAGGCCTGAAGTTTACTTTTTCCTTTGGGGCAGAAGTGGTGGTGTTTCAAGCAGTTATAAATCTTTGTTTCATCAGTTTCAATTACTGTCTGAAGGTGAGGAATTTGTAGTGTGTGCACCCAAGCAAACACTTCCATGTGCATTCTGCATTGCAGAACTCTCAGATAGGTTAGGTTGCTATTAGAGTCTCAACTGTACATCTTTATGCAGCTACATTCTAGCAGATATTGTTTGTGATACAGAAAAAGATATGAAGGCTTTTGATAGGCTACTGTGATTATCTTTTTGGTATCTAGGGCCAGCTTGAAGAGCAAAAGACTTACTGTCAAAGATGTTGCAAAATTACTGCTAATTTAATAACATTTCTTAGTTTCTTCTGCTGCTTTTAGTCTAGCAAATCTTAGCTACCTAATATCCCCTTTTAGAAACATCCTATTGTGGGAGGGAGGAGGGGAGAGGAATCAACTCCCCTCTGTGAATGTGGCTACAATGCTCTATCTGAGCATACCACTTCCTGACACTCTCCTTTTGTGCCACCCCAAAAGGGGGTGATGTGACCAAAGTCCTTGTTTTAAGGACCATAAAAGGGCCTCTCAATATTATTGTCTACTGTCTTAAAATCTTCCTGCTTCTTGTAGGGCTGATTTCACCACAAACCCTTTTCCCATAGGGAGCCTTGCTCTTCAGCATCCTTAAAGCTGTGTGGGTGAAACTGGATTGGATGAGTGGGATCCTCTGGTCCATGCTGCCACACATGAATTGATAGTCCTTGCATAGCAAAACCCCACTCAACCTATGAAGGGTCCTCTGGACGAATGGAGCAAAGAGCTTGATATATTCCTGTCTCAAAACCTGGTAGCTTTAGGACCTCCTCATGGACCAGTGTTGATTCCCAAGAAGCTCTTTTTCGGTTAAATCACACAAAGGCTATGATGAAAAAATCAGGAAAACGCCAAAGCCCCAGTAATAAGGGACACAACCAGGTGCATCTTTGTGCAGTGTTGTTTTTTTTTATTTTTATTTTCTCTGGCCTCCTGTGGCCATCCTCCCTCAGGTGGGGCTTCTGCTCTGATAGCCTCTCTGGGGTACAGTGGGGCTCCAGGGCAGGGGTGGGACTTCGCTTCCAGAGTGACTGGCAGCTGCACTAGAGGCTCCCAGAGAGGATGGGAGGTAGGGCAGAGCACCCTTCCACCTTTGCTTAACTTGATCTGTCCCCTCCCACACACCCCATAGTTGTTTTGAGCCAGCCATCATTTTTTCAGTCTTTCTCAGTCTGCTGATATACTGGGCTTATAAAAAACTCATTTGGAATGTTTCAGGCATTAATGTCTGCAAGAAAGTATGGTTAATATTATTAATCTGAGCTCTTTCCACACGCCCAGGCCAGAAAGTGAAAGAATAAAAAGAAAACTGATTAGAGTACATCAAAACCACATGCAGTTCAATCTAGTTGTGATAAACCATCATGTATATTAAACACAATTTTTAGTGTGTTTAAATTATATTTGCTTAATTTCTATTAATTAAATATATTTGTATTTCTTAGATATTTTCATCCTCAACAACTTAGTACGCTGTTATTTATACCATGTATCACATGTTAAATACAACCTTATTCACAAAAATGAAAGCTCTGCTGACATACTTGTAGGTTTTCTGTTATTAGACTGCAGATCTGGCTGACAGTGAAATTCCTACAAAATTGTTTTGTCACCCAAGTGCCTTTGGAACAGAAATAAGATTATGTCTTGTACTAGTTTATGGTCTTGGTATTTAAAATATTTCTGATAGATATAGCATGGTTGATACCAATCAGTTAGCTGAAGCTTCTTAAGTTATACTCTAAATGTTGACAAATGCCTTTTTTTTCCCCTATTGTCCTTATAACTTTGATGTATTTACATATAAACAACTTCTGAAGATGAAAAAATTGAACACGTTATTCATTGTAATTTACCATGGCTGTCTTTTAAAGTGTCAGAATAGCAATTCTAGATTTGAATTCACCAAAATTAGAGTATTGGCTTTGCAGAAAGGCTTGAAGGACTGTTTAGCTCTTAAATCCTTTTTGTTATATGGTTCTGTGACCTTTTGGGCCAAAGAAGTAAAAGCTCCTGTAGGTGACTGAAAGATAGGAAAATATGGTTTTGTATATACTTGTTATGGACTTTTCTGCTAAACAGAGGGAAGTTTCCTTGATGCAGACTCAGGGTTGCTGCTTTGCTAGAGGGTTTTCTCTTGTTTCCAGAGCTGTTGCTGGCCCTGGCTGCTGCAGAGGCTGCTGTCACACAGCTGGCAGCTTGGCCCTGACACAGGGAGCAGCTGTCCGTGCGCCGGGCGTCAGCTGGAAGGTTGCAGCTCTATTTGGAAGTGAGGTGCGTGCCAAGACCAGGTACATGATGAAATGATCTTGTTTTGAAGGAAAATTTTGATAGAAGTCTTACAGTACTTTGAACTTGCTATACCAAAGAGGTGTAAGAGAGCTGCACTTCTTCCCAGTTCTAAAAAGTGGTGTTTGAAATTCCCTAGTTTTGAGGTGTTCATATCAAAACCTCTGTTGGACGCTTCTTTGTTGCTGCTGTTTTACTGGCACCTGACAGTCCTTGTCTTTGTTGAAGTTTCATTCTGTTGCAAGTCTTCTGTTTGATAAATGTTCCAAACTGCTTTATTAAAAGAAAAGCCGGATACTCTAGTGTTTCTTGTGAAGTATATCCTGCATTTGTTGTTAGTTGAGCAAAGGACAGATTTGATGTGGTAAAGTTGTATCTGTGGTGTGAAAAATGGATACCAAGAATTTCAGGTCTCTCTTTTATCTCTGGAAACTGCATTATACCTGAAAATAGATTCCACCTCTATATATGCATTTGTGTTGTGACCACAGTAAATATTCCTAATATTTTTCTCAGGAAAAATTAAGGTAAATATATGGTAGTATAGTTTTACGCTTGCTGTGCCCAACTGTTTTTCTAGCAGGTTTCTTCCCTCAAGGATAGGATATCAGGCTGTGATTTATCTATATATTTGTCTAAATAATCTAAATATCAATGTCATAGAGAAGATGTATCACTTCAGTTCTAGCATTCATTGCCAGTTTTGTTAGAGAATTGTCACTTCTGTAAATGGAAATACTTCAAGCACTGGGGAAGAGTAATTAAGTTTGGATAATGCTATTTGGCTAAAATAGACCCAAACTAATTTCTTCACTAGATTCAATTCCAAATCCATTAGAGTTCTGGAATATTAATTTACCAATATCCTATCCACCACACGCATAGTCACTCGTTCGTGTTTACTACCTAATTCTATTTTGTTCTTTTGGAGGATAGATACTGTCCTCAATCAAAAAGATCTATGTTAATTAATTTTCATTCATCCTGATAGTCTGTGTGTCTATTATATTTTTTTTAAGGCAACATGACTTGTAACTTGAATAAACAATGTTGTTCATTATGGTATGGCTATGACCACATACTTCTACCTGAAGAAACCATATGCTTTCTTCATGTTGACTGCCACTGTAATGAGAATAGTAGGAGAGGAAGAGAAGAATGAGTGAAAATTCAGGTTTATGAGAAATATCAGCTACTTAATGTCATTTGAAATAGTAAATTCTGGTGGAGAAGTTTTCTTTACTAGGTAATGTAGCTAAAAATACATGGTAAATGACCAACAGTTGGCTAATGAATATGAGTACAAATAATGAGTACAATTGATAAATAAAGATCATACTTCTCTAGCTCATCTTCTTGTACTTATCTACATAAATACAAAGTGAAATCCGCAGAGAAAGGTAAAAGTGCATTTAAATTGGAAACATCTGAAATTTCACAAGGTGATCAGCACAAAAGAATTAAATGCTATGAATTATTTTATTGAACAGTCACCCCAGTTCTGTTGCCATCACCTACATAACCTTAGATCACATTGAACACTGCATTGATTTCTACTTGATATGCTAAAGATCTTAAGTCATGAGGGGACCTGTGGCTAGATTAATCTGTGAATGCTATCAGAGAATGTGAAAAATACAGCTACTGTCACTCTAAACACATCTGAGATGAATCAGAGCAGCAGTGTAGCTTTAAATGTCCCTGCTGCTGCACACCATGAACCTGAAAATGGATCACTCCTGTTCTCCAGAACACAGTCAAAATGTCTCTACAACAGAATGAGAGCTTCCACAAGCTGTCCCAAGGTTCTGAGGGTATAATTCTTGGAAAGCTCCGTGGCTGAGCCCAGAGTAGTAAACATTGGTAGTGCTTTCTGTAAGGGTCTGCAGCCTGTTAGCTTTGAGTGAGTCGATAATAATGCAAGGACAGACTACATTTTCACATCTTAGGACACAATTAGTAGGAATACTCTTTTGGTATGGAGAACTGCAATAAGTGAAAGAGCTGAGCAGAACTATTATAACAGATAGTTCTGGAGATACAGTGCAGTCTGTTCTGCTGTCCTGACCTGAATTATGGAAGGCAGACATCTGAATACAAGTCTAATCCAAGGTGATAGCTATTAGATATTCTTATGTCTTCCTCTTTTTTTCTTTTTTCTCAACTTGAGACAACTGCGTTTCTGTGAGTTTCAGGTGGTTTAATTTGAAAAATAAAGGTTAAAATTTAAAGTAACTTCTGAAAAGTAGGTGTCAAATCTATTTAAAGATACTTTGATTTTTCCTAAGGGAATAGTTCTGTTTCAGAATACTATGAGACAAAGCTATCACTTACCAAAAGATGGGATTTTACACAAGCTTCTCTCCCTACTTCTCTCTTCTACTCCCGGCATCTCTATTGGAAAGTACTCAGAGGATTTTCTATTTAAAATGTTGTTAACTTGGATAAATGCCCGTGTTTCATCCTCCAATTACTGTACATATTTTGAATGCTAATATCTTAGTAAAGCTATTGGTAAAAATAATGGTGTAAAAATGGTCAATACCTAATTTATATTTCCTATATAAGAAGTAGAAAATATAAAACAAAGCACCTCTTGTATTCCTGTCATTGTATAAGTCCATTTCAAGCCAGTTTTCAAACTTTCATGGAAGTATTTTGCCAGACACATGGAAAAGAGATCAGAAATATGAGCAGCAAGCTTTGACTTCCTGCACTTTCTGTGCCCTTTCTGCCAAGCCAGAGCAAATGTATGTTTGTTACTCCTCAGTGCATGTTATGAATCAGCAGCAAAAAAGAGGACGGATATAGAAGGATGTCATTCAGGGTGAGAAGAGAGGGATTTTTTGTAATTCTCCATTATGCCTTCTGTTTTCCTGGTGTTATTGTCCTCCTAGGCCCTAAAGCACTTTAAAGAACAATACAAAGCAGCTTTGGTACCGTACTGACTCAATTTCAATGTCATTAACTCCTCCTCCATCTCATAGAAATTCTCTCATGGTATTCTGAACATTTCTTTTTCAATTCTCTTTCATAAGCAGCTGTCTGAATGGCCAGCAAAGTGCAAAAGTCTCTCTTTTATACACGTAGCCAGAAGGCACATCAGATACATAAAATAGACTGAAAAAGTATCCCGTGGCACTGAGTGGTGGTTGACCACACAGAAAGATAAAATTCTGTTGATACAATGATGATGGAGATGTATTATACTACATGTCCAGAATGAAATCTGTTTATACTCACCTCCATTCATAGTATGTGTTGTGTTTTCACTAGTGAAATGTAATCTTTGTAACATTCTATTGTGTTAGGATGGAGTAATTTGTGCTTACATCAATGCTATATTTGCTGTCTTTAGAAAACAAAACTCAACAATACGTTCCTGAAAAGTATTTGATCTTTCCAGAATAAATCAGACATACTTTATGGAGTGTTAGCTCCATGTCTTTACTGACAGTTATTCCTGTTCTGTGTAATATTTCCCAGATGATAATTATTTGTTAAATGCTGTCAGATGCTTGATATTATCCAAAAAAGGCATTATGCTTCTTGTCATGGTGGAATTATAAGGTTTACCTTTTACTTTGTGTTTTGTTCTGTAAATACTTTTACTGCTAAAATACAAAAAGTTATTATTTCACACAGAATAAAACTCCAAAAAACACCTTTAAAAGAATTCACATGTTCTCTTTGAACGTGTAATAGTCTGTGTGTGCTTATCCATAAATTAACAGATTCAGCATTTATTGAGTGCAAATGTTGCTCATTGGGCTTGTTGCAGTATGACATTTCCAGTCTAAATGATTCTATGATTTTTTAGCTCACAGTTGGCAATTCTCTTAGAATTAGGTGCTGGTTTAAAACAAGGAAGTACTGCAGATGGAAGACCCTGACATTATATTGGGGATCCCATCTCCCAAATGTTTTGACTTCTGCTGACAGAAATCTGCCCTAAGCATTTGCTTGTATGCAGCATAGCTTCATTACTGTGTGTAATATTCCTTTATTAAAGGAAGTCTTCATACTAGCCTAAATATACCTCATCAAAGTAACTTATTGAACAGACACATGGATAATTTTTTTAGGGGGGGAAATAAACCAAACCAATATATATATGTATAAAAAGTCGAAGTTGAAGTAAGTGACTACAAACACAGAGAAGTCTGCCACATGTACAAGAAAGTTCAAAGAAACCTGTGAATTCGATGGTAGAAGCAATTCAATATATTTAAAGGGAAGAATTGTTATCTGTCAAGGTATTGATAAATTGGCAAGTCCATGGATTAAATCCTACAGGAATAATAGGATCATTTTATGTACTAATAGATTAGTCCGTCCCGTCTCTTGAATTTTGGATCAGGGTGTGTGTAGAGGACCTGCATCAAAAAACAGCTTTTGGAAATGTTTACAGAAGACTGCAGAAATAAAACTTCAAATGAAAGCTTGAAGAATACAGCAAGAAAGGATATAGTAACAAAGATTTTTTGTGAAACACACTATCTGAAGTAGTCTATGACAAATGCTTTGCAGTTTTTCCTTGTGTTTTGTTTTTACCAAAAGGAATACTACTTTTGAAATGAAAAATTGAAGGAAGAGCTGATGGTAGAGTTTCATCCCTGATAAGACTTGCTGAGCTCTGGAGCCCTACCCTTAGGAGAACTTTTGTTTCTCAGACAGAGGCTATTGAAGAGGAGCTTGATTTTTCACAGGCCAGGTGTAAGTCTTGTTTGCTACGGTAGGGAATAATCCATAAAATTCAATTTGTCCGTCTTGAGAAATTTTCTCCTGTGCAGTAGCTTGTAGCTTCTGAGCTCATAAGAACAACTGTTTTAGTGAATACAAACATTATAGCAAACTTCACTTATGCTACTTTTTAAGGAGAGTAAAATGAAAAGTATTAAGGTCAGTAAAAGCCTCACTGGAAGATCACAGAGATTAAAGCAACACAAGAAAAATAAAAGCCAGATACTATTTGCAAATGGGAGTTGTTTCATTTTATAATTAAGCAGAATAAGTAAAAAAGAGAACAGTTTCAGCATTACAGGATTTTTTTTGAGTGGCTGGCAGATTTGGGGGAGAAAGATTCTTCCCAGGCCCCCTGGTGAACTATATACATGAAATGCTTTGCACTGCAAGATGTTAAGGGAAAAAAAAATAGGTAACTTCTCATTTGTTATTACTTTATCTTTCTGAAAGCTTACAGTGATAGGCATGATTGCTTTTAATGTGGAGCCTGAAACACACAGGAAGTGTAATGCTAACATTAATGCCAAAGATTTAGCATGTTTTCTAATATATTTTAATCCCTGGGAACGGTTGGTTAGATTTTCTGAGACCATTTTTCATTTCTGATACATTCTAAGTGATTTATCCTGATGCATTTGCCAGATGAATTACTTGCTTTCATGTTGATTATGCTACCAAGACTAATCTGATAGAGATGACAGTATTTAATGGTTAGAACAATACTGAGAGTGGCTGTTAGTTGGATGTATCATTGATAAACTGTCTGGACATGAAATATTTCTTTTTCTTGTTTGGTACTTGTGAGCAAGTGTTAATCTGTTACAGGTCAATTGTAAACCAAAAGCTGCCGTAGAAACTAAGTGAAAACAATAATACTGCTTTTCTACTGATAGGATAAACTGTCCAGTGCTTACATATGCACCTTGTGATTTCAAAAATAATTCCTGAAGGAACCAAAAACTTGTGGATACTGACTTAATGCACTGAAACTGTGAAAACTCAGGATAATTTTGGTGTTAACAAACTGGTTCTGGTAATAACAAGCTCTACTTACATTGTAGAAATCTAACCCAGTCCCTTACTTTCAGAATGTGCTTCTAGAAAATTGCCTCCACCCCAGCCAAACCCAGCACAACTTACTCTACAAAACAGCAATTTGTTAACAGATTTTGTGAATCATCAACCTGTTATCTTTGCACGTACTC